>VYZV01021391.1:0-21217 GCA_013401275.1 Pandion haliaetus | reverse complement strand
CCTCCCGTTGCCCTTCGCCGGCCACGCCGGCCTCGGGGACGATGGCCGCTGCTCCCTGAGGCACGGGGCGGTGAGGCGCCCGCGACAGCCGCTCCCCGGCACCGCTCTCGCCTGGAAATGGAGCCCGGTTGCCCGAGAGCGGGCGGCGGTGGCGGTGCGCGGCGGGACGGCTGCGCGGGAGAGCGGGAGCTGGGGGAGCCGAGGACACGGGGGGGTGGCACGGAGCAGGGGGACGTGGAGGAGAGAGGAGGCGCGGGGGGGACCGAGGCACTGGGGCCCTGCAAGGGGCTGGAGGGGGTGGCTGATGCGGCNGGGAGGAGGTGGGAGAAAGGGGGGGCGAGACCTGCGGGACGGGGTACGCAGGGACGGAAAGGGAGGAGAGACCGGGAAGGGGGAGAGAGAAACTAATGCTGGGCAAATGTAGGGAAAAAGAGGATGCCTGTAAGGCGGCAAAGGGACTTACCCTCCTCAGCACCTGAAATGCTGCCCGCTTCCAAGCGCTTATGTCAAGGCTGAACTTTGCTCCTGAAAATCTTTTACTCATTTTGGGGGCAGGTGACTTCCAATAACGCCCCAACACCAGCATCCCTTATTCCCATCCTTCTTTCCAACTGAATTTTTACTGCTTTTTCAACCTAAGGGGTTTTAAGCCGTTCCGAGTTATTACGGGCTCTGACTCATGCCTTGAATACTCGTGAGCAATACTGGGTGTGGAAGGAGGATCCAGAGGGGTGTGGGCCCTCTGAGAGGTAGGCTATAGCACGTGTGTCCTCTTAAAACCGAGGTCAGCGTTTGGTTCTATTGCCAGATACAAACCTCTGTAATCCTAGAAGCGCTGACTTGATAGAGCTTATATCCAGTGGCTTTGATACCGCTTGCATCTCACCTGCTTCCCAGAGCTAAGTAATCATCACAGGGAGAGAAGTCACAAGGCTGACGAGGGGCTGGGGAGACGTGAGGAGTCAGGGGAGGGTCGCTGCACGGAATGGGATGTCGAGGAGGCCGCCACGGCATCCAGCATCCGGCCAGGGTGGAAAGGAAGGCAGTGCTGGGTGAGCAGAGAGGCTGTAGCGATGCCCAGACCCTGAGGTTGCCTTAACTGCATTCATTCTGAAACCAAGGAGGAAATAGGGAACCGCTGGCCGTGCAGGGAGGAGGGTATTAGTTGGTTGGGATGGCCCTGGAAATAGTGATTTGCGTAGAGGGGTGGTTACAACCTTAATTTTGAGGGCTCTGCTTGTTGCATCTGACTGTGCGTTTCTCCTGATGCATTTTCCTTTGTCCTGTTTCTGTAATTATCCTCATGTCAACCCTGCTCTGAGGATTATTGGTCAGTAGGAAGCCTCCTAATGCCCGCTCCTCCTTGGCAGGGGAACACCCATGCCCTCGATTAAAGTGAAACTCCCTGAATGGTGACAGAAGAAATTAGATCTATATTCCTCAAAGACACTCCCTCGGGCGAAGTTTCCCGACCCCCACCACGGCAGCACTGCCACCCTGCCCCTTGTGTTCGTTCTCAATATTCTCTTTGTTACAGCCACCTTTATATACGGCTCAGGGCTCCCCGGGGAAGGCAGAGGTGGTTTGTGTTGGAAAATCCTCATGCCCTTGTCCCGGGTGAGCACACTGACCCCATCCCACTGCAGTCCGTGCCCGGTACAGACAGTCTCTGTTCCGAAATTGGGGTGAGGAGCCAACCTTAATAGGTAGCACTTTACGTTAAAAGTCTGCTTCCCCAAGATGTTGGGTAGTCTTTAGCAGAAGGCGGTCCCTCTAAATGGTTGATTTTTGAGAGTCCCTTGACTGGTGGCTTAAGAACAGCATTTATTCAATCTACAGACCATGTAAGATACACATAGCCCAATCACCAATAACAACAAAAAATAAAGGTTACGAGATTGGGTGTTCCCGTTGCACTCAGACATCTGCCAGCCTCTGCCTGCACTCACAGATGCCTGAATGCACGTGAAAAAGATAGTTTGCAGGTCATGTAGATGTGCAGGTTGCTGCTCACCAGCCTGGTGTGTACCAGCTGGATGGCACCCATGCATACCTTTTTGGAAAGCAGGCCTCAGAGGGAGGTATGTATATATAAGGTATATATTTGTATGCATAGAGCTGTCTATGCAACAATGGCATTTTTTTGAGGAGCAAGCCAAGCAACCTCCCAAAGCCTGGCCCTTTTTCGGTACTCCCTGCCATTACAGTAGCCACCGACTACCTCCCATTAGCACTCCCCGCTCTGGTGCTTTGTGCCGGAGCGCCGTTAGCAGCTGCCGGGTACCAAAGGCTGCCTCCCCTTCCCGCGGCACACCCTGCCAGTGTGAGCTGACACCGTTGGTGCCAGTCAGCTCGGAGGAGCACTGCTCCCCACACTTCCCACTCCCACCAGTCTGTCACCACTGCCGTGTGGCAGAATTACTGCCTCCTGCTCTCCAGCACATCCTAACACACAAAGAGCTGTGCTGCTGCTGCCAGCGCTCAGCTGCTCTGCGTATGCGAGAGAGGGAGGGTGCCTTGGAAAGGTCAGTGCAGGGAAGAAGGGCGATTCTGTCTCCTTCCTTTAGGGGCTGTATCCTGGCATCACAGTGAAACCTTGTCCTGCTGGCTGATCCGTATCTGCAGGGACTGCAGCCAGAGAGGGTGCCCTGTGTCGTCGGGCTTCCCAGGGTACCATGTGCAGGACCAAAGAGCTTCCCCTGCCTGTACCCCACCTAGAAAAATCATCCCAAATTGTGAAAATTTAATTTCTGGATTGGTCGTGACTCCACTCTGGACTCTTCCCTTGTTTTTGTTCCTGGCCCAATTTCACTGGCAGCTTTAGCAAGCAGCACAACAGCAGCAGCCGCCACTGCCCTGGCTACAGCAGGGTCCTCCCTGGAGCACTGTTTAATTTATCCCCCACATCCCCCATGCCCAAGGCAGCCCAGGGCTGGAGCACCACAACTCTGCCCCCTCCAACCGCATTAGCCCCGGGCCGATCTCGTCACCCCTGTCACCCATCGCTGACACTAACTCAACTTGCCTGCACTGTTGTAGGGGGCAGATGGACTGTCGGAGCCCGAGGGCATCTCTCTGAAACGCGTGGCTGTGGTGGAAGATTTCTTTGACATCATATACTCGATGCATGTGGAGAGCTCATCGGAGCCGGGCAAAGCACCCAAACATGCTGGGCAGAAGAAAACCTACCGAGCGGTGAGACACCCCCTTCGCATGCCCTGGGCAGCGAGGGGGCAGGAGCGAAGGGGCAGAGGGGCCGTGGGAGCGGGCATCCCACGGGGACGGGGACGGGGATGGGAGGGCAGGTAGAAGCAGAGCCGCTGGCGGGAGGCAGAGGCGAAGGAGACTCCTGTTTGCCTGTGCAGGGAGGCGTGAGAAAGGAGTCGGTTAAAGGCAGAGCAGCTGTGCTCGGGAGACGGGAAACCGGGCTGCAGTGGCAGCACAATGGTACGGCTGCTTGGAGAGGAGAGACCAAGTGAATCGTACAAAGACAACTGTACCTGTCTGGGGGGAAAAAAGAAAAAGAGAAATGCTCGGTATTACTGATGGGCAAGGAGATGTTTGCCCAGTCCCCTGCACGCTCTGCTCTGTGCCATCTGCCTCCCTGTCTCCCTCGGCCGGAGGGAAATGTCTCGCGTGGGCCTTGAAGGGCAGGAGCAGCCAGAAGGGGGGACTGGGGCACGGCCAGAGCCCGCCCCTCTTCCCCAGCCGAGTGGATGCTCTCGCCACCAGCCCGTGGCTGGGTTTGTTCCGTTACAAAATGGAGGCAGGCACCGAGCTAAGTCTCATCAGGTGCTCCATGAATGCTGAGAACCAGCTCTATCCATCCTGAAACCACTCTAGTTAGGTCAGGAATAATTTAGCTTGAAGTGTGCTTCTCCAGGGAGCTTGCTGTTTCTCCTGACTCCGCACAGCCCTTCAATGCAAACATTTGGGCTCTCCTTTTACAAGAAGAGCTGAATTTACTGTCCAAAACCAAGCTACTCCCTTGAATCCCACAGCCCCAAGGACCAAGTCGCCTGGAGACAGAAGTGGCTGGCTGGCAGCTCGTGTCTCTGGTGTATACATCATCTTGGAGAGGTCTGTGCGGGCTGCCCTGGTCTCTGCGATGATGCTTGAGATTATGCAGGGCTCGGTGTGCTGCGGAGCCGGCTCAGGGGTGGGGTCTGTCCTGCCTGTCCTGCCTGCGTATGTCGCTGCATCCATCCACGGCTGTTCGTGCTGGCGGTGCCGGAGGGGCAGCCCAGCACCCTGCAGCCCCCCCGTGTGCGACAGGACCCTCCGGGGAGCCGGGCCGTGTGCTTCAGCTCATGGCACTGCTCGGCACCTTGCACACTCGACTCCTGCCCCTGCGGCAGAGCGAGGGGCCGGGGGCCGGGGCACACGCTGACCCTTCCCGGCCGGGAGCAGGTGACCTCTTTATAGTCGGGGGGGGGTGGGGTGGGGGGGCAGCCCCACCAGCACAACCACAATTCAAAAACTTTCCGCTCATTTCCCCAGCAGACCACTCCGACCCTCCCCTAATTCCTTCAATTCAGCTCTCTGGAGGACTAATCTGTGCCCTGCACAGCCCCGGGGGAGCAGGCTGGATCCGTCTGTTTTCCCAGGCCTGCTCGCAGCAGTCACAGAGCTTCACGCTCCACCCCTCCATCTCCCTCTTGAGCTGAGATCATCACATTAGCAGTGTGTATCCCCTCCTGACCTGGCAGGACGCTGCTGGCTGGGCTGGCTGGCCTCGCTCATGCCCTGTCTCCCTGGAGCGCCTTTGCAGCCAGGTCCGGAAGGTGAAATGCTGCATAGCACACCCCGCGCCATGGCTTGGGTGCACAAAGGGACGCTGCTGGGCGGTCAGCTCGGGAGGCTTCGGTGTCCCCTGCCTTTTCTCTCTCTCTCCCTTTCCCCACCGTTTCTGATTAGAGGCACTGGAGAGTTTGCCCTTGTCCGTGACCTCCGGAGGGAGGCAATCAGAAAAGGAGTTTGGATGGGAGATAACTCATCAAGGAAGCTGTCTGCTCTGCAGAGCATCAAATCAGCTGAGAAATAACAACTGTATCACTAAAATTAGCTGAACATTTGCAGCAGAGACTATGGGCTTGCTGGAGCAAAAGAGGCAGGGAAACTGGCCTCAGCCCCACGGGCAGCACAAAGGGACAGTTCCCTGCCTGCGCCACAATACCACGTTTGCCACCGGCAATTTTCAGGCCCCTAATTTCAGTGTTTCTGTGGGAGTCCCTAGAGCTTGTGCATTGATAAATATCACACAGAGGCAAGGGCTGAGCCAGGCAGCCGCTCGCTCACAACAGAGCTCGGTGGGCCTGTAGGTAGGTGGAAGGAGAATCCCATGAGGACCAGGCGCTGCTGCATCCTCCATTTGGAGGGCTGGGACAAGGTCCCTGCCTGAACTTTCCACCCATCTGGCATTAGCGTGTATGTAAAACCTCGGGCTCTGCTGCCGCTCAGTGGAGATAAATGTCTCTCCTTCCCACCGCAGCGTCGGGTCATGGGGCTGCTTTAGCCATCGTCAAGCAAACCCTCTGCCCCATTGCCCTTCTTCTATAACATTATTTTGTTCCAAGCTTAAGCATCACTTGTTCCAAGCTTAAGCATCACCCTTTCCTGTAGGGTAGAAAAATGCTTGGAATTTAGGTATTTTTAATTTTTGTCAAGAAAATAAGGCAGGAGGATGATGCCCACTGGCCAGAGGAGGGGGATCAGGACGTCCTGGGCTGCCCTCCTGCCTCGGCCCCCATCACCAGCCGTTGCTCGCGAGGTGTCTGGTTGCAGCCCTGCTTCCCGTTCTGAGCCCCACTTCTGCCGGGCTCGCAGCCCTGAGGACTGGCACAAACAATTGAATTTCTGTCTGCTTTATGACCCCACTTGTAAGTGCTGTGACCCCTGCTGGGGTCACGGCCCCTGGTTTGGGAACCGCCGTGCTAGGACAAGTCACTTAGACCAAACAGGATGGGTGATTAACTGTAGGAACCAACCCCAAAGTAAGAGGTGGGCTCTCCACCTCTTAATGCCTTCCAATTAAGACCAGATGTCTTCCTGGAAGATGTTTTAGGCAAACCACAGGCTGCTGGGCTGCAGGAGAACCTGGGTGAAGTTCCCTGACTTGTGCTACACAGGTCAGACTCTGTGATTTGATGGTCTTTTATGGCCGTAAAGAAATCTACATTAAAATTGCCTGATTCCTTCTCCAAATAACCTAGTCTTGATCTTTAGAAATACTGTAAAATTGCTGCTGTCAGGGATTAATTGGAATAATAGGACTTTGTGATAGCCAGGCACCTTCTGTGGGTGCTTAGGTCTGGATATAGTGTTTAACTTCAAGCATCCAAGTTTTAAATATTTATCCTTAGCTTTTCCTGATCTGTAAAATACAAATATTGCACAAAGGTTCAGGAGACTTAATTCATTACTGTTTGTAAAAATGTTTTCAATTCCCTAGATAAAATATGTCACAGAAGTGCAAAGTATTATTAACAGTAATTGATTGTCATTGTGGGAAAAAGTGACCTGCCCTTACAAAAGATTAATGGATTCTTCAGGTTACTGGTGTGATGGTAATTAACAATGCAAACAGAGCTGACGAGACCTTACTTTCTCATTTGATTCTTACATGTTCGTAGCTTTGCTCTGCCCAGACTCCGAGGAGGAATGGAAAGGAGTTTCTGGGAAGGTATGGCTACGCAGAGAGTCCAAAGGTCTGTTCGTTTACCTCTCGGTGCCTGACACACCAGTTACCCTCCCATACTGTCCCTCCGTCAACAGCTGGTCCGGAGGGAGGGATACAGGGATCCCAGGACTGAGCTGAAGAGAACGGTGTGTTGCTGTGAGCCACTGATGTTCTTGGCTAGGCTGAGCAGGCGAGGTGGGAGGGTGCCGGTGGTCTCCCGCGCCCTCCACCCAGCTCTCCCTTAAGTCATGCTCACTTGCCCAGGACATACAGCTGTCTCGTTGTTTTCCCAGATTGCAGAGACCTATGCTTTTCTCCCGAGAGAAGCTGTGACCAGGTTCCTGATGAGTTGCACTGAGTGCCAGAAGAGGATGCATTTCAACTCCAATGGACTGGAGCCCAAAGGTAAAGGCAAATGACTTCTGCCAGCAGAGCTGACACAGCATTTCGTACCAGCATGGTATCACTGATAGCTGTCAGGATACTGCCCCATTGATGAGATACTTCTTAACCTAATGGTTTGCCTAACCTGTGTTATTTTTCATGCGCTTTTATAGCCAAGTTGAAAGAATTGCTTAAATCTGGTTTGTCTGTCACTGTTTTCAGCTTAGAGAGCAGAAGCAGTCTGGCTTTCTTTCCGAGCTTCCCCAGTGCAACCATACAAAGCGTGGGTCAAAAATATTGGAATATTGCAGATACGTCTGCAATCAGCCTGTAATCATATGTGGGTGGAAACTTCGATTTCTGAAAAAATGTGACCTGAACTTTTTCCTTTAAACTATTAATTTTGTAATGAAAGACACTGAGTATGTCTGAATAACTGAAGTTTCTGATAAAGAAGTAATTTGCAGTAATTAATAGATATGCATGTCATGATCCTATTTTTGATAACGGAAAGTGTTTTGGTAATCAAAGTTATATTATGCCTATGTATACAACCAATTAGTGCGGCCGTTGCGGTGGTTGGCTCATTAAGGTTCTTTCGTAAACAGAACCAATCTGCAGCTCCTAGGCCTAAAAGATGTAAGTGGTGCATAAGGTGGGACCAGGTTTTCTTCCAGAGTAAATGGTTACAGCTGATGTTTGTGTGTTTTTTTATGAATTACAAACTTGTTTTCGTGATCCAGTGCAAAGCATCAAACTGATTCTGAGAGGTTTCACCCAACAAAATTGCTTCTTTAAAAAAACCTAAGCAAACTGCAGAGAGTTATTCTGTTTCAAAACCGTTAAGGCAAGCAGGCTCATTTGGCAGCTCTTATCAAGCAGAGAAGCGGAATTAAGTGAACAAAGGACCCAACAATAGAAAATTTCTAGTATTAAATACTGATTTCCAACTGTTTACTGCCAGGAGCAGAGCTATGGACAGCCCAGAGGTTCCGTTTAAGTGGATTATGTGTGCCAGCTATCCAAAGCTAGTGACTGAAGTGCTTTGTACTTGTTATATTTTTTAGAAACTCTCCCAAATAATCCTGTGTGACATTTAATAGCCTAAGCTCCATTACCATAGCACTTCCCACTCTGCTGGCTAAGGGCCCGATCCCTCTTTCCAATTAGGTCAAGAGAAGTTTTGGCCTTCGGCCTCACTGGGAGCAAACCTGACCTTTACACTGATTGCACCGCATCCATCACGGGTGACATTCCAAGCACTGCGGCTGCCGCAGTCGGCTCAGTGGCCAGGAAGGGAGATGGGATGAGTCAGGCCAACAGGGATGTCGCCTGTTGGCTTGACCCAAACCAGGACACTTTACTGAATGCCTGGCACTAGCCGAGCTGTCCAAACCGGAGCTCGGGATCCCTTCTCAGGAGGGATGAAGAGGGTCATTGTTCCTTCAGGGGCTCCCTCCTGCCCACCCACCATCCCCGTGTCTCCCGTGCCTCTCCCAGCGACCCGTCAGCCATCCCAGCTCAGAGAAGACCAGGTGCTGAGTATCCTCCCCAGAGCGGTCCTAGCTGTGGAAACCACGATCAGGGCTGAGATCTGGCTGTCCAGAGCAAATTTATAAATGAATATCATTTATTTTCATAAAGCTTTCCCCCTTAGCAGTTCTTCTAAAAATAAATCAAACAGGAAAACAAAGGACCCCTCACATAAAAAGTCCTGCTTCTTACCCACCAGGAATGGAAGGACAGAAGTGCCTTTCTGCTGTGAATAGTACCTACATAGTGACTAAGTACCTGTGAAAATGCATAGAGTAGATTAGATAAGGTAACTTTTACTGGGGAGGAGTGTCTGATTTCACTAATAGATATTCAGGAATTTATCAGGAGTAAATCACCTAAAAAAAACATTGGGGTCATAGAAGAATTACCTAGGTGTACGCCCATGCATACACACATACAAGTATCTATAGGTAAAGTTTAACTCAGTAAGATAAAAATATTTGAGTCATTCCCATCTCTTCCTACTTCTTTTGTCCATTAAACAAATCTCAACATGTTTCATTTGTGATGGCAAAAATCCTTAATTAAACATATCTGACATCAAACCCTGCAGGGCACCCACATAATTCATAAAAGCAAATTGTCTTGCTCATGGGAAACTTTGAACATCACTGGACTTCACTGTGATCTCTTTACACTGTTATTAAATTAGGACTAATTCCAGTAGAGTTATACAAGTATGGAATTAGGATTGAAACCATTTTACTTTAAATGATTCTGCCTCTTCCATCTGTATGTCCAACACATGGGGCATGTGATATAGCTAACTTTTCGAAAAATGAGCTAAAGGATTCCAGTAGCCCCCTCTTGTGACGTAAGACATGAGGATTGTTCCCGTGGAGTTCCCCAGGCCTTTTAAAACAAAGGTTTTCTTTCTTTTCCAATTAGCTTAAGAAAGAAAAAAGGTTTTGGTTTCTTAGGCTCAAGCTCTTATCTGTTGCAGTTGCACAAATTCACAGTAAATTTGTGGCTGCTAATGGGATTATTCCAGATTTACATCAGGATGGTTTCAGGCAGAATCTACGCACCAAAGATCGTCCACCTCCTGCTTCCTCCCCATGTGAGGATTCTGAGCTGCTTCTGTTGAGCCTCACTCATTTCTGCACCACTGAACTATTAAGTATTGGATGACAGGAGAGCAACATACCATCTTCAGAGGTCCGAAAGGCTCACCTCATCCATGCCTGTGCTTCAAGGAAGGAGCAGCTCCATCTTTGTTACTCTTGGCAAATGCTTTCCTAAACTCTTCTTAAAGACTCAAATATTGATGACCCCAGCCGGCCTGGGTAGGTGTCGGATTTTGTTCCTGGGAGCTGTTTCCCCTTTCACTGCAGAACCAGACTGGGAGAAAAACCCCTTCCACTGGGATTTTAGCATGTTTTCATCACAAAGTAGCTTCCTTGCACAGTAGAATAATGGGTTATTTTGGGTGCTTAATGTGTAGAGATGTAGAAGCGCTCTTAGTTAACCTGTAGTTCGAAGCATGAGAGAGACCACTGACATAGAGCCGTGAGAAAAGAAGGGAGGAATTAGTTTACAAGGTTCCTAAAAGCTTTGCACTTTCCTATTTGAGCGAGCTGGTGGCCTGAGTAGCTCTGGCTACCCTTTCCTGCATCCACAGGCGGGAATGCTTCAGCTGCCCAGGGTTGAATTAGATGGACCTGGAAAAAAAGCATTGTATTTCCATGGGCCCAGTTAGTGCCTTGATACAGAAGATTTGCAAAAACCTATGTGATGTTTAAGTCAGTTACAGACAGTTTTTGGGTCAGGTAATTTCTTAATCAGTCATGGTAGATCTGGTATTTCCAGAGGTGTGAAGCGTCTTCAGGTCTGCTGAGTTTCACTGAGATTTTTTTGATATTCAGCATTTCTGAAAAGCAGTCCCATTGTGTTTGGGTTGATGGGTTTTCTAAGGTGCTGTAAAACATTTTGTGAAGGCTGTTTTTCAAGGGGCTGTGTCAGAGATGCCTGTGAAACCAGTGACCCCAGAAAATGCAAGCCAGCCAGGGAGATTCAGAGACAGGAATGGAAACCTCCCACCATCGATTCACCTTCAGCTCCTGCAAATCCTTCTTCCCCATCCATTGTTGCTTAAGCTCCCTTTCCAGTGGACACCACACATCCTTCAGAGTGTGCTGGAAGGCCGGATTAATTCGCCACACTTGTATCTGCCTGTGCTGAGGGCGAAGAAATCTTCATTTTAGCCAGCAGCCACCCCTGTGGGAAATGGCAACTTGCCTCTCGAACAAACCCATTGCATGAGCCTGTAAATTCAGTGTTAGAATAGATAATTCTCGCTGTCTTCATGTCCTATGTGGCGAGCTTGCAGGCTCCACAGTGCTGATGGCAGAGCTGACAAAATCATTGAGAATTTGCTTTATGGGGACTCTTCTGGTTTGGCTAGACAAAACGATCTGCAGGAGTGGTCTGAATCTAGAGTGATCTCTAGAGCTCAATATGATGCAGCCAGAGGAATCAACAGGAACAATTTAAATTAAAGATCTTTAAAATTAAGTTTGTGTTTTAATGAGGGTGTTAAAAATAGTCTTCATCACCAGATAGAGATACTTAATAAGTTGCCTTAATGTTAACTCCTACCTGAGGGAATCCCAGCAAAATTGGCAAGACTTTGCAATGCTAAAACAAGCTGCAAATATATTCTTGTTCGTCAACCTCTGCATAAATCCCATTTGCATAGAAGTGCTTCTGAGGCATCGGCAAGACTTGGTTTCTTCCTCTGCTACATTCTAGTTGGGCAGACTGAAAAATTATATATTATGTGTAGTCTTTTCCGCAGGTGACAGCAATGCTATTTTTTTTGCAAAACAACATCTGTTCTGTAATTATGTTCTTGGTGGGGTCATGTTCTTATAGGAACCTTAGCTCAGCAGGCACCAGCTCTCACTAGGGATTTGAAGTGCTTCTAAATACATATGTTTAACGATTATGAGAACACATCGTTGGTTTGTGCTTCCACATCCCTGAATCTAAATAAAGTTTTTCCTCTGTTCTTCAGAGAGCGAACCACCTTCCTCTTTGGTTTCTGGGATCATTGACTACAACATGCCCCTCACCTCTACTTATCTGAAGCAAATGAAGCTGCGGGTAATGAATTCACAGGAACAGGTGAGTTGCGCTCTGGGCGCAGGGCAGTGCGAGGTGCAGAGCGGGTTTCTGCCCACGCTGAAGGGGTGAAGGGAGTGACTGGTGCTTGGCACATTGATTTTTGGAGGATGATTTTGGAAATGGCCGGTTTGTCCAGGCGGGTCAGGCTCTGACCAAGTATGGCGAGTGTTGGTGCATGGAAGTTGGGAGGCAGCGTGCCTCTGATCTTCTGGCTCGGAGAAAGCAAATAGGGCAACTTCAGAATTGTGTCAGTGGAGAGGAGCGGAGGTGGAGTTGATGCAGTTATTGCTTAGAACAGTCTGCTTGTTCTTTAGATGCATAGTTCTTCTAAGAAATTGTCTTAAAAATAAATATGGCAAATAGGAATTTGTTTCTTTACCTCCTCCTAATTGCCTGGGAGCTTTAGCAGATGCGGTCTGAAACCCAGACCTTGCTTCGGTTAGTCTGGTGCTCTCTTAAAGTGATTGGCAACTTGAGGAAGTTCAACTGCAGCCACTCCGCTCTCATGTCAAAGTGGGAGAAGGCTCTGTTGTTTGATGATACTGTTAAGCCACTGGATTTTGATTTGGGAATGGATGGGGCAGACTGCCACAGGATAATACCCAGGCTGTGCAATTTTCTGAAGTTCTGCAGCTGCAGAATTAGCTATGGGAACCTCTGTGCACCATGGAAACAGTCTATAAAAAGAAAAGTATGTTTTACTTGCTCCCCACAATCTGCACTGGAAGCCAGTGCTGGATTTTCTTTCCAGCACACTGAAACCTGAATCTGATTTCTTACATTACTGCTAGTTGCAAGAAGTGAAAGAGTTTGCATTGTGCAGGGGTGGAAAACATTAGTGATAGCTTGAACTGTGAAGTTGCACTCAATGGGTACTTTTATCTGGTGACACCCTAAAGGGACATTGGTGAGAGCATCTGTTGCCAGAGTGTAAAATGCCAGATACGGGTTTGCTGACAGGAGCTGGAGAGATACTGAACTCCTCCGCTGCTTCAGCAGTGAAACCTTCTTGCTGGAGGACAAAATGGCATCTGACGGGAAGCACTTCTGTGTTTTGGAGCTTTTTTCTTTTGCACACGTTGGACATTTGAGTGGGTTTAAGGTTTTGTTTGCAATGGGTTATGTCACAGCTTTTGAAACGTGAAAGGCTGCCATGTGCAGGGTCTTGCACTCGGGCTGGGGTGGGCGGTAGAACTAGGGACAGTTCTGGGGGGTGGCTGGGCTGGACTGGGCTGGACTGAGCTGACCTGAGCTGGGCTGGGCTGGGCTGAGCTGAGCTGGGCCAGGCTGAACTGGGCCGGGCTGGGGACATGGAGTGGATGAATGCGCTGCTTCGTGGCATGTAGCGTCTGCTTCAGGACCACTTTTGGATAAATGGGATCGAAAGCTGACATACTCCAACCGCTTGTGCAAAGTGTTTGCTGGGTCTCGGTGCAACTCCTAGCAGAGAGGCGTTGAGATAGCAGCCCTACCGTTGTCCGTACCATTCACTACGAACCTGCTCTTCACCCAGGTTAAGGACTCAGTGGGCCATGAAGGCTAGCTGTGCTTTTCAGCATTTGGGGCGGTTCTTTCAAGTTAAGTTTGATGTATACAAAAGGACAGTCTGAGAGGTTTGCCCAGTTACCATTTATGCATTTTCTACCAATTGCTCTTGGCTCCAAAGCTCTGTTCAAGAGAAGTGTGTTAGGAAGCTTCGTTAACCTCCTGTACCCAGTTACTACAGGTAGAAAACTGGACTTGCTGTTTGATCTTATTTCCATAATAAAAAACACCCAGAAGCTGGCAGGCTTTAGTACTGAATCTTGAGTTCTGAAGCTGCATGCTTAGGGATGCTTGTTTTGAGAACTTTGGTTGGTAATTTAGAGATTTGAGAAGTTTATACCCTGAATTTTGGTATAGCAGTTTGCACTGGAGCTACCCCTAGATAGATAGATATAACGTGCTGCTAACATGCATACTTTTGAAGCTCGCTAAGATCCAAATAGAAGCATATGTCATACGGGAACAAAAAAGGGACCAGCTGAGGCAACCAGCAGTTGTTGGTTTAGATCATAAATCAAATGGCTCGATGTTATTCCCTACCTCTAAAATTTTTCTTTTCCTGAGCTCTCATCGGTATGTTGTGGTGCAGCCTTCTAAGCTTTTCAAGCTGTAGCAGCCAAGGGAAAAACCTATTTGGAAGAAGTAAAATTTGCCATTCAGTGTGTTACTGAAACTGATTCCTGAGATCAAAATAACGAAAGATCAGTCTTACTGCTCAGACTTCTGAAGCATTAAAACTTTGCATCAGATCTGGAGGTAACGACAGTCTGGAGAGGATACAGGTGGTTGGACCCGGTGGAGAAAATCCAGCGGGACTTGGGTGCTGTCCGTTCCAAGATACACGACACTCCCCAGCTTCGCCTGGGGAAACAAGTGCCACGCTCTCAAGGCAGCTGTGGCTGTACCTGAGTTGCTAACGCTGAAGTCTGTGTGAAGAAAACGTGTGCAATAATATCAATACCAGGCTTCAGTTCCCTCCACCAAGCATTCCTCTGCTACTTTTTTCCTTCTTCATACTTTGCAGTGGAAACACGACAGTACCATCCTTTTTCCTGGACGATCCTGGCAGTCTTTGTGGAGCATGGGCTGCGAAGCACGGGGCTGCTGCTCTCCCTCCCCCCAGGGAGGGAGCTTTAAGGTTAGGGAATTGCAGCTGTTGGGGTTCCAGGTGTTTACAAATTGCAAAAGTCCTCTAAGGATGATAGAAATAATTCTGACTTTGCTACAAATGCAAAACAGGAAGAAAATACAACCGCTTTTAAAGTTTGCACTACACAGATATACACCGCATGGGTTTTGTATATCAACATTTACAAAACGGTATTGGTCCTTCTTTTTGCTCAGCTTTGCTGCCATGCCACCTTATGGCCTTGCACTCACTAACATTTGATGGTGATAATAGAAATAAATTAAGCAACGGACTTGCGTTCGACTTGGCTTTTGCCAAAAGCAATTACTTGTATGCAGCAGCACCAGGAGGAACTTGCTTCACTTGGGGTAACAATGAATGAATTTATGCCAAAGTGGCCTTTTAACTTCATTATTCAGGAAAAAGAAGTGTGCGTGTAACTGTAATTTATTAGTGCTGCTAAACACATTAGTATTAGGGCAACAGTGTCTCCAGAAGGAAGCACAGCCAGAAGAACCTTAGAGAAAGCATTTCATGTCTGCTTAGGGACAAAAAACAGTCAGGAGAGGAGCTCTTTATGTGGTTGCTCAGAAAATGAAGAGTTCCTGCAGAATATATTTCAATGTATTTCTTGCAGTCAGTACATTTATTTTGGCATGATGGAAAACAAGTGTGACCCACGTTGCTTAAATTGGGTTCACTAGAACATGCAGGAGCTTCTGGGGTGTGAGTCTTCCTTCATTCCCATTTTATACCAATTCTCACATGTGTCAGAAAAATCAGGCCCCTTACCCTTTCCACGGAGTGCTGAATTAGGCACATTTCTGGGTATCTACTGAGGCATTAAAGCATCTCTGAACTTCTGGCCTTCTCAGTCTAGCAGCAAAAAGGAATGAGAAGAAGATATTTGATATTTATCTATGATGACCCTTTCACCTCATTTTCAAAAGCTAAATATTAGCATTTTAAAATGATTGGTTATTCGAGTTTATCGCAGTCATTTTCCAGACAATCTTTTCTGTCTTATCAAACTCAGCCTTGGATTTACTTTGCATGCCACACTGTTGGGCATGATTTCCACTGGTGGCTGGTGGAATGTGAAGATTTTAAAAGAACAAATCCCAGCACTGAAATGCCGGGCTCACTCTCTGCTCTGGAGTTGTTGCTGCTACCTTGGCAGATACAGTCCAGGGCCAGGTAACCAGGCTTAAATGATACAGAAACATTTTCAAAGGTTGCTTCAATGACTGCTGACAGAAGGTCATGCAATCAGTGAATGGCAGGAGCTGCTCTTGGATGGGAAATAATACGAGCGTTTTTCTTGTTGCTATGGCTTTGCTACACGGACTTGTAAGTGTTTGAGAGGGACAGAGCCTTGTCCTGCACGGTCACATGCTCCATCCATCCAGTCATTTCCCTGTAAACCTGGAGTGTGTGACGGTGCGTGGATGTGAAGTGGTTTTCAAAAGATGATTTCAAGCACTGTTCTAACCCACGCAGCAGGGTAGTCCTGGAGGAGGGGGTGGAGGGGGGTTCAAATCCCACGGATGTACAGGGAGCTGGCTTCATCTAATGCAGGTGAGGATCAAGCCTCCTCTGCAGGATTTGGGAGCTCACGGAGCCTCGTGACCAGAGGCTGGTTTGCAATGTTAAGTGCTCCTCCTTCCACTCTCCTTTCTCCCTGGTCCACCCCTTATTGTGCTTGCTCGCTTCAGTGTCTCGGAAGGCTCCGGTATTACCAGAACAGCTAAGATGCGTCTTTGCCTGGCAGCTCATTTGCTTCCTTCTGCTTCAGATCCATCTCCAGGCTAATCCTGGGGGTGCAGAACTGGCACAGGGGAGGCAGCAGAGGCAGGGAGGGGAGTGAGCGGCTGCAGAAGAGGGCACGCCAGGTTTTCATTTTCAGTCTGTAAGTTCACTCGTGAGAACTGCAGGCATCTCATTTCACATAGTCAGAAACCAGAACCAAATCTGGCAGAGCTGGCAGCTGCTGTGCGAGATCCGGGACCTGGATTTATCTGTTCGAGTGCTTAGCGAAGGGATCCCAAAGAAACGCTCTGTGTGTTCATGGATGGGCAGAGAAGGCAGAAGCATGCAGTCAGTATTTGGAAGGAAGTGGGATGATGCGTTTGCATCACATGAGGATGATAAGGTACTTCCCAGTCCATTAAAGAGGGTGTGAAACATCTCCAGGAATAAACACCTCTAAATTGACTTGACAAGATAACTCATTCAAGAGGCTTTTCCTTGACTGGAAAAGATCTTTGTTCTCTGATGTTAATTTTTAAGACATTTTTGAGCACTCGAGAAGTTCCCTAAATGCTCCCCTACCCGCAGAAGAAAAGGGAATATTGGCCATACACACAGTGAGGCACAGTGATCATAGCTGTTTGAAATACAGATTTAATCTGTGCAATAAAGGCTTGCTCGTAGATCTGCATCAGCAAAGCCCTCTGGTGGAGACGCAGCTTCTGCTGGCAGAAGTGAGCTTTGGCTGGTAAATTTAAATTCTGCCCTAAATGACAGGCTTTGTCCAGGCAAAGCCAGGGAGGCAGGTCTGGCTGTCGTAACTGCGGATCTGTTAACTATCTGGCAAAGACAGTTTAGCAAAACTTTCATCCTTGGCCTTAATGGCTCATGAGATGCAGGAGGTCAGATGATCAAACCGTTTAGCCTGGTTTCAGACTCGTGTGAATGGCTTGCTTTCAGTGAAGGTCAACCCATTTTTGTTATTGGAATTAACTCTGACGTTCCCAGCTAGTAACAACTTAAGAGCTTTTATTTCCTGCTGTGTAGATCTTTCAGTATTTTTCCCAGTGCAGCTGCATTACAGGTGTTCAATGCAGTGCTCAACGCAAGCAAACAATTTCAGACCTCGACTTGGGCTGGCTGGGATAAATCCTGCCACTGCAGCTTTTATCTTCGAATGAGGTGTGATGCCAAGGTCCTGACTCTTTGCAGTTTTGGGGAAAATCACTTTATTTTCTTTAAGAAAGGAGGTGGCATTGCCCGATTCCAGTGACGCTAGGCACAATTCGTCCTCCTGAACGGCTTGGGTGTATTTAGTTGTTGCGTTTGACTGGTCCAGTCAATTTTCCTCACTGGTCCTGTGCACAGGTGGAGAGAAGCTGGTCCCTTTCCCACCCTCTGTTCCCTTCCCTGTGATGTTGTGCAGCTTAACTAAGGTCCTGGAGAAGCGGCTGGGGTATGTTTAGATGTTTCCCTCACTCTCGGTGGAGCTGTGGTTCTCATGCTAGCGGAGGGCTGGGTCGGATCAAGCAGGAGCAGGGCATGGCAGCCCAGGTGTGAACCGGGCAGTAGGAGCTTGCGGCGGGAGCGCCCGGGAGGAAGGACGGGTCTGTGGCACTTGGCTGGGGAGCGTGGAGTCCCCTGGGCTGGTGACAGTGGCTCCACGGAGCTCAGCGCTGCACGGACGTGGCCACCGGGTCCCTCACAGGCTGGCCCACGCAGAGCCCGTGGGGGCTCCCTGCTCGCTCCGCAGCAAGGCTCTTCTGCACTGGGGCTGATCCACCCGTGGGTAATTAGGACTGATTGCCCTCCACCGCGCGCACCTACCCCCCGGCGCACGTCACCCAGCGGTGCAGGCCAAGTAACCTACTAAAGCCGAGCTGCCTGAGCCTGTTTCTGGGAGCACTGAATGAGTAGGGCCAGAAACCACATTATCTGTCTGTAATTCATCCTTTCTTCCAAGTGCCTCCCCCATTTGGTGAGGAGAGATGCTGCCCATTCCCTGCGCGGTAACCAGCATCAAAGGCAGCTGCTCCCAGTGGAACTGGAAACAAAGTTTTGATTCAGGTCCTGTAAAGTGGGGCTAGGAAATGTTCCTGGGCAAAACGTGAGGACCTGGACTGCACGTTGATGAAAACATTTAACTTCCATGGGATAGTTTCACGGATTCACTTAAATTTGTCCTGTACCTGTGGAAGGCGCTGCACGGTGAGGTTTTCTGCGTCGCCTCCCAAGCCCGGGTGCTGACGTGCTGTATGTTGACTTTGATCAAGTTACACAAATGGCTGTTTCTTAATTGCCTTCTCCCTTTAAAAAGGGGATAATACCTTAGAGAGACTTCTGAGGTCTCGCTCACTAATAAAGCTCTTCAAGAGCTTGGATGGCAACTACTTTGAGAGTGCGAACTATTATTAATGATTTCCGTTATTACAGAAGATGAAGCTGTGTGGTTCAGCTTTTTAACCTTGAATCATGTACTTGCTTTTGTTTCCGCTGCTGTTAAACCTGTGCAGGCAGGCTTGCACCTTGCCTGGTTGCACAGACTCCTAGGACCCACATCGTGAGCCTTGTGTGCGCAAAATGGGTGTGTGTATCTCTGCGGAGTCAGTTTTACTCGCAGAGCTGCATTCTGAAACATGCGGTATGGCTTGAGAATGGCCAAAAACGGGTTCAGTGGTGGTTCTGTTTATGTTGACTCGATTCTGATTTGGGTGCCCAAGAAGTAAGCTGCGAGGGTCGTCCTCGATGTGTAACGCAATGCAGACATTCCTGCCGGTGCTGTGCATTCAGGCTTTGGCAAGAAATGTTAGGGGATATTTGACCGTGATTGACCCATCCCTTCAAACACCCATTCCCTGTACTCCAGAGGAAGGCAAATTCCATCCACAGAAACAACTCCTTTCCTGCTCCTTTACTTGGCAGTGACTGGTGTACCCTGTGAGGTACGGAGCTGTATTTCCTTTCCATCTCTTGGTCTTGGCTCCTGGGAAAAAAAACCCCTTTTATTCATACATATGCCAGATGTTAACAACTGCTACTTTTGCAGAAGGAGCAACCAAGATGTAGTGGGAATACAGGCCTCAGCCCACAACAAATCTGGTCTGTAATAAAATTTCCCAAATCTTTACTCTCCTTTTTTTCCTCACTCTGCTCTGGATGGCAGAGAAGTTAAAATACACTGCTGATAAAAGCTGCGTGTCCCCCTCGTGCCATGCGACCGGGGCCTTCCTTCGGCCGCTCTTCTGCAGCGCCGCCCCTCTTGCTCCCCTTTTCTTACTGGCCTCGCCCCTGAGAGATTCCCATTTTAATGCTTATTACCCAGTAGGGTTTGATGGTCACAGAGGACCCGATGCAGGAGGTCCCATTTGTTATTTAACCTACTTTTCAGAGGCACAAGAACATCAAGTGACTCGCACAAGGTCGCCCATGAGTCAGTGACTCCTCTGGCACGATGGCCGGATCCCGCCGTCCTGCAGTCCCCTGCTCTCACCACTAGATCACTGCGCCCACACTCAACAACGCAACTGTGCATTTAAGCTCCTACAAAGTGCCGTAACTGTAGTTTATTCCTGGGTTTGACAGCAGCCCTGGTATTCTTGCGGAGCCTTGCCTTAGGAAATTACGACAGATGAGGTCAGAGCCTCGTTAGCGATGCCCTTGGAAGCGTCACTGCCTGGTACGCGGGCAGGCTGCGCGGTGCAGGGCCGTTACAGCCAGGGCATGGCTCTTCTCGGGACCTGCAGCTCGGGCTCCGCTGGCATCCGACGGGACCCTGTCAGGGCAAGCACAGCCTGGCAGGGAGCCCCAGGTTTTCTGCAGGGGCAGATCTGTGTCCATGTGAAGGGCTTTGCAGGGACCAGAAGTAATGAACACGTTGCGAGGAGAGAGGGAAGGAAGCGACTTATAAATAATATATTTGATGGGTATTACATATATAATAACAGTAGCACTGGTTTACTATGGTGTGTTTTTTTTTTTAAATGTAATCTCGTAAGGCACTTACCCCTGTTCCTGACAACTTGATAAATTATTATTACCAATTCTGTATCTAATTGCCGGTTACTTCCCCCCAGGTAATTCAAATCCAAAAAATACCCACTAGAATGGAGCTTGGTGTGCTGTTTCCCAAAGCTCCCCATGCCGTTTCTGGAGGCAGCCCCTCTTCCGCCGGTGAGCCCCACTTCTGCCAGCCTCGTGACCCCGAGCGCTGGCACAAACAATTGCATTTCTGTCGGGCTCATGACCCCACTTGTAACGGCGGTGACCCCCCTTGGGGTCAGGACCCCTCCCCTGCATGGGGAAAAGCTCCTGCCCAGCAGCTATGGCTGAATTGCTGTTCCTCCCTCGCTCCCTGTGTGGGTGCGGCTGTTCGGCACCAAGTTTGCCGATGTGAAATTTAGGTTAATCCATTTCCAAAGTGGATTAACCTAACCCACACAAAGGCACTTAGTGTAAGTGTCCACATGGTGAGGCAGCACAGCAGAGCGACTGTGCTTCCAACTCGCACCCTGGCTGGTTTGCGTCCCCTGCGAGCTCTCCAAACAGAGGGGCAGGCGCCTTGGTCCCTGGGGGGTCTTGCTGTCCTAAATGGCCTTAAGCCGGTCTAGCTGGAAGGCGAAGGGAGCCCAGGGAGTAAACAAAGCCTGGCAATGGGAATGGGTTAAAGCCCGCTCCACTGAGGTCCGTGGCGAGCCTCCTGTTCACCTTAAATGGTCAGGATTTTATTTTAGCTTCAGGGAGGAGCAGCAGCCATTGAGCTGGAAGTGAGCGCAGAGCAGGCCCCCGCGGCTGGGGGCTCGTAGCCCGCTGCCCTCCCGGCCGGCCGCCTCTTCCTGCAGGAGCGTGGGAGGCCCCGGGGCTCCGCTCTCACCCTCCAGCCTCTGGCTCCGCAGATCCGCCTGGAGGAGATGGAATCGCAACACCGGGCGATCCCCGTTTTCACCTCCGGCCTCGGATCTTCCCGCGCCAGCCGCCCGCCCTCCCTTGCACGCTTTCCCTGGCGGTGGAGTGGTTAACGCTGGAGCACAAGGCAGCACAACCCGCCATCC
>VYZV01021388.1:0-12798 GCA_013401275.1 Pandion haliaetus | reverse complement strand
AGGGAAAGTAAGAGGGTTCCAAAATAGTCTTGTGTTATTCAGACCTTCCTTTGCGAAGAATAACTCAAAAAAAATTGGGTAAATCTATTAAACAATAAATACTATCAGAAAAGCATGATGTCAGATGGCAATGAACACAGATATTCATATTTGCCAAATGGTCATTTCTTACCTAATAATACCTGCAAGAATGCCCTCTGCAATTGATATCCAAGTTGAGCATTAAATCTACTTGAGAATCCTTTTTGTAAATCTTTAACTTATTACTGGAATATTTTGCAACTTTAAAGTGATTAACATTACTTTGTTTCATTTAGTGTATGTACTATAGGCATTAGTAAAGAGCAATTTTAAAGGAAATGTCATGTGGCAATGTATTTTACACTATATAAATATGTGGACAGAGGTCCATAACACATTATGGAAACAAAGTTTGATCTTCAGAGGAGTAATGAGGGCTTGAAGTACTGTATAATTACCTCCATGTGAAAAATTTTAGATTTTTCCATCAAAAAAATAACCTAATAAATTGTTTTTGTAGGAGTAAGTTGCCTGATATAATTTCTTAGAGCAGAATTTTGTAAATTTTCTAGTCTTAAAGGCAGCTTACTTTCTCTTGCATGATTGTCTTTCCCTATAATTTCCCCAACACTTCTGAAAACCATAGCATCTGTGGCTATATAGTGAAAGTGATATATTTGTAATATTTTCAATCAGTTCATAAGATTATATTTCATTTTGGAAGTAAAAAGTTCATGGCTAGTATGGCAGCAGAGACTTCATAAATTGCCCATGAAAAGGCTTGATGGGATCTGCTTTCAGGTTTCAAGGGTGCAGCTGAGAAATTTGCTGCTGACCATCTTTTACAAAAAGGACAATTATCGGAGAAAGAAAGTGCTAGACTTAAAACCTGTTTTTTAATAACTTGCATTTTGTTTGGTTTGGGGTTTTTTTGTTGTTGTTAATGTGATTGATTTGTATTCTGAAGTGGTAGGCTGATATATGGGATGTGTTACTTTGGGGAGGAAAACCTTGGATCTTTCTAAACTATTCCATCTTTTCCCCAAAAATGTGCACACATAAACACATGGAGAGGTTTTTGATCACAGGTTTATGGTATTACCCTATTGTCTTGGCAGAAAATAATGAATCTAGATGTCTGTGATATGCGTGTTATATCTTGTATATGCAACTTCAGATACAACAAACAAAAAGCAAAAATGCTTTTCTGGCCAAAAAGAAAGAATCCTCCAAAAACTCTGCAAAACATCAGAAATTCCTAATGTTGAGGTAGTCCCATGATGAGAGGTCTTTATTTGTCTTAATTGTGAAAACTGCAACAAAGATAGAAGCAAGTAAATTTGTTACACTTCTCTGCTGTGCTTTCTGGCTGAATACAGAAGGGACTATTTGGGTGCTTCATGTGTTAGACTACTTAAGGCTTCAAAAATTTCAGCAGTTCTTTGGAAGTGAGTTTTGTACTATTACAGGCTCTTATATTTTCATTTTAATCTCATGTTGTTTTTTAATTTCCTCTAATGCCTGTGATCCAGAAGAGATGTGTTTTCTGGAAGAGCTTTATCTTCAGGTTGCTGATAATCATGTGGAGAAAATATTAGAAAACAAACTTAAAAATCTTACCGACCTTCTCAAGGTCCCCTCTAAATTGAGAATCCAAAACTAAAATCAAGGTATAAGCTGTGCTCATGCCACAATTTGGTGTGTAATCTCTAGCTTTTCAATGTTAAGAGTTACTTACATAATGTCTGAACAATTATGAAAAGCTTTCAAAAAGATGGGCGTGAGGTACTAAGCTGTAGGCTTATTTGAAGTCCTATGTGCTCATTTGAGGAACAAAGACATTAAAGGACAAAAGGTGATTTAAAGTGGATGGACGGTGAGGATTAGAGAACTATGCTTTAAGAATACTGTCTGGGCCCAGTTTCTTGTGCAGAGACTAGTTAATTGGAATCACAGGACAGTAATGTACTGCTGAGCACCAAGCGTCTCCAACAATTTTAAACATGTCCTTTGGCATACATTTTGTATGTAAAGCAATTAACCAGAAAGTGTTCAACTACTGAGCAGTATTTTCCAGCTCCAGTACCCAATCTCTCTAGTTGTTTCTGAAACAAAACTGCCAGGATGGTTGAATGTATGGGCAGCAGCACATGCTATGTTTACATACTGGAAAGTGCTGCTGAACTAATGCAAGTGACTGCCCAGGAAAACATTTTTAGTGCAAAAAAGAGATAATTCTTAAGAGATCCGTAATTAATATTTGACCGAAAACAGGAAGGTAGAAAAGTGGGGATAAACGATTCAGACTCAAGTGTCTTGAGTTTTATTTCAGCTTGAAAGAAAAGAATCGCAAGATTGCTACTTATAAATTGTGGTACTGTTCATGTTATTTCCATACAAACATTTGTGTGCAGTGTTTATAATAGTTGTATCAATTTGCTTGCCTAGGTCTACTTGGCTGCTAAAATAAGCAGATCTCAAGTTACACTCTCTACTTAAGCATTCATTATTTTACTGAAGTATAGCCTAAACCACAGGCTTCCTTATCCAGCAGCACTTAAGGGGAGAAAAAAACAATTCTGCAAAGTTACTTTCTTGGTAGCTCTTTACAGTTTGCAAAACATTATATAGTTTTGTTCCCCAGGGCTCAGTACTGGGGCCAGTTCTCTTTAATATCTTTATCAATGATCTGGATGAGGGGATTCAGTGCACCCTCAGTAAGTTTGCAGATGACACTAAGTTGGGAGGGAGGGTTGATCTGCTCGAGGGTAGGAAGGATCTACAGAGGGATCTGGACGGGCTGGATCCATGGGCCGAGGCCAATTGTATGAGGTTCAGCAAGGCCAAGTGCCGCATCCTGCATTTGGGTTGTAACAACCCCATGCAATGCTACAGGCTTGGGGAAGAGTGGCTGGAAAGCTGCCCCACAGACAAGGACCTGGGGGTGCTGGTTGACAGCTGGCTGAATATGAGCCAGCAGTGTGCCCAGGTGGCCAAGAAGGCCAACGGCATCCTGGCCTGTATCAGAAACAGTGTGGCCAGCAGGAGCAGGGAAGTGATCATCCCCCTGGACTCGGCACTGGTGAGGCCGCACCTTGAGTACTGTGTTCAGTTTTGGGCCCCTCACTACAGGAAAGACATGGAGGCACTGGAGCGTGTCCAGAGAAGGGCAAGGAAGCTGGTGAGGGGCCTGGAGCACAAGTCTTCTGAGGAGCGGCTGAGGGAACTGGGGTTGTTTAGCCTGGAGAAAAGGAGGCTGAGGGGAGACCTTATTGCTCTTTACAACTCCCTGAAGGGAGGTTGTAGTGAGGTGGGGGTCAGTCTCTTCTGTCAGGTGGCTGGTGATAGGATAAGAGGAAATGGCCTCAAGTTGTGGCAGGGGAGGTTTAGATTGGATATTAGGAAAAATTTCTTTACTGAAAGTGATAGGCATTGGAACAGGCTGCCCAGGGAAGTGGTGGAGTCATCATCCCTGGAGGTATTCAAAAAGCATGTAGACAAGGCACTTCAGGACATGGTTTAGTGGGCATGGTTGATGTTGGACTCGATGATCTTAAAGGTCTTTTCCAACCTAAATTATTCTAATGATGGATCAACCTAAAGGTGTCCTCACTTTTTTATTAATCCCAATGTATTATCAAGTACTTGGGGAAACTGCTGACTTCAAATGTATGCAATGTAACAAGCCTCAGATTCTGCTTTCATGAAGAAATGGTAATATCACAAAACTTTTAAACATAGGCCTGCATACTTTTAGTGCAAGTGATTAAAAACTTCTGTTTTAAAAATTGAAGCTAAAAATAATAGTTTAGGAGTTTATAAGGTTTTGATGTATAAGATACTTGTAAAGCACATGAATGGTAACTGTTGTTGAAGGACGTGTGTGATCAAACTATTATGGTTTCTTAATTTATAAGCACTAATTTTACTAAGCTAGCTTACTTTATACCATTAACTTTTTATAGTGCCACAACAGATTAATGCAATGTCTAATGTTTGTGAGACATGAATGTATGTAGGTATGGTAAATATGATTATGTCTACTGAGTAATTACTGTCATCATTTGATGAATTTACCGTAAGAAGTAAATATATTCCCCAGACTATTGTGTGTTAAAGGAATGAACTTTTGGGGTGGTAAAGCTGTTCTGATTTTGTGTCTGCATTCTTCTGAAGATACGTTCTTAATGTCTGGACTTGGTGATAGTTGTTTTACTGTACTCTGAATATTGTAGTTTTATAGAATGTTAGGAGCTTAAAAGATATTGAACTAGTTTCCTGCAGATTACGAAACGTGCATCAGACAGCTACGTGGATTTCTAGGCTTCAAATCTGGTTGCTTTTTCATATTGTGAAAGTCTTAGATCTTTAGTAACAGGTAATAATTAGTAAATCTACCCTTCTCCAAGGTACTTATGCATTAATAAGAAAAGTGGAACTAAATTAAAACTGTGACCTGGTATGCACTGTATTAGAGTTGTTTTCTTGACTCCTGTTCCATAGCTTAAAGATGAAGCTGACAGGTAGCAGATTGTTCCTGAAGTATATTGTCCAGCTGTTGTGATGACTGTGGTGTATCTGAGACTGTTTACTTTGAATAATACTTTCAGTTAATTCAAGTATAGTGAAGTATGATCTAGAGTCCTGGAATGGCTATTTTATGTATTACGAGAAATGATAGCTAGAAATTCTGGTTTTCCTGTTTGGTTTTTTTTTTTTAAAGAGATGCTGGTGCGTTATATTAATTCATAAAATTTTAATGTTGCATTCAGTCAGACAATTGATCATCATTTGAAAAAAAAATTCCTATGACAATTCTCTAAAAACATACAATATTATTCTACTAGGTTTGAACCAGTCTCTTCCACTTTCTCACTCCCTCCTCCATTTCTGTTGCAAAATTGAAGTTGCATGACCTGCTAATGACAAATCGGATCAGCACCCAATTAAAATGGTCTGAAGGAGAGTGTCAGGACAGTGTAAGTGGAATGATGTTAGTTATGAGCAAATAGGAAACCTGAGAAAGAAGAGTGAACATAGTCAGAGGAATAGAGACCATTAGATTCTGAATTGGGCAGTTGGAGCCATACTTGATCATTCTCCATGAGATCGATGACAGCACTGCCAGAAGCCTGGTCAAGGTATCCTTTCTTGTACTCATCATAAGTGTACATGAGTGGGGAACCATTTTTGTAGAGTGCAACCCAAACATTTGTTCCTTTTGCATGTACATGGTAGGAGAAATAGTACAGTCCAGGGATCCTACAGGTGAAGATTCCTGTTCTGGGGTCATAGTGTTGCTGCCTATTGTACAAGATTTTATCAAATTTGATGGGGACTGTTGCCCCAGGGTAGGCTTTTGAGAGTATGACACTGAAAGCAGACACTGGCATCCCTGTAAGAGCTTGGTTTACTCCTCCTTTCATGAAAGACATTCCTGATAGCTCCCGAGACTCTCCTGCTTTAACATAGCTTTCAGGCATCTGTGGGATTACGGCTTGGCCGGGGGGACCAGGAGGACCTGGCGGGCCTGGCAAGCCAGGCTCTCCATTGTTGCCCTTAGGCCCAGGAGGTCCAGGTGGTCCCATGGGTCCAGTTAAGCCTTTTGTAGAAATACCTGCAGGGCCGGGCAGTCCTGGTGCTCCAGGCTCACCTTTTGGACCAGGGGCTCCTGGCAGGCCAGGGGGGCCAATGGGGCCTCTGATCCCAGGTATTCCTGAAGGTCCTCTGGGGCCCGGCTCGCCATTGATCCCTGGCACTCCCTTAACTCCCTGGGGCCCCATTGGACCAGGCAAGCCAGGTAGCCCAGCATGGCCAGTGTCGCCTTTTGGACCTGGGAAACCTGGGTGTCCCTTAGGACCAGCAAGACCCTGCTCACCTGGGTATCCTGGTTTTCCCTCTAGCCCTGGTAGACCTCGTTCACCCTTGGCCCCTGGGAACCCTGGGGGGCCTGCAGGGCCCATGTCACCTTTGGGCCCTGGTAGGCCGTTCTCACCAGGCAAGCCTTTGAGTCCTTGAGGGCCCATGTTCCCTGGTGGTCCGGCAGGCCCTGGTTCTCCTGGCGCACCAGCTGGGCCTTGGTCTCCTTTAGGTCCTGGAAGGCCAGGAGGACCTTCAGGTCCTCTGTGTCCCTTCATTCCTGGCAATCCTGGCTTTCCAAATCCCGGAAGACCCGGGGATCCGGGCAAGCCTGCAGGTCCGGGGTGTCCCTTGGCTCCAGGGATGCCTGCTGCTCCTGGTGGTCCCATTGGTCCAGGCTTGCCAATGCCAGCTTCTCCAGGTTCTCCTGGGGGACCCTGGGGACCTGGGATACCAGCTGCTCCGGGTGCGCCTGGTAAGCCTCTGTCACCTTTCATACCTGGCTGACCTGGAAGACCGTTTTCACCAGGCTTCCCTACTCCAGCAGGACCCGGGAGGCCCCGCGGTCCCTGCGGGCCTGGAAGACCCCTGTTACCCGGGCGGCCTGGAACGCCAAATCCATTTTCTCCCTTTTGTCCATTTATACCAGGGATACCTGGCTCTCCCTTCTCGCCGGGGAGGCCCCTCGGCCCTTGAGCTCCTGGAGGGCCTTGTGGTCCTGGCTTGCCAGGAACAGACAGTCCTGCGGGGCCAGGAGTGCCAGGGGGTCCTTGTGGACCTCTTGCTCCTGGGAGCCCAACAGGTCCAGCTTCTCCTTTCTCACCATTTAGTCCTCTGTCTCCTGGCTTTCCTGGTAGACCTGGCATGCCTGGCTTTCCAACCGCAGAGAATCCAGGTGGTCCTGGGGGACCAGGGGGTCCTTGGGGACCAGGACTTCCAAACCCTGGCTTTCCTGCAGGACCTGGTTGTCCTCTTGGTCCAATAGGGCCTGGGGGACCAGGGGGTCCTTGTTCACCCCTTATCTGCACACCTGTGAGAGAGAGAAAACAGGTCAACCAGGGCAGCTATAACAGATTTGCAGACTTGTAGCATGATGGTGAAATGTGTGAAGGGTTAACTTAACTTGAACCTCATAGAAGTCAAGTTCCTAATACTGTGTTTGGTCACTGAGAACCTGATGTTCAGAGCAAAAGTGTCTCAGAGCTCTTACAAGTGCAAATTTGATGGAGTTTTGTGTTATGAGCTACAAGGCTTCTAGAATTTTTTCTTGGCTTCAATACATTTAGGGTCATCAGAGACCTTAAAAGGTGCTGTGCAAGTATATGCAAACTATTAAGGAAGGAAAAAAAAAAAAAATCAACAGGTAACTGATTTAGCAAGTAATCAGACTCGCATCTTGATGATGAACAAAACCAGAGAAAGCTTCCTGTGCAGATGTACCTGCTTTTCTGAAACTAGTTTTTGCTACATTTTAGTGAGATATTTGTCCTTTCCCCCCCACATTTCCAAAAGTGGGCTAAGGGTCTGGTTTTTTGGTAAACATATGAATGTTATATTTTCAAATACTGTCTTAAAGATTTTTGTATTATTTTGAATACTGTCATAAAAATTTCACTCAGTGGTGAGGTCACAACTGATAATTCATCTTATTGCAGTCAGAATTCTGGCATTGTTTTGTTTTTTTAATAATACATTATTTTCTCAGTTACCAAAACAGCAGGTGGAGCCACTTAACCAAATGTCACAGAGGAATAAACAAACAAGCTCACTGCTTAGTTTTCAGTGCACTTTGGGGGAGCTTGCAGCTTTGTGTTGGAATTAGGTTGCTGATTTGTGGGACATTACAGACAAGATTAACATGGATGTTGAAAGACTACTTCAGTAGTTTGCAGCAACTGGCAGCATTATAGAATGAAATACCATACTTATGATGAATGTTAATTTTAGAAGTCATTTTAAAAAAAAACAACTGAGAGATATAGGAAGAGCCTGGATTCTGTTTTTTATAATGGCAACATGCTCTGTTTGTTGCTTATTTAGAAAAGATTGATAATTGATCAACAATTGGATCAGCTAGAATTTGCATTTCAGTCTCTTACAAAAAGAGCAATGTGTGTGAAAGTTTATGCAGTGACTGTTCTGCTGTCTGTTAGATAATGAATTGCTTTTTCCAATCGGTGGCTAGTCTTGATGAACCAAAAATGAGTTGAAGGAGGAAGAAAACTATTCTTGTACATATTGTATTTAAATAAATGAGACGTGTATATGAAATACATTTGATTTTCGTTTGATATGGGATCTGCAAGGTTGCTTTCTTCCTATATTGCCAGGGAAATTGTTCTTATATGCCAAGTGTAGAGAGTGCATTTTCTTTTTTGCTGATGCATAAAATCAGCACAAATGCATATCACCTTATTTTGCACACCTTCCCATCTCATCCTCCTTAAGGCAGTGAAAAGGAAGATAGTTGTTAAAATCCTACATATAGAAAGAAAGCAATCTCTGTGATTTACTGACAAACTAAAAATGCAAACACGCATCCTCAGCTGCAAAGGATATTGTGGAATCTGTGAGTATCAGTGACAAGTCTGGTGCAGTCGTTGGTATCNTAAGAACAACATGATATGAAAAAATAATTTGGAAAAGGCTTAAGCGTCTCAGAATTTGCAAGTACCCTGCAGCAGAAGTGGCGTGTAAATGTTCTTTACATGTTACACATTTCCTCTTCACCACAGATAAGAGAGCTGCCATCAGAGAAAACAGCTTACTCAACTGGATGACTCAGAATTTATTCCATAGGTTCTATCTATGGATAGAACTTCAAAAACTACCTGTTCACAACAGACAACAAAGGCAGGTCACATCAAAGCCTCAACACAAATACCTAAATGTGTTCCTGAGCTAATGCTATTCCAGTTGTAAGGCATTAGGGGGAAAATACAAATAGGTTTTTACATCAACTGCATCAAATCCAGAACCAAGCATTTATCTGGGTACTTTGGCAGAAGACAATAGTGACCCCAGCCAGGTCTGCTCTTTCGTAACAATAACTCAAGGAACTATATTCAGGCCTACCAAATGTATTTTGTTCTTTAGCAGTCAGAATTTAATTTCTGCAGCCTGGACAACATTCATTTTATTCAGCTGTGTTTAACATGCAGTTATTGCATTTGATAGAATTATTATTTTTTGGGGGGTGGCAATATTGCATCAGGCTTTAGCTTCAGAGTACTTCTCTTCTTGCTTTTTACCACGTTTTGGATGCAACTTTGTATCAGTCCTAGGTTCGCAAAGTGATGGGTGCTGCCTTTTTGCATAAGATGCTAAAGGCGTTGCCAGTGTTCATGTTATAGAAACTTTCTGTGAGGAGCTATATTGTTTCACAGTTGTGCTGCTTTTAGATCAAAATGTCTGGTAACTGTGTTGTCTAGAGACAATGGTAAGTCCTCTGAGGAAAGGACAGCTGAGCGCATTAATGAAGTAGGATTTTTACCAGGAAAATTGGAGTAGTGGTTGGCTATTGTTTTGTATGTCTTGGCACATATCTTGATGCAAAATTGGTTTATGTTCTCTAAAGGCAGTCAAACCCTATTTATGTATTGAATTAAGTATGAAGACTTTAGCAAAACCTGTAGTAATGGCTTATTTGAGCATTGCTGAACAGTCAGACTTAATTTAATGATTATTCTCAGCTAGGACTTTTCAAAGATTTCAAGCCAAAGAGCTACTGGTTTAAAAATTATGTCCTGCTACTTTTAAAAAATGGTAACACTAAATATATGCAGAAAAGGAAAGTATATTCTGTCTGGAAAGCTGTCAAGAACAAGATATTTAAAACTTAAAACAATTTCACCAAATCAAATGAAGCTTTAATAGGTTTTTATTGCCAACAGAAATTGTATGATCTATTACATGTTGCCCTGAGTCACCAGTTTGGGTCTAGACTGAAATTTTAGTGCCAGGCTCCTTTTTCACAAAGCTGTACAAAACAAAAAGAGAATTTATTGGTAACTAAATCTCTAGAAGCCAATGTTTGGTGACCAAATAGGAAAAGTAAGCTATAATGGAAAGCTTGCCATATGCTACTTGAGCTACTGGCATATGGAAGAACTCACTAGGCAATATTTAGATGAATTTGGTTCTGTAGTCTCCTGTTTTATTCTTCCATGATGGTCTCAGACTAGAAATTATGATCTCTAACAGTCTGTCCTCTTTAAACACTTTTAAAAAACCCCTCTATAGGATGCTTGTTCCCTAAATTAAGATTTGCAAGCAATTTTGAAGGACTGGACTCCCACATCTATAAAACTGTAGGCTGTTCCTGCTTTTGAGGTCTAGTATATAGTCTTTATTACCTTTCCTAAATAAACAGCATTTTACACTTCTCACATGTTGATACAATCATTCTAAATATGAAGTTTCATGCACATATAAATTCTGTGTTAGCATATAAAGTGAAAACTTGGTTCAGGACAATTCATTTCACTCTTTTGCTCCATTTCCTGTCTNGGGCGGGAGGGGGGAACCACTATGAGGAGGAGAGAAGTAAGTGAAATATGGTAGAGGATAAATACTGTACTTCACTTAAAAATAATACAAATAGGTAAATTATTCTGTGTAAAGTCATGGAAAAACACTATGAAAAGTTAATGAGGGGAAAGGGAGGAAATGCAACTTTAACTCAGTGGGAATTACAGTTAGTAAGTCCTCGGAGTAGCTATTCATGTACATGTACCTAAATTCAATCTGAGTGTGCTGGTAGGATTCCAGAAAGTCCTTGTGCTGAACGCAAGGGATGAAATTGTGACAGTGGTACAGCCCAGAAGAACATTTTGGGGGTAAGTTTCCCAGCCGTGCTTCTTTCACTGGGTTCTTACTACAGAGTGTTCTTGGAGCATGTGGGCCGGAGCTGATTGGGGTGAGACCAGGGCTGTGTCTTTGGACTCGGTGTGCTGCTCATGAGCATCCATCCATAGGATCAGACTGGAGCTATTCTGAAACAAAACCTCCTAAATGAAGGTAATGTGGATGCAGTGTCCTGAGCAGCAACTATTCTGTTCTCCAGATCTCCTTCTGTTGTGCTACCCTATTTTCTAATGCAGATATAGCCTAAAATGTCCTCTTTCTGGTGAGGAGAAGCTTATTTGCAAATGCTATTTTCTGAGTCCCTCATTCAGTTTCCTCATTTTTGCCCAAGTGTGATTATTACAACTAAAAGTAGATGGGATACAGCAAAAGTGAAAGCTATTCTGCTTTCATCAAGCCTGTTGATGTCTGAAAGAAAATAATGTTGTTCTGGGGCAGGGGCAGTGGAGAGCAGGATGTTTACAAGGAAGAATCATTTATCTTAATTTTAGTGATGATAATTTTGAATAGACACTGCTGATCATACTTTGGGGGACAATTCATGAAATAAATTCAATACCTAGGAAGTCAGAACTTTTGATTTCAAGTTTTTAAAAAAGGCTTTGGCTTAAGCATGGAAAAATAAAACAGAACTCAAATAGTTTCAAACACTAAGTATAGCCACCCATTTGTCCTATAAGGATGGAGAGGATACCCAGAAATAAGATGTCACAATGTATATCATTGCAATTATATATTGCCTATACAATCTGCCACAACTGATTTATGAAATGAAGATAACTTTTTATAATAAGGCTAGAATTATTGTATTACCATGAGATTAGTCTGGTAATTAAAGTATAAGCTTAAATCACTCATGAAAAAACTATGTAGAAGTTTAAGTCACATTTTTACGACTATATATCAATTTATTTTGCCTTTCTAGACGTTAAACAGGTCTTCATTTGGCCATGTATATCAGATATATATTTAAATTCACACCTAAGGTCTGTTTTGAGTAGAGGTAACATGACAGCATATGTAAAAGTTCTTTCTGAATATTGTAGATGACAGGTCTATTGTTAGAAACCACAGTGTGGAATCAAGAAATTTGAGGATAATTAGTATGTTGTGCATATTTATGTACACAATCACGTTGTATTATTCCCACTACTGAAGATCAGATCTGTAGCTGCAATTTTGTTTCTGCCCTATATGCCTTTAGTGATTATTGTGTAAAAAAAAAAAATTTGTCTCTGGCAAATATGCATCTTTGTCAATAAGGGGCAACTGTTAGAGCCACTGCCAGTTCTTTCTGCGGTGATGACATTATTTTAATGAACCTAAACTGTTAGTGAAAGTTGAATACCAATAGTATAAACAAAGATCTTTTGTTTACGTGTTGACCCACTAGGAATGGTTGCATTAATTTTATTATCAGAAAATAGTAGACTTACCTTGACTCTTTACATTGAATGGTAGAAAATGTGGTCCCTTGATGCTGGATTGTTTCTGATATCGCTCAGAAAAATATCCATCGCTACCATGGACAATGTTCAGACAAAACAGCAGCAGTAAGGATATTTGTAAATGCATGTTTCCAAATCCGTTCTGTGTTAAAAAGGGGAGAAAAGGTTTGTTATAAAGAAAAGCTGTTCAGTTCTGGTTCTTGTGCATGAATAAGTGAGTTTTCTTTAAGTATTGGTATTAAAAGTAACATTATTTTGTGCTTACTTCCTCCTGCTTTAATTAGTTGTGAAAAATCCTCTAAGAAAAAGGGAATCATTACTATCACTTTGCATGATAGAGCTCTTATGTAGATAGCTTAGAGGCAATACACTCACTCTTGGGAAAAGAATGACTTTAAATGGATGCCAGCCTATATAAAACCACTATCTTCAGAAACAGTGATTATTTTCCTAGTTACATGAGGGCTCCAAAGGTAAGTTCAGGAGTTGCATATATCAAAACTCCTGAAATGAAGAAAAGTTTTCAGTGGAAATACATAAACACTCTACCATGACCTTACTGCTTCTGTCTAATGCTGTAGCAAATGAAGCATGAAACTCCTGG
>VYZV01021387.1:21167-31297 GCA_013401275.1 Pandion haliaetus | reverse complement strand
GACAAGTTTTTTACCCTTGCTTGAAATATAAAATCCTAATAGCTTTAACACCTTGGACTTGAAGAACTTCCAGGCCTCTTCCACATTCAAATTCCTGGTCTCCTCGGTTGGAGTTTTTTAAGCTAAATTTCTTAGCTTACCAAAATTCACACTAATTAAATAAATTGCAAACACTTGTAACAGATTTTATCTTTAATTTAAACTGAATTACATTGTGATTGCTTAACCTGAAGTATTTTCTCAGACTCCCTCATCCACAGAGATGATGACTACTTTCCAAAATGCAAACCCTTGCCTCTGTGTGGTGAACTAAGGTTGGAAGTGGGTGTTGTCTGCAAGGAGCAGCTGCAGTGGACATGTTTATTTGGGTTATTTTTTGCCATAATGACATAAAAAAGCATGAGCCCAAGAAATTTTACAAAGCTTCACTGTGCAAAACCATAGTGGGGTTCTCTCTGTCTAGTTACAAAATACAAACTGCTGGTTCTGTCGTTGTCCTTCAGCATAAATGACTTTCTCCAGGAGGAAGGACTTTTTCATAGGAAGGGAATTAAACTAGTATTAAAAAATCCACCAGTACAAACAGCCAGATGACAGTAAAACATACTGGTGACTGTATTTGCAAAAAATCTCCTTCTCTTGACACTTAAAGTGAATATTGTAATATCAGACAGAAGAAACAGTTGAGCAGGATCGACCGTCCTGCACATAACTTTAGCATACTCTCACAACTGTACTAGGCTTTTTTAGAACATGCATACAGAATTTTTGGAAGAAACTGAACTCTGAGTAGTTGTACCAAAGAGTTACCAGTTATCACCATTTTACTTTTATGCTTACTAATAAAACGTAGTGATTCCTTACTATGTTGGATGCATTTATCATGCTGTAGTAGCTCTGAGGATAAGAGGCGTTAAGGTGTCTTTAGGAATGTTGTGTCTCTAGCTGAAGTACATGAAAGGAAGGTGTTTAAAGTATCCAAAGGAATGGCTTCAGTTACATTTGGTGATGTAAAGAAGCCTCAATAATACAGCAGATTTCCACAGCTGGTTGTCTTGATGCTTGAAGGTTACGTTTAGCTAATCAAAAAGGCTTTTCTATATGATGTGTGTGTTTTAGGAATAATTTGAAGGATTCTTATCTCAGTGTTCACCTCTGGTTTTATTTAAACATTTTGGGCTCAGTGGAATGGAAGTGTAATCTGTAACTTCAGTTTAACGTTGTTTACCTACGTAGAATGTTCTGCTTAGTGAATTCTCTTAAATTTTAAGTTTCTGAGAGGATGTGACTTACTGTAAAACAGGTAATATTTTTTGAGTCTCAAAGGCCGGACACGCTTTCCAGGTCTGCATCTCATCCTGTGTGTAGAGAGCTGTTAATCATGGTGACAACCGAACTTCCAGAGGAAAGCTGACATTTGAGGTTATTAAGTCAGAAAATGATTGGGAGAAGTTTAATGGCAGGTAGACAAATACCTAACAAATGGAAGTTTCAAAACTTAATTTAAAAATATATTTTAAGTGGTTGCCAGTAAGCCTGCAGAAGCATGTGAGGCATTTCTAAAATAGAAACTGTGACAGCTCATGGAGTAATGCATGATCAGTCATGTCATTCAAAATTACCTGTTAGCTGCAGGCAGGTTTTTCTTCCCCCCTCCCCCCCTTCCCTTTACAGTTATAAGTCTGTAGAGATGGGTGATTATTCTTTGTCATTTGTGTCTGCAGAAGCTTACATCTAGGTGATCTGAAGTACTACTTTAATATACTAGGTTAGAACAAATTAGTCCTTGGGATAGATCACAGTGAATTATCATCCTGAAATGGCAGATGGGACATTGGAGTTGGTGGAACAGTCACGTAAAGTTACAGGGTGAGTCACTGGCAAAGCTGGAAGGAGTCGAGATTTTTAGGTATTATCTGGGAGTTTAATCACTAGTTTCCACCACTTAGAAATGGTTGTTGGCAGTCTAATCTGGTACCAGGTACATGCATTCCAACTCATTTTAGTTGCTCTGAGACAACATTTCTTTGGTATGTTGTAACTTTTCATGGAGAATTGTTATGAAATAATTGTCTTTTTTACTGCGAAGAAGAGGAACCTGCTGCACCCTCTTCCTTTCTCCCCTACTATGAACTGATTAACGATAGTTTTGTTATTTTCCAAAGGTTTTTGTTAACTACCACTGATTTTGGTATCTTAACAGGTACTTAAAATGATGATGCACTTTTGTCTTTCTGCAGAAACTGTATTTCTGTCTTAGAGCTTCACTCTCCAAAGACATTTATTGTGATTACCGGTTGTATATACCTACTCTATATTCCAAGAGAAGGGGAAAGTAGTATCAAGGGTGACTAGATCTCTGTTTTCGTGAAACTTGCTTTTTATTTCAGGAAGCAAACTTACTGTGATACTAAATTATTATTTCCTTTTGGCAATAGGTCATAGCAAACGACAGAAGCCCACTGGTGGGTAAAGTCCACTGGGAGAAAATGGTGAAGAAAGTGTCAAGATTTGGCATACGTGCTGGCACTTTTAACTGTTCCAGTGACCCCAGGTATATTCTTAAAAGATTATCTAAATCCCAAGAACATCTTAAGGCTCAGCTGTGTTCTCGTGGCAGGGCTTGCTCTGTTGTGAAAGTAGCTGTGACAGAAGGTGGCTTTATTCATGTTTTTATCTCTATTATCTGTTCGGAATTCTCCATTACATTCTTTATCAGCATCATAAATACAGATCAGCAGCTTCCTAAAGCATCGTGTGGGAAATACATGATTAGACTATGTAGAGCATAATACGGCAATGGAAGGGAGTGAATAGAAAAGTTTGGCCTTATATTCCAGTCATTCGGGGACAAGAACTGTGCTTGCTTAGGACAAAGCCAAATATATATAGTGTATGTAAGAGAACTTTATCAGTTGTAGAGTTGTTATATTGCCAGCTGGAAAGGAGAAACGCAGGTTAGTATGAACCTTGCAAACAGTGCCTGCTTCTTAGGATTACTGACAAATCCTGTTCCCTGACAAATATGTGTGTGTTTATATATAAACTTGCACACACCCTTTGACAAAGTAGAGTGTGCTATGCAAGATTCACTGTTGTTTGCCTATGATTTCGAACAAGGAAGAAGAGCAGAGCCAAAGAAGCTATTAATAATTCTGTGCTGCTGTAAAAAGAATGTTTTTTGAACATTTTTTGGAAGCATTTCCTTCACGTGATGGGAAACTTTGTCTAGAATTCCAGTAGCATGTATGGGTATGCACGTCTTACACAGCTTAAGTCCTAAATGTTTACAGAAATCTCAAAGTTAATCATAAGAGAAAATTCTTAGACTTTGCAGTGCTTATGCAAAATAATCTTGTATAATCAAAACACTGCTATTTGAACATCTGAAAAATTTGGCAGTGTTTCTCTTTGCATAGCTCCTAACTAGTCTTAATGTTATGATCAAATACTACGTTTTAAATTAATTAATTTTTTTTTTCCTAATACAAGAAATGTTTTCTTGAGTAAAGTCTCATGAAGAGTTTTCATCAGGTTGCAGCTGAAATTCAGAAGAACACTACATGCTACAGTAGTCAGGGTACCTTTATTAGTAGGGTAATATCTTATGGCTCCTTCTAAAAATGTTACATTCAGATTCCTGAGATGGGGAGTTGTAACTGTCTAAATATATGTTGATAGACCAAAACCAGAGAAGGGCGTAGGTAAGATGGCTAGCGAATGAGGCTGATGGCCTCTATTTCAATGTGCAGGGTTCTCAGAGACAGTTTGCATGCCTGTTGGCTGTGTAATGTTTTGATGATTGAGACTTGCCAGACATTTCCTAAAAGGAGGACTAGATAAATGGGCTGGCGTAGTGATGCTGGTGGGAAAGATGCATGAGAGAAGGGATCTTCTGAGTCATCAGACTCATCTCATGGTTACTGGGGTCTGGACCACGACTCAGGGTTCAGCCTTGAAGAGCCTTTTCTTTTAGGTATGGGTTTGGAGTTCATCCCATCACAGCGCTTTGCCTGCTAGACAGTGGGGGTATTCTTTTGGCCCAAATCACCTGGCAGCATGTGTCTGCTTCCTCCTGCGCTGGTTTTGTGGTGAGCTGTCACCATACCTCTTAGCTTGTCTGCATCCTTCCAAAATGGCCCCAGTAGGAAGTGGACGCTAGTCAGCTTCATTAAAGCAACTGCGAACAGAACAGTGTCTTGTTAACTTCACCCCACTGCTCCTTGGCAAAACTAGGATGGAGGGAAACACTGGGAAAGTTACCTGCAGGCTCGGGAAAGCTGTCGGACATTGAGTTACACTGTAGTAGTTATCTTGGCTGGAAGGCCAAGGAGAAATAGCTTCTAATACTAAAGCTTTATAGTGAAGGGTCAGCTTGTGTATTTTTCAAATCCAGTTACAAAGCATGCGTGACTGTATGGCTTTGTATACTATAATGACCCATGAAAATTAACACTATTCCTCTTCCTGTTTTATGAATAAGTATCTATTTACAAGATTTCTGTAAGATAGATAATAAATGTATTGTAAGAATAAATACACTTCGCCAGAGAATATTGGGTGCCTGTATTTCCTACTATTGCATGTAAAGATTCCCAGGTGCTCAGCATATCTCACTTCTGGGCTCATAACAGAAATTTAAGGACTGGAGCTCCAGGTGTATGAAACTCTGTAATCTAGCTTGCCGTTTTCTTTGTAGATACTGCAGGAGGAGGGGTTGGCTGAAATCCACCCTCATTATGTCAGTTCCGCAAACCAGTACCTCCAAGGGAAAAGTAATGCTTAAGGAATACAGTGGGCGCAAAATTGAAGTGGAGCACATTTTCAAGTGGATCACAGCCCATGCTGCTTCTCGGATCAAAACCATCTACAGCTCCGAACATTTAAAAGAAGAATGGAACAAAAGTGACCAGTACCGTGTGAAAATATACCTATTTGCCAACCTTGACCAGCCTCCAGCGTTCTTCTCTGCACTAAGTGTAAAGTTTACTGGAAGAGTAGAGTTTATTTTTGTGAACGTGGAAAACTGGGACAATAGAAGTTACATGGCAGAAATTGGTATCTACAAGACACCATCGTACATACTTAGGACTCCTGAGGGGATTTACAGGTATGGAAATAACACTGGTGAATTTATATCACTACGTGCCATGGATTCCTTTTTGCGCTCGTTACAACCAGAAGTTAATGATTTATTTGTTTTAAGCTTAGTTTTGGTTAATCTGATGGCTTGGATGGACCTGTTTATTACACAAGGCGCTACTATAAAGCGTTTTGTGGTTCTTATAAGCACTTTAGGGACGTATAATTCCTTATTAATTATTTCCTGGCTACCTGTGTTAGGGTTTTTGCAACTACCCTACTTAGACAGCTTTTATGAGTACAGTTTAAAACTTTTCAGGTACTCTAACACAACTACTTTGGCTTCTTGGGTAAGAGCTGATTGGATGTTCTACTCTTCGCATCCAGCCCTCTTCCTCAGCACGTACCTCGGTCATGGTTTACTAATCGATTACTTTGAGAAGAAAAGAAGACGCAATAATAACACTGATGAAGTAAATGCTAATAATCTGGAGTGGCTGTCAAGCCTGTGGGACTGGTATACCAGCTACTTGTTTCATCCTATTGCTTCTTTTCAACGCTTCCCTTTTGACTCGGATTGGGATGAAGATCCGGATTTGTTCTTAGAGCGGTTGGCCTTCCCTGATCTCTGGCTTCACCCTCTGATACCAACCGATTATATAAAAAACTTACCGATGTGGAGGTTTAAATGCCTTGGCGTCCATTCTGATGAGGAAATGCTGGAAACCTTTCAAGACAGTGAAAGTGACTCTGACAGTGAAAACAAAGAGGTCTTCAGTAGTGAAAAAGAAGTGTCGGAGGACGATGAGCTAAACACGTTTCATAGGCGCAGGGAAGGAGAGCCTCAGTGCGGTGTTGAGACCTGTTCGTGTGCCAGTAAATATTGTCATCACGAGCCATATGAATGGAAAGCGAGATCATACGGCTCGTACAGCACCACAGGTGACATGGAGCCAGATTGGTCAGCCTGGCCCTCCGAGATGTTGCACTGTACAGAATGTGTTGTGTGTCTAGAAAATTTTGCAAACGATTGTCTGCTCATGGGTTTGCCGTGCGGCCACGTGTTCCACCAGAATTGCATCGTGATGTGGCTGGCCGGTGGGCGACACTGCTGCCCCGTCTGCAGGTGGGCTTCGTACAAAAAAAAGCAGCCATACACACATCCGCAGCCTTTGTCGAATTATACCCCATCTTAGCTGTGTGCCGATGTCCTTCGTAAGCTTTCAGGATATTACTGCTTGCCTTTTAAATGTTAGTCACTTAAAAGATTATGTGGTTTGAAGTTTTAGTTTAAATGTTAGTGCAGTGAACTAAAATATACATGATGCTAACGTTAACGACAGAATCATTTGGTTGCCTTGTATGTTGAACTGAACGCATAATTATCGTAAAATTACTTTCTTTTCACCATCTGGAAACTTGATGCTGTTTTTGTAAGCACAAATCAAGCCTATGACAGAAGTGTATTCCAGCAAACGTTTACAAGTTAGGATGTGGGTGAAATTGAAATTCTAATTGGAGACAATTGCTTAATTTAAGTGTTTCTTATTTTAGAGTCTGTTCAGCACATCTTTGTTGAATATTGTATGTTGTAAGACAGTACCATTTAAAAAGAAATCAGTGAAATAAATTATTTTAAAAGGAGATTTGTAATGTTAATTGTTTTGATAAATATTTTGTGTGTATGGTTACAGATGTCTTGCTGGTCTGATTTATCTGTGAAGACAATAAAAATATAACATGACTTTTGTGACTAATAAATTATCTCTTAGTGATGCAGGAATTCATTGCTTCAGTGTTAGCCACTGGCCAAGTAGAAGGCAATGGGTGTTTCACTGGGAACTACTTCCTTCCTAAGTCCTCTGCTTGACCAGTGATTTTCCAGTTGATTATAAACAGCTTTATGAGATGGAGACCCTCTTCTACCAGCTGTGTCTCCAGCACCCTCATCTGCAGACATCTAGGAAAACTTTAGGGCAGCCCCTCTACAGCCTCAAAGTAAACCATCCTGAAGTAGCAGAATATTGTCATGCAGTGACAAAAGTGGCTTGCAAAGGTAAAAATTGCCAGATTCCAACTGCTGCTATTTTGAAGTGATTTCTGACTTCTTGAAGAAAAGTTACAGTGGTTGCATGCCATGAAAAATTGAGTCTGTTGTTTTCTTTATATTTCAGTATGAAACCATGGTTTTGGTTATACCTTTCAGAAATCATCTGGCTGAAAATCCAGAGANAGCACGGGATGATGTAAGTAGAAGAAAAGGCTAAACTAGAAGGGTGTTTTCAGTTGTTTTATGTGCCACAGTGGAAGCAACAGTCTCGTTTTTCTTTCTTTCCTAGTTCTTGCCCATGTGGTATAAAAGGAGGATAATTAAATGAATGTGATAAGAGGAAATGTAAACACAGGTCCCTCTTGCAGTTACAATCCATCTCTCTCTCTGGGCCTTTAGGAGGCTGGTGCTCACAAAGCTGTCTGGCGTTCTTTTATCTGTCCAGGGTACCTGGACAGTATTTTTTTTAATAACAAATGTTTCATGCCTCCAGTCCCCAGGAATCTTCCCAAGAGGATATTCTTGTAATTTTCAGAAGAGCTGTTTTTAATTGTTAAGTACTTTTTCCTCACTCGTTTCCTTTTTCCTGTTGCAGTACTGAAGCAGGGAGGTAGAAGGGGCATAATATCACCAACTCTCCTGTGGTCCAGAAAGTAATTTTTATTCCAGTTGAGGCCTCTCAGTACATGCCCTTTATGTGTCATTACAGTTGCCACAGAGCAGTGGAGAGGCATAATGAGGGCAAAGCATTTCTGCTTCCAGTTTGTGCGGCAGCGTGACATTTAGCCTGCGTGCCTATCGTAAGTAGCTGGGGTTGAAATCCACGTTGTTTCAGGACTGTCTGGAAACCTGCACTGAACTGGGGCCTTGCCATCTCCAGAGGGGAAACGGAGGAGAAGTTTTGTGAATATAAGTAACGGTGTAGTTGATATGCTGAAGTACACAAGCGAACTGCTGTATCACAGTCCACCGTAGCCTTTTGCTGGTACCTCGGCATTCTGCCAAACCCGGCAAGCAGTAAGCTGAAGCAGCGCTGCGTCCTCGGGGCACTGTGTGCTCCTGGAGCGCTGCTCTGCTGCTGAAAGCTGACCTCCTCATACAAAGTGTGAGTAGCTCCGCTCCTGTGCACAGGTCCAGCCTTATTTGCAAACCATTGTGCACACCTGTTTCAGCTGAAGACTTCCTTTAATGACCTCCATTGCTACTACTCCAATTCTTTTGATAAATGACACAAACTGCTGTTTAATTAGCAGGAGAGCCACAGAGGGTACATCCATATGAGCAGATAATTATGACCAGTAGGTAGCTGTGACTGAAGGTTCGGTCCCTTCCTGTCCGTTAGCCTGGGTTATATAAATTGTTGTGATCTAGTTCCTGGCGACCCATCTGTTTCAAAATCTACAGCAGCTGGTGTAGTGTATTGGTAGTCCCAGCAGGAGAGCAAAAGCAGTTGGATGTATTTATTTTATGAAATGGTTGTGTCAGTAGCAGCAGAAGCATCCAAGTAGGATTGTTTTCTATGGAGTGCAGAATCTCAGATGGCCCTTACCCAACGTGTTGACAGTTCAGAATCTGGAGAACAGAGCAAAGACTGTGCCTATAACAAGGTCAGCAGTTTCGCTGCTCGCTTGTTTTGCCTCGCTGGGCTGGGTTGTGCTAGTATTTGTAAAGTGTCTTGAGTTAACTGAGATGCTAAACATTCTTGACATAGTGTTTTATTCTCTGACATCTCATGCCTGAAAGCTGGTGACCAACTGTAAACAGAAAATGTCAAACGATTGATGTGAGGTTACTTATTTTAGTAGGTTTAATGAGGATGATGGGTGTTTTGTGCTGCTATTAGGAGAGGGTGGATTTAGATAATTTCTGAAGGTCTTTGCCAGTCTGTTTCAGCAATTCCTGTTTTGTTATGCTGGCTTTCCCACTGCTAGTACCCGGTCCAAAACAAAAGCTCTTCTTTCCAAAGTGTTTTTAGATCTGTCTTTGTTCTGCATTAGGTTTTGGAAGAAAAAAAAAGACAAACGTGAACTGTACATTTTTGTAGCTGTTACTAAAATGCCTTTCTCTGGGAATTAAATAATGAGGGTAAATTTAATTGTAAGGTATTGGAGCTAGATTAAGCTAACAGTACCTTTTTCTTCCTAAGCTTTTGCACTCTTTCTGTGCATCAGTGATTATTGCTAGTCCTCTACATCTCAGCTTGTCGGGGCGTAAGGAGACGGAGTGATTCGCTGGAGCTCACCCCGCAGCACCCAGCAGGGTGGCTCCAATCTGTCCATAAATTTTGGCCAGGTTACCCGCCCTTTGCTGCGGAGAGGATGGCAGGGGGTGGAGATGAGCCAGGCCTTGCTGGTGGGGCATCTCTGAAAGAGCCCTGGCACCTGAAGACGAGGCAGGCAATGTCTTCCGTGCTGCTCTTTCTCTTCAAGTCTCCTCCGGGTCTTCCCTGGGCGGCAGGGGAAAGATATGAAGCGTAGTTGGAGTCACCCCTCGCACGACTCGATTTTATAAATACGGTGCTTTCCTGCAGTCTGTGCGACGGGGCGAGGACAGGTGGTGACGTAACCTGCTCTGGCACCTGCTTTTATGGCTCTCAACTGCACCGGCCCACCATAAACTCCTGCCGGTCCGCTTTGCCGTGCCGCCATCCTACGGTCGGAGAAGGGGCCCGGGCCGTGGAAGAGCCGGGGCCGGTCACCAGTCACCGGTCCCCGCCTCCGCCCCTCAGGCTGCGGCGAGGTGAGGGGCGCCCTGGGGCCGTGTGAAGCGGCGCGGGGCCGTGTGAAGCGCGCCCGATGACCGTTGAGACCCCGCCCAGGGGCGGGGCGAGAGGCGGGGCGGGACTGCTCAGGCATCCCCAGCCCCTCCCGCACCGGCGACGCATGAACCGTGCCGGCGGGGCGGAGGCGTGCGCATGCGTGGTAAAGGGGCGGAGTCGGGCATGACCGGCGCCGCATGCGCAGTGGGGCTCGCCGGGCCCTGACGCCGGGCAGGGACA
>VYZV01021387.1:8209-21157 GCA_013401275.1 Pandion haliaetus | reverse complement strand
CGGGCGAGGGCTGCGGCGGGGCCGGCCCCGGCCTGGGCGAGGCACCGCGGAGCCGGGGGCCTCGCCTGCCTACGCCCGGCCCGGGACTTGGGGGGCGGGCAGCGGGCCCGCGGCCGGGGGGAGGAGGAGGAGGGTTGGGAGAGGTCGGGGTGCCCCGGCGTATGGCTGCGGCGGGTGGGCCTCGGCAGCGGGTGAGGAGCCCCTCTGCTCCGTCCCCAAGCGGGCCGGGGACACCCGCCCTCCGTTACTTCGGTTCTTCCGAAGTGCAGCGGCTTCTTAACGCGCTCGGTCCGCTGTCAGAGATCTCCTGCACCCCTGGGGGTCTGGAGAGACCGGGGGGGCTTCTCAGGGCCGCAGAAGCGGTAGCCAAAGGAGCGATGCGTCCTGGGTGCCGTGGTTTGGGGAGGCTTAGTTAGCGGCTCCTGGGTTTTTGGCTTGCTATTAGCTGCCTTCCATGGCTTCTAGCTCTCTGGCTTCGTTAGGGGCTTCCATTGTGAAGGCAGTCTTAAAAACTTGGATAGCTGAAATATTGGGACTTGGGGCTTGGTTGGGGGTTTTTTGAGTCTGCAGAGAAACTGTGTAAGCCTTGCTTCTACCCACAGATTTGTAATGTCACAGTGAAATGAAATAATCAAGATGCTGACAGATTTAACTGTTGCCTTTCATAAATCGCTACTAATGTGTTAATAAAAAAAAGGCCATTTGGTGGGAGGAAAGATCAAGTACATTAGAGGCACTAAAAAAGCAAAAGGGGAAGGATTACAGACACCAAAGTTGAAGGCTTAGAAGAGCTGCAGTGTTACAGATACTCCCTGCTGCTTTGTAGCAACCGAGTCCCAGGGAGCAGGTTATAGTCATTGCTTGTTGGATGATAGCTTTAGATGAGGAATATACCTTTGATAGCGTACTTTCCCTTCCTCCTCTACTTGTGTTGGAGCCACACAGGTCGGTTATAGTTTCCTCCGTTCACAAGCAGTGTTGGAAGATACCACAGAAAGAACTGGCATTTGGAGACTGTGGCTCTCAGTGGTGGGATAAAGCAGCAGACAACCATTTAACCCACACAGTGTGGTTTTGCTGCTCTGATAAGTTCTTGTTTCATGTCTGATGACCACTCATTTGCCTTCTGTAACTGACAAGCTTGTCATGTTTTCCAGTAACGCAGCATGTCTGTGGGTCAACTTTGAGCTGTTTGCAGAAAAGCCTGCAAAGGCACTAGAAAACAGGCATGTCTGGCCCGTAGGGAGAAATTACATGGGTCTTCTTGCTGTCAAGAACACGCTCTTGGGTTGCAGGCTGGCATGATGACTTCACAGGCTGTAACAGTGATATTGAGAAACCCATTACACGTAAGAAATTTCTTTCCTCCGGTATCTAACTGCAGCTTTAGAAGGAAGAAGAAATAGTTCTGCTTACTAGATGATGGGGAAACAGCACTGCTTACCTTGTGTCTGCCAGCAGCTGTACACAAGATCCTGTCCCTGAGTAGGGTTAGAGAAAGAAATCTGAGCACCACGGGAGGTGGCTGATGATGGAAAGAGGTTGAGATTTTTGTGATGGCAATGATTTGCCCTGGCTTTGCTTGTATGCTCACTCTCTGTTGATGGGAGAGAATTTATTTATGAACGATACAAGGCAAACATCTTCAGTCCTTGTGAGGAGCTAGTGATGCATTTCAGCCTGTGTAAAGCTGGGGGTTTACTCTACATTTAATGCCGTGTCTGGGCTGTTTGAGCTTAAAACCTGTTTTTTTCTCCAGTGTAGTCCAAGTGGTTTATTTCAGCTTAGTGTATCATTGGCTGCCTCTCCAGTGTGATGCAGTGCTGCGAGAATGACGTTTTTGTTTATGTCAGAAGTGGAAGCAAAATAGCTTCATCAGCATGGAGTTGTGCTCGGGGTAATTAGCCATGCTTAGTTGGTCAAAGTACTCCTATTCCCAGCATTGCTACCTCTGCGCTGCATTGTGCCATGGTTCCTAGCCGCATCCCTGGTGTCCTGTTTGAGATTGCCAATACAGCTTCTTTACTGCCCAATAAATTGCCGTGTCTCATGTAACTGGAAGCATGCAGTAGTCTAGATGTGAGTCAATGGGATTTCCTCCTCCTCTTATTAGCATTGAGAAGTCCAGGGAATACAGAAGCACCCAGCTCTGCCTTTATGAGAACAGTCACGTGAAGCAGCTTATTCCTGGGCAGTACTAAGGATGAGCTATCAAAAAGTTTTCTGCTGTCAGAGTTAGCAGGGATTGATGACAACATACAGCCAGTTGTGGTTTAACGGTGTCTTTGTGCTGGGTTGTGCATCCCAGAGGCAGAATCTGTGAGTCCTGCTGTAGTTCATTTGACAGTTGCTGATTGTGCTTGGACATGAAGGCTTAATACGCATTGGTTTGTTCTAGAGTACAAGTTGTAGGGCAAATTTTGGGCAGATGTTACATTTGAGACATGACAGTTGGCCAGCCAGAGTTCAATCATATCTTACTTCAGTCTCTTCCCCCTGCTTTTCTCCCTCTAGTGTCAGCACACTCACACAAGGGACCTTCTTAGCTTCTTATCAGGGTGAGGAATGAATCTACCTCTCATTTTCTGCTCTGTTCTGAAGAACAAGAGAGGAGGCTGCAGTCAGTCCTGCAAGGGTTGGGTTGGTTTTTTTGTTTTTTCCCTGTAATAAAACAGGATTCAACTAAAGGTACAGGAGCTTTCTGAAACCCCTGCAAAACTTCTGCACACCTGTAATGTGCATGCACAGAGCTCTGCAGGGCTTTTGTGTTTGGGTTTTTCTTGCAGCAGGTTTTGTGCGTGGGCAACTCAGATGGTGGTGGTCGTCTGTCATCAAAACATGGTCTTGTTCATTGTGACTGAGAGCATTTCTTTTGAGACTGGTAAAGGTCTAAGAATCTGTCTTGCTTTGCTGGGCTTATGCACTGAAGAACAGTCTTTACAGTTCTGTTATAAAGCTTATTCAGGTAGACGAAGCTTTTTATTTGAATAAAAAACTCACATAAAAATCAAGGTGATTTTCATATGAAACTATTCATACAGTCAACTAGACTTCTTGAGTGGCCTGTGCACTGGCATGTACAGGGTGCAAGTGGATCCATGAACTAGAGGTCTTCTTAATACTTAGGGATTTTGCTGGGGTTTGGTTTTTTTTGTTGTTTTTTTTTTTTTTGTTAGATACTGTGCAAAATCTGTACCGCTGCTAATAAAAGCATCAGAGCTTCCACTTTGTTCCTATGCTAGTATTATCTCCTGATTCTTGATTCTGGTGTTGTACAGCCTCTCTGTGCTTCTCTATTTGCCACAAGTGCTTCCAGTTCTCAGCTGGGTGTCTGGCAGCCGCTGCCTGTCTGATGTCTCCGCTTCCCCAGAGAGGTGGTCGGGGCAAGTGGTGCTCCCCACCTCCTTCAGTGCCCTGTGTTGGGGGAGCCAGGGGTGCTGGAACAGAGAGATCTTGCCAAGTCCCAGGAGGAAGCTGTAGAGGGGGTGGCTGTGTTTGAACCCCCACCAAAGGCAGGGGAAGGGAAGCTGGGGGACACAGCTGCTGTGCAGAGGAACCTGAGCAAGCAGGAGGAACGGGCCAGCAGGAACCTCATGATGTTGAGCAATGCAAGGTTGTCCATGTGGGACAACCATCCCTGCATGCAGGGTTGTGCAGCCTGGGGACTCGCTCTGCAGGAAGGGACCTGGGCTTCCCATGGATAATAAACGTGAGCTAGCAGTGCACCTTTGTGGCAATGAGGGCAAGCTGGGCTGCATTGGCAAGCTGTAATCATCAAGTTGAGGCTAATGGTTGTTCAATTACTCTGCTACATTCAGCATTAATGAGGCCACATCTGCAGAACAGCATCCTGGTTTGGGCACCCAGTTTGATAAGGATATCAACAAACTGGGGAGAGTGTGTCAGAGGGCCACCAAGATGGTGGAGGACTGGAGCCCATGACACTGGAGGAAAAACTGAGGGAACTGGGCTCGTTTTAGCTTGGAGAAGGGAAGGCAAAGGGTCTAAAGCCTTTCCCTGCCTCTAATGGGGTTGTAGTGAAGACAGAGCCAGGTACTTTTCAGGTGTGCCCAGTGACAGGGAAGGGGCTACAGCCACAGGTGGCCAGAGGAGAATTTTGAATTGGACATGAGGAAATTTCTACACCGCAGGAGTGACTTAAGTGCTGGAAGAGATGCCTGGAGCGGCTGTGAAGTCTCTGCCCTGGGACAGTGTCAAAATTCAATGGACGACGCCCCGAGCAACCTGTTTGAACTTGGTCCTGCTTTGAGTAGGAGGTTTGCTTGGAGACCCCCTGGGGTTCCTTCTGACTGAAATGGGTAGTACGCTCTTGGTGCTGTCATCCTGTGCCAAAGGTTCTACTGTATGCTGAAGTCTCCTGAAGCAAGTTCCCTCTGTACAGTGATGTCGCTGTGACATGGGAAATTAGCCAGGCAGTGAGCATCTCTGATTCACAAATCATGTCCTTCTTAACTCCTTGTCTGAATGTTAAGAGGACTGCAATAATCTGTGGTACGTCTGCAATGTTGGGTTTTTATCTTATTTGAATAATTAAATATTTAAACAGCACTCAACTTAAAGCTTAGCATTTTGAAGTGCTTTCGATATTGAATGGTTAAGTTACGTGGAAGTATAAAAGCATAGTTTTAACGTTGGAATTTCAAGTAACTCTCGCTTTCTCTTTTTAAGGTCAACGAATGGTCCTTGAAGATAAGGAAAGAAATGAGAGTGATTGATAGACAGATCAGAGGTTTGTACTTATGTCTCACTTTTCGTTTTTCCTTTCCCTGTCTGCCTTCAAGGCTTTTTGCTTTAATTGGGGAAGGCTGTGAAATCTAATAACCTGGGGTACTCTATTGCATCTGGAATAAAGGAAGACAAAGGTGATCTTGGGGCCAGACTTAGTCTGTGTTACAAAATGACATTGTCATAAAGTTCTCCAAATAAAATTTTCAAAAGAACCTGAATATTGTCTGCTTCCAGTAAGACATAATGCTCTTAAATCCCATTTGACAAGATGAATTAGACTTATTATCCAGAATTTAACCCACATTGATTTATTGAATAGTATCAGTGTGGTAGGTAATTCCCCATGTTTCACGGGTGTGTGCTGGCATGAAGTACACATGCTAAACAAAAGTAGCTTGCTCTCAGCTTGGGAAAATTGCAAACAGGAGAGAGGGGAAAAAAAGAAAGACTTTTCTCAGTGGGTGTTTTGCTATTAAATTATGGGCGTTACACTTCTGAAGAGGTCTTGAAAAGCAGAGGAGTTGCTTATTACTACACTGCCGCTCGTTCAGTTTCTTGTTCTCTCTCTTCTGCCCGCCTTCCCAGAATCTGAAAATAGGTTTGGGGCTAGATTCTGTTTTCCCCTTTTTGTCTACTACACTGCCCTCAGGATTGGTCCGTGGGATGTGCTGGTAAAGGATATTTTGTGTCAGCATCTGGCTGTTGGGCACATGCCTGTTTTGAGTGACTCCAGGAGTATGTTCTCCCTTTCCTCCCCAGCCCCACGCTTCTGGAGTAAGGTGGCAGGGTTCATGTGTTCTCCCATTTGTAGATTTGTATGAGTTGGTTGGAGAGAGATGCTAGTGCAGTACAAAGTCTGTCTTCTGTTCCTCATTTTACAGATGAGGACAGGTTTATGCCTCTTCCAGGAAAACTGATTTACAATGATGTTCATTATGCTTGTGAATTGTTTTGCATTCTTCAAGGCACTTTGTGTGCCTGTATTGGGCACAGAGCAACTGAAATGTGGCTGATCTTGTTAGCAAAGTGTGTTTTAGAGGTCACATCTTCCATGGGAGCAAACTGCCGTGTGTTCGCTATTGATGGTTTCTTGAAATTTTGGTTTTCTGTCAACTTTATGCATGCCGTAGTACTTCTAATGGCCTATGTAGATATTGGGTTATGTGGTAGTCTGGTATTTTGATGTGGGTATAAATCTAATTACTGTAATAGCTCTAAACTTGTTTACTGTAATAGCTCTAAACTTGTCTGCATATGTATTTCAGAGCGTTACATTCAAAGAAATACAGTTCAGCACGTGAGAGCTTAGAGTAACCAGCAACCATCTGCTATTCTGGTAATTCCCATTAAAATAAAGTATAGAATTTCTTCATAATGCCCATATTGTGCTAGGATTTCACATCTTACCAAGTGTCAGCTGTGGAAGTATGTGGTTCTGCTGGACACTTACCAGGCTAGCAGGCTGCTGCTGAAAGATGGAAGCCATGTGCCACTAGAGCTTTTTTTTTTTTCCAAAAATTACCCACTGGAGTTGGATTCTGCCATGCTTTTATCTTTTCAGTTGAGACTTACACAGGAAATCGCTGCAATCTTTGAGTAAGGATGCTGAGCTGGGACCTCTCTTAGTTTCCCTGGGGAAGGCTGTGCTAGGTGTGTTTTGATATGGCAACACTCAGATTCACCTGGGATGAACTGAGTGGGCTTGGATCACTTGAACACTGGGCTCGCCCAGTCAGCACAGCTACTAATATAGCAACACGCTGTTTCAAACCATCTGTTGTTGGACACTTGCTGCTGTAGTGATTTCTATTTGGTGTAGGTTGCTTTTGAGGGCTTGGAAGGTTTGAAGAAATGAAAGGTATCCTTGTGACTTCAGAACTGAATTTTTTTTGAGTTAATATATTTGGAGTAATAAAGTAACTTTGTGCTTTGTTGAGCTTGCAAGTCCCTCTTGCAGGTGCTTTGGACTGCTTTGTGCCTCTGTTGTGCTTGGTAGTGCTGCAGAGGGACTGGTGTGACTTCGGCTCACTAGAGGTGCGTAGCTGGCATTGACCTTCAAAGACAGAGTTGACTGTTCTTGCATATTTGTGCCACCAATCTCATATTCAGCAGTTCATCATGCAAGCATGAAAGCGTTCACTCGAGTACAGGGCTCAAGTACATCCTACACTAGTTTGGATGTAGTAACACAATACTTGTGGTTGGGTTTAGCCTGACAAAGTAAATGTCTTAATTCCTCAGTACTGCTGGAGTACTGGTGGTTTCTATTTTCTGATGGACCACTTCAGCTGTTTTGTACCTGTTTTGATATGCTGGGACTCTCTGACCTAGAGATGTCTTCAAGCTTGTGACGTTTCTGCAAATAATAGTGGGGAAGCAGCAAGGAGTATGCTTTTCTGATTATGATCTTAGAGATTTCTGCCAGTCCTTCATGATAAAGATGCCATTGAATGATACTGAGAGAATGACTCATCTTGAGTACAGGGTTCATTAACTCCCACTTGAGAAGCTGCATTGAAGTCTCCAAGTCAGCCTGTGCCAGAAAGTGTGCATTGATGCCTTTGTTTTAACAAAAGGGCAACTTCTGATTCTGGCCTACATGTAATTTTAGTCTGGTATAAATCAAGAAGACTCAGACAAAACCAAATTTGAACAAAGCCATTGCTAGAAGTAATTGCTCATGTGATTCAGCTTTTTGCAGGAAAGTGTGCCTAACCTTTACTATCTGATCTTTATTTACTTTGGGATAGTTTTTTTACAGACTGACTTAGAGCCACATTTCATCAGTGCCTAATTTATTGCTGAGTCTGGAAAAGGAGGGGGGGTGTGATACAGCCCCTGCTTATTCCTGGATTTCTTACTCTTGAGTTTTTTTGAGGTACCTGGCTTCTGCTGTACACAGCCAGTGTTATCTGACAAGGCAGACGTATGAACAGTCACATCAGATTTGCTAGAGAAACCGATGTTATTTAAAGAAGCCTATTTAGTGTGTAATATTTTGAGTCCAACTATTTGGTGCTTATTTAGTACAGGCTTAGTTGGGTATTCCTGTTCCAGCATGCTCTTGTAAAAAGCTGCTGAATGAAGCTGGATACCAGGAGAGTTTGAACAGGCTGTTTTAACTTATATCTGACGATTTGCCAGCTTACTAGTTTTTGCTGATATCCATAGCTTTGGCACCAGCCAGCCAGCTTATAATTTGAATATGCCAGTTTATGCGAACACCTAATGCACGTGTGTTTAAAGCATGAGCAGTAGAAACTCAAGACCTTAACTCCTTAAGTACAAGCATAGACTTGGTTGGGTATCCGGTTGAGGCTAAATGAATTGTGCCTGATGGGGGGAAATAATTAAGCCTTTTTTTGGCAGTAAAACAAATCTGTGGTTCTAAGTAACTCTTAAAGTTGTGGATGCACCCTTATAAATTCACTATATAAGTGGTTATGCTTTTTTTTTTTTTTAAAGGCAGTGTATATATCTAAAGCTTTCTAGTCTTTGTGAGATCAGCCTTCTACAATTTTTATGAATGTATTTCTTTTCAGAAAGACACAATTCAGGGGTTTAGAAACAGTGGACAATTTTGCCCACAACAGCCCTCAAATTCACTTGAAAGTGGACATACAGGTTAAGCTCTGAATGTAGTCTGACAGGTAAGTATTTTTGCTAGTAAAATGCCTGTCTGTCTTCTGACAACTTTGTTCCTTCCTGGTGAAGTGGGGCTATCTGGTGATGAACATGGAAGAGGTAATCTTGTAAGCAAGAAATCAATACAGTAGCCTTAAACTGTGTGTATATATTTGTGTGTATACACACACACACACACACGTTTATATCAGGCCAGTTTAACTGTCAGGAAGTTATTGAAGTTGTAAGTCAATTAGTCATCTCAGAGTGCTTTGTTCTTACTGGACCTTTTTTACTTCTTAAGAATTCGTCTTAGTCAGCTCAGCTTCATGCAGTGATACTCCCGGACCGTCCTTTACGGTACTCTTAACTGCAAAGGAAGTTACAGAGCTGGATGTTTAGTAATGAGAATTTTCCTACTAATATTTAGTTGAATTAATTGGCTAACATGTAAATCATCCTAAAGTAACAGAGGGAATCTGGAATCAGGCAGAAACAATTCTTTGAATTGAAAATACACCCCAACAAATGACTGGTTTCTCTTCCAAATCCTTAGCAGCTTGTCACTATTTGCTGTGTTTTTCTCCAGATATCCAGAGAGAAGAGGAGAAGGTGAAGCGGTCAATAAAGGATGCTGCCAAAAAGGGTCAGAAAGATGTGTGTGTGATCTTGGCGAAGGAACTGATCCGCTCTCGAAAGGCCGTAAGCAAACTCTATGCATCCAAAGCTCACATGAACTCTGTTCTCATGGGGATGAAGAACCAGCTCGGTAAGAAAAACTACTGAGCGCTTCTAGCTTTAGAGGTGAGGTCTCAGTTTCCATTTTTAGAACCGAGGCCAAATGCAGGCAGAGCTTGAATTTGGAAGTAGTCCTACTCTGTGAAAGGCAGCTGATTCCAGTGGGCTTCAGGACCCAGGGAAATTCCTCCCATAGCAGGCCCAGAGGTGTGAGGCTGCTGCAGTTCCACATCCCTGCATCCAGCCAGGCTGAGAACCTGTTCCCAGTAGGTACACGCACCCACAAAGGCTCACAGCAGTGCTTTTACCAGCACCCATGTAAACACATGCAGCTTTCACACAAACATGCACAGCTCAATCCTGGTCTTCCTCTTCAGCTGATTAGGATCGAGGTCCACTAGTAGAACACATATATGTACAACACAGACAATACACGGGTTGTTCCAGTAGCTGCTCTCAGACGCTCAGTCTAAGCTGGCCAGCTATCTGGTAACTGGCCCCAGATCTCCTCCTCTGCCTGAGCTGCTGGTACCTGGTCCTGTAGGCCCCTAAGGTTTGTGTGTTCCCTGGTCCATCTTGATCCCTCCTGTTCTCTACCTTTGGCCGTTACCCTAAACATCCCATAATAAGTTTCTTGTGTTCATTCACGTTCCTGCAATCCCCTTAAAAGATCCGTAATAGGTTTTTCCTGAGTCCAAACATGCTCTTTTCCCTCTCATTCTGTAACGAGTCCTGTATCCCTGTAGGCAATACCCCCCTTCAGCCTGCAGGTTGTTTCCCTGCTGCCCTGTCTGGATGGGTTTCCCACCCTGGGCTCTGGAGTAGTAGCTCCCCAGAGCTCCCAGTTAGCTTCGTAGGGTTCCTGCCCCTCGTTGTTCCCTAGATCCTCACTGGCTCTCTGTGCTTCCTCTGATTAGCTACTCAACAGATAATCTAACACCTCTCCTCAGAGCCTGAGGGTTGCAGTGACATGAGAATCACATGCTGTGAAACAGAACTCCCTTCTAGTAATTTGGGGCACGTTTTCAGTGCGCCTTCCTCAACAGTTTGAATGTGTGCCTAATAATAACCCTGTATCCTTGTGGAGCCTCTTGTAAATGATTGTTTCTCTAGCAAGAGTCTTAGGACACTTACAAAGTCCTAAATAGAGATGGGGAGGCAATGTTTGATTTCCTTGATGTGGATGAATTGATTTGCCCTGCAGCTTAATACTAGCTCTCTGTAAACCCTACTTGGTCTTTTGTGCTCCCCAAGTACCAGCATGTTTCCCTCATTCCTTAGCCACATCAGAAATCTTCTGGTAATAGACTTCCTGCAGTATTTTCCATACCTTTGAGCATTTTAGCCTATAACAAGAGCAGAGCAGAAAGCATTAAAGACAGGGAAAGACTTGGTGGAGGTTAACATGCTACTGAAATGTCAAAGTATTGCCCCTGCCCCAGCATTATCCAAGCTAGTTGCTAGTAGATTTTAACACTAGATGAGTGATAAATCAGCAGCTGCAACATGAACCTTTAAGTGTAATCTTACAGTAGGTCAAATGTGGCTCCCATGTACCTCATCAGGAAAGGGAAGCAGGGGCCATCCTTGCAGCTTGAGGTGTCCTTTAAAAGGAAAAACTCAAAGCAGCCTCTTCCTTATTACCGCTACCAGTGCCTTCCTCTTAACTGGGAATGTTGTAATACACTTACCTGAGCAATAGGAAGAAATCTAGAATTCAGTCTGGGGCTTCTGTTAGCTTGTTCCCTCTTGGGAAATGACTGCTAAAAGCAAGGTTTCTGTTAATTCGTTAACATTACGCTTGTAATGTTCTTAAAGAAATTAAGTATTAAAATGAATAATAATATATGCTGTACCTTCATTTTGCTTCATTAAGGAGTGACCATTTTATATACAAACAGGTGAGTTCTCCATGACTAGGAAGCTGTGCAGTTAGGATGGCACAATTCAAGAACTTCAAAGTACCCTTAATTACTACATTTTGATCTTCGTATATCAATGTATGAGAAGAGCTTATAAGCTATATTATGAGAATAGCCTCTGGAAGGGGTATTGTTAAATTCAGTTTAAATTACACTGATTTCCTGCATATCTGCTTCAGTATTAATTTTCTAGCTTACTGTTTGGTGTGAAACTATTGCACTAGAACTTGTGCCAGAGTTAGCTTCTCTACCCGGCATGGAGCACAAGGTCACTAGTTTGGTCAGCAGTCAGACGTGGAGTTGGACTAGCTCTGCTGGGGAAACCCTCAGCAAGACCTCTGGCTGCTGAGGAGCACAGCTCCTCAGGGATCTCTTGTTATGAACTGGAGGGCAAGTGCATTGAAGTCTCTCTGCAGGCAATCTGGATTACTCCAGGTAATCATACAGGACCAGTATCTTTTCTAGAAACTTATTTTTTTCCCTGATGTGGGTAGGAGTTGAGCTTTTCCAGGAATGCAGACAAGAATGAAGCAGCAGGATGTCCATTTATTTTTTTAATTAAATTGCCTAAATTCAAACAAATTTCTATTCGTGCAGGAAGGATATAATTTCTCTGCTTTCAGTGGTGCAGGGATCGTTCAAGCTTTTTCTATGCCTCTCCTTCACAGCTGTCCTGAGAGTAGCAGGTTCATTGCAGAAGAGCACAGAAGTCATGAAAGCTATGCAAAATCTAGTAAAAATCCCTGAAATCCAAGCAACCATGAGGGAGTTGTCCAAAGAGATGATGAAGGTAAGATCTGTAACACAAATAAGACCTGCGTGAACAAGAGGGGGTTGTTCAGTGTGCTGGAGTGCTGTGTGACTGCTTAGGTGGCCCCTTTGTCAGGGCTCGTGCGAGCTCCGACAAGCAGAAATTAAAGGAGCACATCAACGGCTGGGGACTTTCTAGCAAGTTAGTGTATGTATGTGGGGAAAACCCTAACTCAGCAGTACCTGCAGCATGTTCGGTGTAAAGCTTGAAGCCAAAAAAAGCTGCTCAGGTTGAAGATGGAAGGAGAAAGATCAGTCCCCGTACAGAGCGGTTATGGCTTGGTCATCCTCGTTCCAAGGGCTGGGGGAGACCGAGGTTCACAGCAGGCTTCATGCCCGTGGCTGCCTGTATCCCTGAGCTTCTGTTTCTTTTGGGGGAGACTGAATTTCCTGCTTTCAAGGGATGAAAATGTTCATTCAGAAAGACCCACTGCAGGCTATTGTGGAGTGGGAAGGTGAAAGTCCCATCTTAGGCAAGAGGACTAGTCTGATGCTGGGTTTAAAACACCTAGCTTAGTGTCTCCATGTGATGACAGTGCTCTGATTATCTTTTCAACTACCAAAATTGTTTTGCTTTTTCCCCTTCTTACCACTCTAGACCGTTTATTTCAAATCAGTGTATTTCTTAATAATTTTACCCTTGTGCACCAGAACACTTTGGTCATATCTAGGTGTCGTGGTTTCAGGTCAGCTCAGCCGGTAACAAAGCACCACGAAGCCGCTCGCTCACCCCCCACCCCCTCGCCTGGCCACGTTGGGATGAGGAGAAAATACAAAGGCAGGCTTGTGGGTCGAGACAAGGACTGGGAGGGATCACTCCCCACTTATGGTCACGGGCAAAAGACAGGCTCAACTTGGGAAAAAAAACAAAATCAATTTAATTTACTACAAATCAAAACAAAAACAAAACACAAGGGTATTAGGAAGGGAAAACCAAACATCAGAACAACCTCCCCCCCCCCCTCCCGCCTTCTCGGCTCAGTTCGCTACCGATGCTGTCTACCTCCTCCCCCCGGCGGCGCAGGGGAATCGGGGATGGGGGTTGAGTCAGCTCGCCACGCATCGTCGTTGCCGCTTCTTTCCTCAGGGGGAAGATTCCTCTCTC
>VYZV01021386.1:11541-22039 GCA_013401275.1 Pandion haliaetus | reverse complement strand
TTTATATGTACATGTATGCCTGTATGTAATTTTTTGCATATTGCCAAGAATGTTAAATCATGGTTTTAGAAGTCTTAGAAATAGGGACTGTTACTACTTTTCAAGATGGTCCATTAGTGGAAAGCAGAATATTATATATTCGACACACAATAAAAAAATATCAAAGCAAGTGAGATCAAAACATTACATAACTCTTCAGAAATATTAGTTGTAGTCATTACACTTATTAAATATTTTGTTCCAAAATCAAGAACATGTAAATGCCAGAAAAGGCAAAGTGATACATAAGGTGACAGAAATAAAATACGTAAATTACTTTCTACCCAAATAGCCTCAAAGAATTATTAATAAAAACCATAAAAATTACATCCAATAGGAACTCTTAAAATTTAAAATTGATTAGGCTATGTTTTTTTATCTGCTGATCTTATCAGCATGAATAAGTAACATGTTAGCCTTTGCTGAAATAGGTGCCTGACTTGATTACTTTAAGAAATAAAAAACATAAAAGAGAATAATAAATTGCAGGATTCTATTCCATAGGGAAAAAAAAATTAAAAAAAGAATTCCAGACTTAAGAAGAAATTGCCTATGCAGATAAGTTTCTATATGTGATCAGTCCCTCATAAAGCCCAAGTGCAATTCAGAAGGCTGTTTCTATTCAGCAGGCATTTTAAGACATGCTTAATATTACTGTTAGTAATGAATATGACATGATGTTCAAAATCAAGCAAAACATTAAAACTCAGCAGGGATACCCATAAAAAGCAATACTCGGGACAAAACTGAATACTGCTAATGGATTTTATTTATTTATATATTTACTTTGGTGACTGATCTTTAAACACAGCACTGCATAATATTCTGGTTATAAATTTCAAATTTACTGGTTTTGTTCAAATTCCTTCACATATCTGTTGTGCAGATATGGAATTCCATTTGACATATATATGTAGATGGATCTTCCTAAAAGTTGTATCATAAAATTCTATACTGAAAAGATGACATCAGAACTAATGTTCATAACCGATTTTTATGTCACGAGCATAGAAAATATTAAAGGGTTAGAATACAATGTGTCAGTTAAGCTATAAAGTATTTAGCCCATGCTTACCTCCACCTCTGACATGGAAGAACTAAATTGTGCTGTTGTTTCTGTCATACTTCATATAAAAGAATAAAGTGTGTAAGTATCCATTACTAGATTTCAACTGTATTTTAAATGTTGCAATGCACTGGTCAGGTAGGCCAGCACAGTAATATTTTGCATTGTATTAATGCATTAATATTTTAAAACTGTCACATTCATTATTAATTGAAATATTAAGTTACCAAGAATCAATATGACAATTCAGCTTATATACTGTGCTTAGATTATTAAGGAAGAATAAAATATTTACAGAGATCCTTTATTGTGTTCACTTTGTAAAGTTATTGTTAGGCAATTACACCATCAACTTCCATCCTACATTTTATATATAACATAAAGGTGAGTTTGAAAGACTATTATTAAGCTTGCAAATTAATACCAGAAGCTCTAGAAGTGCAGGATTAAGGCTGACAGAATTAAGATTGGTTTTAATTCTCATATCACAATATTCTTTGTTATACAATGAAATGTTGCTTTTTTCCTATAGGTCTTGTAGCTGATTCAATGAACTAACTAGGACAGTGTTCAGATAATGAATGGCTATTCAATATATTCTTTTTCTCTTGTTCAGTGTAGGGTTCTGTGTCTTATTTATTGCATTCCATACAAATCCTTTCCTCAAGACAAAACTATTAATTTTCTCGTAGCCAGAGGGTTTTCAACATTGTACTATCTGGATTCTCCACAGACAGTTATAAATTTATTTCAGCCATATAGCTGTGACGTAAAGTTGCCTGAGAGTTTTTTTCAGTATAGGAATATCCAGTTCCATCTCCTCACATACAAGACCATGTCATTGGCCCCTGTCTGCCAAAATATATTTGGTTAACATTAAGTTTGATGGCAACAGTGGGTGTAAAAGAAATTTCACTATCTGATTGAGACAGATACCTTACCCAGGCATGCCTTTGCAACTGCTCATGAAACCACTGGTAAAATGACCTTTGCAGCATTTAGTAGAAGCTTTAAATTCTGCATCAACAGTCCTGTGCTTTGGGATAATTTCCCTCAATGTGAATACATTTACTCTACCATCTCTCCACCAATCGTTCTGTAAATCTTTCAGTTTGGCAATAAATTATTGTTACATTTAGCATATTCTGCCTCATAAGAATAAACTTGGTTGGCAACTGCAACATTATATGAATGGAAAATCAGAGAAGCTGAAAAGAGCATGAACTGGAAGCATCCCGAATTGGTTCCTAACCTGAGCTATTGTACATGTCCCATCTATCTACCTGCCTGCACTGTTGTATTGCTGTGCAGCATACAAGATGAAGCAAGACTCAGTTGGGCTGGCATTGAACCTGTTCGATTTAGAACTTTAAAAAGTAGATGTAGCATTTAGGAATGGATTGAATACCAACTTAAATATAGGGAACAAAGGCAGAGTAAACTATATTGTTAAAAGACGGTGTAATTCTCTGGCCTTTTCTGATTTGAGGTCTGTAGAAGGAAACTGTTTTTGCCTCATCAGGCTGTTAGGTATGACATAACTAAAATGTATATACCCTAGCTGAGGACATCTGCCAGCCTCATACAAGCACAAGGTCTTCACAAGTGATATGGTATCTATTTCTTCTCTTCTCTGTTTTGGAAGGTAAGCCTCTGGGATTCTTCTGACAAAATTAATTTATGTATCAAGTATCTAGCATTTCCAGAATATTTCAGGTTTATAGATTGTAATGAGGATAAAAAATGGTATACTAAATTTTCTGTTTTAAAAAGTTGATCTAGTTAAATTATTTATAAAGAAATTTGTCCCATTAAAATCATAAACCCAAGGTTTTCTGATTTTCCAGGGGAAAAAAAAGCCAGCCAAAACCTCTTCATTTGTCTTTTTAAATTTACTTTTCATCCAAATCAAGTAGGAGCAGTTGCAAAATTTCTGGCTAACTTGGCCAAGTCAGTGTATGCCTTTAGGGCCATTTTTAGAATAGTGTGCATTTTTAGAATAGTGTACTTTCTCTAATGATTAGGGAAAAAAACAACTAACCAACCAAAAAAATCCCAGGTTGGTGTTGCCATTTTTGAAAAACAGAAGAAGTTTCAGTTGCATTATAATGAGTTTGTGATTCATAGAGAGAATGATGACAAATTGTATTTATTTTCTTAGTAGATGGTGCATTCCTTTGAAATCCCAAATAGAAAAGTAAATGAGAAATTTGTTAAATTCTATTCCATTCCATTCCATTCCATTCTATTCTATTCTAAATCTATATTAAGCTACAGTAAATTTATTCTAAAACGATATTATAATACAGTAAGTATTCCAGATTGTGTTTTCTGGTATGGACAAGATACTGAAAAGAAAAAAAAGGGTGTCATCTGACACTGCCATTACACAGAAGATCACACTACAGCCAGTGGTGGCATACCACAGATGTAAAAGACAAGAATGACATGCTTTTCACTCAGTTGAAAGACTGATGCAAGATTTCATTTGGATCAGAAGGACTTTGTATTTGAATGTCAGGTTCCCTTTAGATAGCATATATTTAAATGCCCTTAAATTAGTTGTTAGTGCATATGTCTATAGATGGAAAACCTACACTGTGTAAAGTTACATTGTTAAAGTATTTTATTTAAATCAAAATACACAGCAATAATATGTGAATAAGGATGTAAGACACAGTGACGTCCAGTGTACTAGTATTCAATGTTCAGTCACATTAGATGTTTGTTGAAGACTGTGTGCTGGAGACAAAGCATTACTTCCTCAGAAGTGCTAAAGAAATAACACCAAAAAGTGTTATATAAGTACCTCCTCTGTACTTATTCATAGTTACATGGCTTCACAGCCAGAAGATAATGTGTTTGGCCCAAAATCTGACTTGCATGTCAGAAAAGTTTAGGGGTATGTTACTGTGTCACATTCATTTTGAATTGCTCCCTGTTGCCTGTTTTCCCCACTGCCTACATGACATGCACATGAGATTGCTCCTGGGATCTCTCTGGAGTACATAAAGTCTCACTGAGATGAAACTCTCTGAGAAGTCCAGTGCCCACCTCATCCAGCAATACAGCTGGGGCCATGTGTCACTGCTCCAGCTCCCAAAATCTCCAGCATGGCAGAAGGCTCACTCTGAGCCGCTCTGCAGTCAGCACATGCTCTAAGCATCATAATCTGCCTAGATGTCTAATGGGATGTGACAAAGCAATGTCACGGTGGGAGGATGTGACACAGTTATGCTGTAATCATGAGAGGTGCAGAGCAAAAAATATTGCATATGCAGCATATAGGCAAGTATGTACCAAATTACGCTTATGTGCTCATAGCGTGGTGAAGTTTGGACGTGAAGTGGCTGATCTGCTCTAAAGGAGGCTAACATCCTTTAGCCTCCAGCAGAGCATGCAGAAACCATGCTGCTCCCATGGCAGAGGGTACAAGGACCCTTGAGTACCCTAGAGTAAACTGCAAAGACAATATAAATGTTATACTTTCTCTTGATACTTTCTGCCTTGATTATAGAGGGAACCCAAAGAGAGAAATAATGAACCAAATAAGTGCTCCAGTTATGTATATAAAGATAAATGGAATGAACCTGAATCTTTTTTTTTTTCTTCTAAATAAAGTTTTATTTACATGAATATGTTTTTATCTTTTTGTTTTGGTTTGGTCCTTTTGACTGATTCACATTTTATGGTGGGTTGTAGGATATTTAAGCAATTTTCAAATTGTTATGCATCCTACAAACATATTTGAACTTTCCTTAGATAAATTCTCAGCTGTGAAACTGTGTAACAGCCAGCTTATGAAGCAAATATTTTCTGAAGGTCTCTTTGCTCATAATTCTTAATCTATGCTTCTACTGTGTGATTCCTACTGTGTTCAGAGAATAGCTCTTTAGGAATTCTTTGTAAAGAAGCAAAAACTCCATTACTAGTTTCTGCTAACCAGAGCAACCTCCAGTTTCCTTTGCTAACGACTCAGGTCCAAGGGCACATCTATCTCCTAACTAAACTTTTTTTTTTCCTTTTTCTTCCTCTCTCTCTCTCTCTCTGAAACTTCTCAGAAAGTCCATGTGACAGTTCTGGCAGGGTGAGGTGTCTGATGAATTGCAAAGGCAAGTGACATGTTGGAAAGTTGTGAACTTGCTCCCTGGTGAAATTAAAAAGCCAAGCCTCAACTCTGTGAATTCCTGCATTTTCCCAATTTAGAAAGGTAGCAACCCTTACCTTGAGCTCTTTTGCTTTCCTCCACTAGTGTTTTGTGCTGTCATCACTAGAAAGGACACTTCAAAGTAGTTCAGGGCTTAAAATTTAACCTATGTTTAAAACTGTTGCAATCCTGCAGGGAATGGTCACTGTATTCACACTACATTAAGTGTCCAGAAAAAAAGAGTCTAGCAATACAACACAAAAGACATTTTGTAAAGAAGTAGATGCTGTTTGTGTGTGATTTCTAAGACTGTGTAAACTTCTTCAAAGTCCAGTGATACAGATTAATGCTGAATGTATTTTCACCTTTCCCCCTCACCCAAGCTGAATGTAACCTTACTAACTCTGACTTGGATCATCAAATTCCAGCTGAATGTAAAGATCTGATTCATGCATAAAAGCCCCAAGTCTGCTCTCTCTATGGCATTTCTGCCTATGGAGTCTTCCTTAATGAGCTGAAATACTTGAGAGGGCAGAGAGATGACAGGACAGACGTTATTGCCCGCCTGGACCTACGGAAAAGTGGGACAGAGCTTAGGTCTACCCTATCTCTTTTTGCAGAGATGAGGAATAGTCCCTGTTAAAGAATGAAATAATCAGGAAGATAAGGACATATCCTCCTGGTAAAGTGCAAATTAGTAGAGCAGTTTCAACACCTAGCTTGGGAGCCAGGTATTGGTGTGAACATAAATAACACTTGCTCCTCCCCAAAACATCTTGATCCTTCCCTTTCCATACATAAATGTTAATGCAATGTTTTGGAGAGGGCTGCATATCATCTAACTGTATATACAAAGCATGCATCTAAATTGGAGCTAGTCACTCAGATTAGTCACTTCTTGCATAAACACTACAGAGGAACTCCCTCCAAAAAAACTCAACTGTAAGACAGCCAACAGCCCACCTCTATGCCACCTAACACAGTTCTGTTGTAAAGACAAGTGTATGAATAATGACTCCACATTAGTATAATTTTCTCTATTTACAAAACCATTTTTTTTTCATGTTATTATTGAAAGGAATGTTTTTCAGTTTGTTTCCCTCAATTTCCGTGTTCCTTACTAGCAGGCTTTAAAGGAGAAGTTGAATTCGCACAACAGAGAAACCTTGCAGGAATTACACTAATGGCATGTACTGGATCTTGTCTGTTTTGTGAATTGTCCAGAGGTAAATAAATTAAAGACCATTAAAAATGCCTCATTCACCAGTATTTCACCACTTAATAACTCTGCTTATTGTAAGACAAGACACCATTCTGAAACAGGAGTGACACCATAGAGAATTGGTCCAAGGATGGCTGTTTTTAAAGGAAAGTAATGGAAATACGACAGTAATAGTCTGTTAACTTTATTCGTTGCCTTTCACTTAAAATTAAGAGACATATCAAAAGCTGGGACACAAACAAATTTCTTTTATGGCTTATATTATACCTTTTCAAATATATTATCCTGGCAACATAACCATTGATTTTGCTGTTATTTTGTGTACCAAACTATATTTAGTTTTACTGTGCTATGGAACAGCATTGTTCTTCTTTCTGCATTGACATTTGAGAGTCTGTATAACCTGCATTCCTTAAATATAAAAAGTGAAAGCCAGACACTGCATAAAAAGCCCTGATAGCGGTGGCAGCTTTTTTATTTTTTTAATTAAGTCTGAAATTGCATGGAGTATCCAAGTAATGATAAGAACTCACTTTCATTTCATTTAAATTTCTTCAGAGATTTTAAGATTTGACCTTCAAGTCCACTAGAAGCCCAAAAAATTATTTACCCTGCAGTTCTGTTTGAAATGAATTATTCCACTTCATCTCACAAGTAACATAGGGAAGAACAGTTGGACAAGCTTTAGGATGATTGAGGTGTTAGTGGACTGAAAGGAGGAAAGGAAATACACTTGTTAAACAAGTCTGTGAAAGTCAGAAGCATTCCATCATAAAGTAAAAGGTCAAATTATTGTCTATCTGATAAATATGTGATATCTATTAAATGTCTAATATTCCCAGAAGGGAAATTATAATATTCTTTTTCTTTCCTTCTCTTTTGATTTTATGCAGCAATCATTGAACGACTGAATAATGAATTCACCTCCAGTGTAAGTTCCATGTAGTAGAGTGCATATGACCAAAATATCAAAAGAAGTCTCTAGTTTTCTTCAAAGCACGATTTGTTCCTGCATGTCTACTACCATCTGTAGATGACTAGTGACAGAAGGTCCAGGTATCTGTCCTGCAGCACTAATTATGATCATTAGAGCTGCATGTGCCAGACTTAAATGTTGATTCCAGTTTTAAAGCTGTTTCTTCTGCTGCAGAGATAAAGTCACGGCTCTTCAGACACTAATGCAAATTCTGCTGGCGCCAAAAGTTCACTCCAGTGTACTTGGAATGGGCTGCACTAAAACTCCTCAAAAGTGAAGATTTTAATTGAAACTGGCCAGTTAGCCTTGGTGTGTAATCAGTGGAAGATCACCACTTACAAAGAGTAATTTTCCCAGCTATTTTGGATGACCCAGCTTTCTAAGGTGCTTTTGATTGGCTGTTCTTTCCTTCATCTGTCTTCTGCTGAACCCAACTGTTTTCTCCCACTGATCACTCTCAGCTTCCTGGGCTAAAATGGCTCTTGGGGTACACCAAGTCCTCCTTCTCCCCAGAAGTTCACTGTAATGATTCACCTCTATTTTAGCATACATTGTCCTATTGATTATCAATCTGGACATACTTTTAATTTGTGTCGTGGTTTAACTCCAGCCAGCAACTAAGCACCACGCAGCCGCTCACTTACTTCCCCCCCCACCCAGTGGGATAGGGGACAAAATCAGGAAAAGAACTAAAACTCATGGGGTGAGATAAGTACAGTTTAATAGAACAGAAAAAAAGAAACTAATAATGATAATGACAACACTAATAAACAACAGTAATTACAACAGTAATAATAAAAGGATTGGAATATACAAATGATGCACAGTGCAATTGCTCACCACCTGCCGATCAATGCCCAGTTAGTCCCCGAGCACTGATCCCCCCCCAGTTTATATACTAGACATGAGCTCACATGGTATGGAATACCCTGTTGGCCAGTTCGGGTCAGCTGCTCTGGCTGTGCCCCCTCCAAACTTCTTGTGCCCCTCCCGCCTTCTTGCTGGCTGGGCATCAGAAGCCAAAAAGCCTTGACTTTAGTCTAAACATTACTTAGCAACAACTGAAAACATCAGTATGTTAACAACATTCTTCTCATACCTAGCTCAAAAACAGCACTATACCAGCTACTAGGAAGACAATTAACTCTATCCCAGATGAAACCAGGACAATTTGTCAATGTCAATTTATCCATACACACACAAACATTAGCAATTAGCACAATATGTTTAGTTCACCCTCTATATCTTTAAAGATCATATATGCACCTTACTGGTTCTGTGCATCTTCCTACTTACAATACTACAGCACAGGTGTTTGAGTAGACTTTTTCAGACCTTTGATGAGGTAAAGATGTCTTGCTTTTTAGTCTATTTTCTGTCAGCTTGTCAGTCATCTTTGTTATGACACTTGCACAGCTACATTAATTAGATTTTGTATTTTCCCAGCTTTCATATCAGTGCTTAAGCTTGCACTTATCTCTCCCTGCCAGCTCCAGAGGGAGCTGGATGACTGCTTCAAACTAAATATTTAGCTTTTAACCAGCTAAACTTGGAAGAAGATACTTCACACCCCTAATACTTTAGATTTCCAAAGAGAGACTCTAAGGAAGCCTTGAGTCTTAGAAAAGAGGGAGCCTCTATCTTCTGAGTATGGGGCCAAGTTAAGTTAAGCACTCAGAAGTTGAGGTAGTCAGAATCACCAAATGGTTTTGACAGCATTGATTAATGAAATACAGATTCAAAGAGATTCTTCATGCATAAAATAGAGAGTACTCTTTGAACCAGTGCTATCTTTAAAACTTACATAAACATTCATCATGCTTGTTGTGAGCTGACATACTCTGCAATTTACTTTGAAACTAGAAAGACCTGCCTCTCCCCAAAGTGACTGAAACCTTATGAAAACATTATTAGTTTAGATGCATATTTATATGCACATATGTATCACAGAACATACACTTCAGGAAAGCAGTGAGTTTTAAACACAAGACTGTGTTGTCAGGATATCAGATGTTACTCTTCGTTATGTTAGAGGATTAATTGTATCCTCTACAAAGGTCAATGCAGTAGGCAAAGATTGCAAAGAAACTGCTTTAGAGATGGCTATCTCCTGGATAAATTAACTGGTGCTTTATCTTGATTATGGTTTATTCTATATTCCAAAGAAACTTAAGTAGGTGAATGCCATAGTCAATAAATACAGATTACTCAGCTTTCATTGAAAACTGATCTTCTCCACAAGGGAAATCTATGGTAGACTTGTTCCTTAAACACAATGAAAATGTTTTGGTACTTCATCAAGTTGGACAACTAATGAAGTGAAATAACTCATACTCCTAAAGAACTGATCATGCTTTCCTCTTTTTAGTGTATCTAGACACATACAATTAAATAAATTAGTGGATCATTCTTACTTTGGTTTCTTTTTTTATCTCGTCTTTAAAAAATGTATGCATAGAATAATGCTCTTCTGAATCCTAAATAAGATATAACTAGAGCCAGGAAGAGGAAGGGATTGATCTCTAAAAGAAATTAACTATATTTTCTTGTTCAAACCCTTTGGCATAATGATAACAGTATATGATTATGTGCACAAACATACATTTTAAGAAAGCTGCGTGAAGAGTTTATGCTTATGAAAATCTTGCATGGAGTAGTACTTGTGAAGAATAATACGTGGTGGGGTTTTTTCGGTAGAACATTCACATGTCAAAATCAAGTTTGAGTAAGATATTCTCAACCACCAAGACCGGTCATAGTGTGTTAGTAGCAGTTATTCTTATTATCACTATTACTAAGGATGAAAAGTGAGGAAAGAAATAAAGCCCTCTCCAGAATATAGCTAGTAAGGAAAAACCAGCAATCCTAGTTGAACACAGGGTGACTGGAAAATCAAATTCAAGCGTGTCATTGGGGATGTTGGACAAGAAATGGGCTGTATATGTGACTGGTCAAATGGAAGATAGGATGTCTTCCCAGGTAGCAGGACAGAAACCACCATAAAAACAACTCTGACAGATAGAGGAAAATGAGCTACTCTCTGCTACT
>VYZV01021376.1:1414-14658 GCA_013401275.1 Pandion haliaetus | reverse complement strand
AAGCTGGATGTGAGCCGTCAATGTGCATTCAAAGCCCAGAAAGCCAATTGTACCTTGGGCTGCAGAAAACGAAGTGTGGCCGGCAGGTCGAGGCAAGTAGTTCTGCCCCTCTACTCCACTCTGGTGAGAATCAACCTGGGACACTGCACTCAGCTCTGCAGTGCTCAGCACAGGAAAGACATGGACCTGTTGGAGCTGGTCTAGAGGAGGGCCATGAAAATTATCAGAGCGATGGTACATCTCCTATGAGGAAATGCTGAGAGAGTTGGGGTTGTTCAGCCTGGAGAAGAGAAGGCTCCAGGGAGACCTTATGGCAGCCTCTTATTATATAAAGGGGGCTTATGATAAAGAAAAAGAGAGACTTTTTACCAAGGCCTGTAGCAATAGGACAAGGGGTAATGATTTTAAACTAAAATGAGTGTGGTTAAACACTGGAACAGGTTGCCCGGGGAGGTGGTAGATGTCCCATCCCTGGAAACATTCAAGGCCAGGTTGGACAGGGCTCTGAGTAACCTGATCTAGTTGAAGCTGTCCCTGCCCATAGCAGGGGGTTTGGACTAGATGACCTTCAAAGGTCCCTTCCAACCCAAACCACTCTATGATTCTAGCATTCCATGATTTTATGATTTAAACCCCACCCCTTTGTGAGTAGATAGCTGCCACCCACCTGTCCTCGATGCAGAGGAAATTATTCTTCTTCAGGTAAAACTCACAGTCTTTCTCCTGAAGGTAAGGCATTGTAATCTTTTTCAGGAAAATGAGCTGGGATCACTGCTTTCAAACCAGAAAGACCTGTGATTCTTGCTTTTCACAAAATGGTTTAGTGTTCAGAGCACTGGGCCAAATCTTGAAAGAAGCATCCTGAGATGATTCATACCCGTATCTCCTAATCACAATGTTGTTCTGAAGGATCATGTTTTTCAGTATTTCTTCTGAATTTTGTCACTGAAGAAGAGATTCAAAATTGACTAGATTGGGGAGAAGGGATGAGAGCATGATGCCAAAGACTGTGCTTTTACCACTTGGCTGGAAGAGTCAGTGTTCAGTCCTGCATTCAGGACTCTCTAGTTATAAAGGGTCAGGAGATAAAATAGAAACCTTTCAGGGAGGAGAGGATTTCAAAACATGCCTTTTACTAAGCATGATGTTAGAAGTACAGCAGGACTGTAATCAGACTATGTTCAAATTTATGACATGGTCTACAAATAGAGAAAATGAACTGAAAATTATAAACTAATTTTTGCCCTATAAACTCTATATGGCAAATTATAACTAGCCATAACAAAGTGTTGCTCTGCCAGTGTGTAATCTTGATTCTGAACATGCATTGAAAAGAATATGGATTTATGCTTTCTATGCATTCTACAGTACAGATCAAGTAAACAGAATATAATCATTAAACAAGGAGAAGTCATTCTATTTTGGATGGCACTACAGACTTTTAAATTACAGTCTTAAATTCTATCCACGATTTGCACTAACCTCCAGAACAAGTTGAGAGTGATCTGTTTTTAGCTACCGCTACTTTTTTTTCTCCTTCTTGATTGAAAACTAACCTCTGCACTGTTTTTCTTAATTTTGTAAAATGGTTATATAATGGACTAACATGGGCAGAATACTATGAAAGATTCATTGGCTTTTTAACTATTCTTCAGAAATTCTGCAAATTAACCTTGGTAGTAAAATATTGCTTCAGATGGTAAGACAAGGCAAAACTACTTTATGCTTAAAAATATCTCCAGAAAAGTCTCCTAGGGACAACAATTGAGAGATTTCCAATTGCTTATGTTGATCTTCAGGCCAGAACCAACTCTGTTATCTAGAAAACCATGAGTTGCTGAATTAATTACCATGTGGCCTTTTTAGAAGCAAATCTGCTTAGTTGTTTCTGCTATGTTGAGTCTGAACAAAGATGCTTTGTATATTCTTTTTCTTAAGATAATGTTCTTCGCACACCACCTACAAATGCCTAAATGGAGCTACACTGTATTGTGATACTATTTCTGATTATTAGTTAAAGGAATCTAAAAAAAGCTCCTCACATGAGAGCGCTTTATTCTTCTTTAATGTTTGCTTCAGCAGACATGGCAGTATTCGAAATTACAGGGATTCTATGGATCAAATACATCTTCAGCATGGATGTTTCCTTTGAAAAAATGTTCCCGTGACTTGAATGTTCTACTTGCATAGTTCACAAAATGCAGTTGGAGGATGGAGATAGAGATGTCAAGCAGTGTGGCAGGTTGCCAGGTGAAGGGGATGTGAGATGTTTCCTGCTGCTTAAACAACCTTTAAAGTGGATCCAGTTATGACTTTTTTAATAGCTGGACATTTGGAGAACAACGAAATTCCAAGGACTATTCCATCAAACTTGCAATATAGCATTCAAGGGAAAAGGCTGTCATCTTGCATCAAGTTAATGCACTACAAATAATTACCACTCCTGTAAGACCATCACTCTCCATCTCAAACAGATCAGTTGCCAAGTGCAAAAGTATAAGCTTTTGTCAGCCACTGGTGAACATTTCTACCTCCTCCATTCCAAGCTTGTAAATCAAGAAAGAATGTAGCTAAAATAAGATGTTCTGAACCCAGTGGTCTAGTCAACAAATAAAAAATATATCATTACTTATATAAATATATAATATGTCTTATTGGAATACCTAGAAGCTAATACTTGAAATGTAAAGCCATCATGGTAGTTATTGCAAAAGTTACTTTGGAATATAATAGATGATGTATGAGAAAGCAAACAGAACTATAAATGCCCAGTATCACATACTATGCCAAAAACATACTGGGAAAAAAGAACTGAGACTTTTCTGTACTTTTCTTGATACCTGGCCATTAATTCACACTGCAAGCATACCCAGGGCTGTGCAGTTTGTAGTATAACAAACTATTCAACCTGAGCAAAAGGATGCAGGCAAAGAAAATAATTTAATCACGACAAGATGACAATGAAATGACTATCAATCAGTTTTAAAGTGAACTGCATGAGGAACACAATAGAGTGATGCCTGTTTCCAGTAGCTTTTCAAAACAAACACAAATGGGGCAATTGTGAAAGCTTGTCCTGATGCTATGCCTTCACCCTCACCAAGACAGCCAGTTTCATCTTTGCCCACGACAGTGAGATCATAATTTCTAACTGGCATGTAAACTGTTGTGGAGGAATTCCTCCCACCTAAGTTTAGTTGTCTAAATTTAGTTGTCTACAGCAGGCTCAGTTAAATTTAGTTGATTAACTAAGGGAAGTCCTCCTTTACAGTCAGTGTAGTAAAACAGGCCACTACAGAGAGAGATTCCTCATACTATCCTTCATAGTATCTTAGATATTTCCTTTAGGATCAGATTAATTCCTCCTGGAGATCTTGGGGACTACAAGGGAGGCTGACGTTGATTTGCTTAGATTTAGACATGCATAAATGAAGTAAGAAGACTCTTCGTATGTCATCCAGAAAATGGATTTAGCCCACAAACTCTTTCCATGTGGTACACAGAAGAGTTATGAAAGGCAGCAAGAGAAGGCTTAATAATGTATTAAAACGTGTTTTGGATAGATGGTTATTTAGATCTGTAGTACACATTTTTATAGTTCTAGAGTTGTTTTGCATACTGAATGAAATTAGTATTAATAACAACTTCAACGATTATATTTGTATAAAAAAGTGTGATTTGCCAAATTTTAACACTTGATAAATTATTTGTAACTTAAACCTTAATTAAAATAGGTCTTAGCTTAAGTCATGTTTTGAAGTAGTTACTCTGAAGCTTGACAAGTTTTATCAGTTTTGGGAGACTGTACTACAGTATCTTTAAGGAAACTTCCTTTTAATTTTCATCTATTATAAAATAAATTCATATTAACTTCATTGACCCAAAACCCTGTAGCCATTTACATACTTGCTATATAAAAGGAATGATGACCCTTTGGAAAATTTATTTTTCCCTTTCTTGTTACATGAACACAATGTCCCTGGTAGAACATGTAACTTAAAATTACAGAGTCACCATATGACAATGCCAGGCATGCTGGAGAACTCAGATCTAAACCAGTGCAATTCTTGGATTTTAAATCTTTCATTCATGCCACTCTGTGAAGGTCAGATGTTGATGTTTGAGTTGGTTAAGGGCCGTGGAATGTTTCGCTTCTCAGCTGAGAATATTCTTCCCAAGCAGCTGCAGGGCTCGTTCCTAGGCCTAAATCAAGACTCAAAACATTCCACAACCCTTCGCCTTGTAAACTGAAACATCAACATCTGCCCCACACACCATCCCTCCAGAAAGAGGACACATGGGCTGAAACGTCATCAGAAGTATCCTTACATATTATTTAGGAAGAGCCATCTTCAAGCCATGACAGTGGTTGTAAATAATTAATTGGATTAAAAAATCCATACATTTATTAATAGGGTTTTCAGCTGGTACAGCTTTGAAAGAGCAAATTCCAGGAGGTGTCAGCTTCTGCAGATTTTGCTTTTATTTTTGTAAATAATTTGGTCATGAGAGTAGCCAGAAGGAAGGATTCTCCAGACCTGCTGCTCTAATGGAGTGTGCACTACAGCTTTTAAAACGTGGTGGTGGGAAACTTTAATTTACTACCTTCAATTTTACATCCTTCCATAGTTTCTCCAGGACACTTATCTTACTGGAGACAGAACAAGTAAGTTGTTACTAGAAATTAATACTTCAGTAGCATTTCTACCACCATTTCCTATTTTTAATAATGATATGCATCATTAGGCTTTGTACTTCAGATGGTTGCTTATGTTCAGAACTATTTCTTTTCTATTTTTGGATCTGATCCTTCAGCACTAAACATTTCATTCCCACAAAACAGCCTTAAAGAGACACTAAGGCCACATAGGAAACTACAGAAAAAAATTTTTAAACAACTATGCATGTAGCATGGACACAAAGTGGAGGTGCCATGTAACAGAACGTGAATATCTCTAACATATCACAGTTTTTTCCTTGTGGTTCCAAAAAAAGATCACGGTCAACCAGATGACATGTGTACCCTGACAGTAAGCTGTGAAAATGCTTGCTTATTATTTAATCCACTGCGTATTTCCTGTCTGGGTTTAAGCATAGAAAGCTCTTCCATAAAGACAGTCACTTTATTGTGAGAAGCATCTACCTCTATTAAATCAGGAGACAACACCACCTTTGATTTTATGATGAAATTCTACTGAACAGCTAGTTTAAATTACAATATATTCAGTGATGGATTGGGATCAGACAATGATCAGAATGAGTCCAAACTGAGACAAAGGAAATGTGCTCATGTGGGAAACTGTCACTAATTCATGTCTGCAAGGGATCAGGGAGCGATCCAGGAGACCTGCAGAGCAGGGAGCAGGTGATCCAGTACAATGGCTTGTGAAGTTCAGGTTACACCACCCAGGAAAACCAGCTGCAGAAAGCTGGCAGAAAAAGGGTGCAATCCACTGCAGACTGGAGAAAGTGTGGAGAAAGGAAACTTTTGCTATCGGGAAGAAAGAAGACAATGGTGCAGAAGAAGAGCACCAGGGCCATCACCAGCTTCCCTTAGAAGACTGCATCCTGGATAGAAATATGCTATGAGAAGACTGGGATGTGGGATAAGTCTCATGTTTCAGGGGACTCTTCATCCGAAATAATTCCAGTACCTCCCTAAATGACCTACTCTATGTCAACAAAAGCACTTATCCGTTGCCACAGCATTTTTACAAGTACAGCAGTGTTTTCTGGTGAGTATGGCCTTTCTCATCCAGCTAAATGACATAAATATGCGAGGAAAGTATTTTAAAAGACATCTCTCTGAAGTTAACCAACAATTCTGTGGAATGACTGATGGCTTCTAATTAAAGGTTTTCTTCCCTCTCTCTGGATCATGTCAAAATTCTTAACTTCTCATCTGTATTAGAGATTATATTTAAGAAACTGCTCTGAGATAGTTGCAATTTTTTTTTTTAATGGATCACTGACATTTACTCACTGACTGGATATAGTACATCCTCTCCAACTGAACATCACTGAAGGCAGTCTTGAAAATACAATCTTAAACTAAAAATACTGACTGACTGTTACTGGCACCACCTTAATTACTAAATGTAATAGGACACAAGGCTGAAATTATTACTAAATTGATTACTAAATGTTTACTAAATTTCTTTGTAATGAATCAAAATACATTAACACAGAACACCAAATGTGGTATTAATTACATACAGTTCCAATAGCTGCTCTTTAGAATCACAGAGTCAAAGAATCATTTAGGTTGGAAAAGACCTTTAAGATCATCATGTCCAACCATCAACCATGCCCACTAAACCATGTCATGAAGTGCCCTGTCTACATGCTTTTTGAATACCTCCAGGGATGGTGACTCAACCACTTCCCTGGGCAGCCTGTTCCAATGTCCGACAACCCTTTCAGTAAAGACATTTTTCCTAATATCCAATCTAAACCTCCCCTGCTGCAACTTGAGGCCATTTCCTCTCGTCCTATCACTAGTTACTTGATAGAAGAGACCAGCACCCTCCTCACTGCAACCTCCTTTCAGGTAGTTGTAGAGAGCGATAATGTCTCCCTTCAGCCTCCTTTTCTCCAGGCCAAACCACCCCAGTTCCCTCAGCCACTCCTCATGAGACTTGTGCTCCAGGCCCCTCACCAGCTTCGTTGCCCTTCTCTGGACACGCTCCAGTTCCTCAATGTCTTTCTTGTAGTGAGTGGCCCAAAACTGAACACAGTACTCAAGGTGTGGCCTCACCAGTGCCGACTACAGGGGGACGATCACATCGCTGCTGAGCCTGAACAGAAATGGCAAAAATAAAGGGTGCTTATCATGCAATTCCAGCTTGTGGAGACTGTAGCCGAGACACCATGTTGTCAAATCTGCCAATAAAAATAAACTTCCTTCTTGGTATTTCTTTTTCTCCTTCTCGTTCTTCATATCATTTAAAAGTTAAATTTTCATTAGAGAATTTGTTCTTCAATTTCGCAGTGTAGCTACTTGTTCCACCTTGGTGTAGCTCCAAGCAGGGAATATTGCTGCAGACAGAGCTCCATGAACCACTTAATTTAACCCCACTCAGAGAAGAGAGAGGGTATAACAATTAAATTGTACTAGGTAAAATCCACTCTCTTCCCCAGCACAGAAACAACCCAAGGAAACCTTCAGGAAAATAAAGCTAATGTGAACAGACTGCCTGTGTACTTACTTTCTCCTCTCTTTTGCTCTCTCTGTACAGAAAACCTTCAACTCAGAGGCACAGAGCCCTGGGCATTGCATTTCTTTGGAAACTTATGCAAATTTAGAGCAATGGGCATTCAGTTTGTCTCTCACTACTCTGTTTAACTTTTCCATTACTTATCACAAAGTAATTTTGCAGGAAAATTTGATAACATGCAAACACCATGCCAGAAGTGGTAGCTTTGCCCCAGGTCCCCCGAAAGCCAGCCTGAAATGCACGAAACTTGTAATAGCTAGTCTGAGTGTATTATTTGGGCCACCTCTTCTCTGCAGACTTCCATACTTAACATGTTTTATGTCAATAATTCATAACGCAAATTACATTAAAACTTTGCCATCATATCAATAGTCCAAGCAGCTAATGAATGTGCTAATCAAGTCTTAGAATTCACAGAATATTATGCAACGTGCTGCCAAAGAATAGGATGGAAACTGCATGCTGAAATACTGACAAAGTCTTTTAGTGTGGGGTCATTACTTAATGACAGACTAAGGCTCTGCAGAGGATCAAAATGCCATTTTACAGTGGATTTCAAAGTTTCAAAATTGGGTTTTGTTCCAAATGAGACTATTTAAATATTCCTCAAGAAGATGAAATGCTGAAAAATGGGAAGTGTGGGGGGAGAATATGTTGATGAATCAAAAGTGGTTTTTTAAAAAATTACAATTTTTGTCATTAATAGTGCATTTAAAGAATTTAAATTAAAAAATCAAATAACTAAAACTTTTTGAAACATTCTTCCAAATATATAAAATCTGATTATTTCAACATTCTGAAAACATTAATCTTTCCCTGCAGTTTTCATCCAAAATATAATTCTGATATCAACTATTCTGCTAAATGTTGGATGCAATTTTAATCTGTCTTCTTATTTTTACTATCTCTAAGTTTTACTGGCTTTGATTTACACTGAATGGCAGCTCATGAATCTCATTAGCAAAATGAATTTGTCGTGGTTTAACCCCAGCCAACAACTAAGCACCACACAGCCGCTCACCCACTCCCCCCCCACACCCAGTGGGATGGGGGAGAAAATCGGGAAAAGAAGTAAAACTCGTGGGTTGAGATAAGAACGGTTTAATAGAACAGAAAAAAAACCTAATAATGATAACACTAATGAGATTACAACAATAATAATAAAAGGATTGGAATATACAAGTGATGCACAACGCAACTGCTCACCACCCGCTGACCAACCAACCCGGAAGTCCCCCAGCCGCAACGCGCCCGCCGCAGTTCCTCAAACGTCATATGGTATGGAATACTCCGTTGGTCACTTTGGGTCAGCTGCCCTGACTGTGTTCCCTCCCAGCTTCTTGTGCCCCTGCAGCTTTCTTGCTGGCCGGGCATCAAAGGCTGAAAAGCCTTGACTTTAGACTGAACATTACTTAGCAACAACTGAAAACATCAGTGTGTTATCAACATTCCTCTCATACCTAGCTCAAAACTTAGCACTGTACCAGCTGCTAGGAAGACAATTAACTCTATCCCAGCTGAAACCAGGATAGAATTACATTCATTACTTTCTACTTCAGATCTCAGAGGCAGTGATGTAAATTTTAACTCTTGATTTAAGTAAACTTTACCAAATCTGTGGACACAGAACAAACTGTAATATGAACTATCTGAGAAAATATTATTACTGGAGATACTTTTACCATATAACAGGTCTGCATTCCTACTGGGATATTTATATTTTTTATATTTATATTTGAATACTTACATATATATATTTATATATGCTATTAAGAGGGATGACATTTCTGTTATGGATTACATATTTAAACATAAAAATCAATCACAATTATGTTATAAAAGACTGAAATAGATCCAAATCTCTGTGACACCACACAGATTTTTTGGACCAAAATATAAGGTAGCAAATATGTCTTATATAACATTTTATGTTGATTTTATTAAGAGCACTCATATAATCTTTAAGTCACATAGATACCAAATTATATTAAGAAAACCTCTGGGTGTGTGTGTGTGTGTGTTTGTGTTTGTGTGTGTGTTTGTGTTTGTGTTTGTATGTGGGGAAATTCTCTAGTTCTTCCAGGGAAGTTGATGCCTCCCTCTTATAATCTCCATATTTGTTTGATGAAGTTAGAGGAATGCCACATTCAGATTCAGGGTTCTTTATATAAAATATGCAAATAGCAGCTATAAAAGATTCAGGTGATCTGCATAAAGCACCCTCAGGCAAGGTTCATTGCAACTTAATGGAACTAGAAATCTGAAAAAAAGTCCCATGTGGCCATGTTTAACTGCCTGAAATAAACCAGGAGCCAAACCATGCAATAGTGATTCATTTCCTCAGTAGGTGTTTTGCTCATGTAAAGACCCTCATAAAGAAGACAGAATTAGCAAGAACCTAGGATACACTGCAAAAGGCACCACAGCAGTATCACTGACAAATCTCCATAGAGCAAGAAAAGTTGGTTCAGGCCTTTTTTTGGAGCTTCCTGATCCTTACTGTGCCTTAACTATGCTCATCTACCACCAACCCTGCTGTCTGTGAAGATCTGCCAACAGTCCTGTGTTGCTCACTGCAAAACACTTTCACAGGCAATGTACCACCCTGTTATGGAAAGTGGGTGCCTCCAACCCACTGAGGCCAGAAGGGAGGATGCCCTCTCGCTTTGAGGGGATTTAGCTGCTGCTGGACTGTCCCACTCACACATGCCAAGAGGCTTGAGCCAACCCATTTGCAACCTCCTCCTGAGTCCTGGGCTCCAAACACAGGGAGAGAAGGACAAGGAGGGAGCTGAGGTCCACACTGCCCACCTTTGGCCAGACATGGCTGTGTCACACTGCATTTCTGCCTGTCTATGCAGAGGAATTGCATGTCTCTTCCTCCCTGGGCATCATGACCTCTACGATACAAATAAGGCCTTGATCTTCCTTGGTGTTTTGTGTCTTGTGTACAGAAGCGGGTAAAAGAATATCCTTCAGCCATACTCAGCCTTGTACTGAGGTAACAGAGAGCCATGAAATTGATATACTATTTTATTTTCTCTATTCCTCCCTTTGGGCAAAGAGATGCAACCAGCCTGCCTGGGATGGGTCTTTAGAATAGAACAGAACAGAATAGAATAGAATATTTCTGTTGGCCTCTTAAACTTTCCCCACAAGAAGCAATGCACACCCTGCTGCTCTGCGAGAGACTTCTCGTCAGGCGAGGGAGTGTCAGGTGCCACATACCTATTACTTTACAAATGAGTTTTCCTATCCACAAAGTGCTGAGCAGCTTGAGCTGAGGCTAGCGTCTTCACACTGTGTTTGCTGACAGCCTGGGTGGGAAGATTACTTTTTGTTTGGTTGTGTGATTTTGGTTTGCTTGGTAAAAATTTATCTCAGTTGTACTTTGGTTTTCATTGCCTGAAAGATACATGAGGCTGCATGATGATGGGAATTGCAAATCAGCTAAATGAAAGCAGGAATAATAAACAGTCTCAGTAAATACAAAAGTCTTTTGACAGGGAAAATGTCAGCAAAAGACAGACGTTTTCTTTCCAAGTTATTGTGAAGAATGTAGCAGTTAAACATTATTTAACTGTAAAAGTTAATTATGAATGACACATTTTTATATTACATCTTGAGGAATAATCACAGGGAAAAGCAAATCAAGAAATATTGACTAAATTGCTACGTTTTCGTTCATTCACCCTAATATTGCAGCTCAAATAAAGGTATGATTTTGTAATATTTTGAAACTCCCGATATACTTATTGGAACACTTTAATTAATGCAATTAGAAGAGGCAAAAACTAGATGCTTGAAAGGGAAAGCCTGTAGCTTTCATTTTAATTTCTATTGTTGTCGCGGTTTCAGGTCAGCTCGGTCGGTAACAAAGCACCACGAAGCCGCTCGCTCACCCCCCACCCCCTCGCCTGGCCACGTTGGGATGAGGAGAAAATACAAAGGCAGGCTTGTGGGTCGAGACAAGGACTGGGAGGGATCACTCCCCACTTATGGTGACGGGCAAAAGACAGGCTCAACTTGGGAAAAAAACAAAATCAATTTAATTTACTACAAATCAAAACAGAAACAAAACACAAGGGTATTAGGAAGGGAAACTAAACATCAGAGCAACCTCCCCCCACCTCTCCCGCCTTCCCGGCTCAGTTCCACTCCCGATGCTTTCTACCTCCTCCCCCCGGCGGCGCAGGGGAACAGGGGATGGGGGTTGAGTCAGCTCGCCACACATCGTCGTTGCCGCTTCTTTCCTCAGGGGGAAGATTCCTCACTCGTTCCCTGCTCCACCGTGGGGTCCCTCCCACGGGAGACAGTCCTTCACCAACTTCTCCAACGTGGTTCCTTTCCGCGGGCTGCAGTTCCTCACAAACTTCCCTGGCGCGGATCCTTTCCGCGGGCTTCAGTTCTTCCCGAACTCCCCTGGCGCGGGTCCTTTCCGCGGGCTGCTCTCCCGTCTCACACTGCTTCAGCGCGGTTTTTACCATGGGGTTACGGCCACCTTCGGGAGCCTCCGCTCCACCGTTCACCCCCCTGGGCTGCAGGGCCATCAGCCTCCTCAGGCGCCTCCTCCTCCCCCTCCACTTCCATGATTCCAGTGTCGGCAGCGATGTTCCTCTCAGGTTTCCCAACCCCCACACTACCGGTTCCCCTTCTTAAATATGTTCTCCCAGAGGCGTTACCACCGTCACTCCCCGCCTAGAGGTGCGTCCGACATTTTGGCACGCGCGTCCGACATTTTGGGGCGGCGAATTCTTTATCTTTATCCGACATTTTGGGGCGGCGACTTCTTCCACCAACTTCTTAAAGGGGCCGCCTCTGCAGCCCCCCTCCCCTGCCACCAAGGAAAACCGCGCCACACAAACCCATAACAATTGTTTTAATTATTTTTAAAGGAAATTACTTTCCTGTTTGTGATACATGGCACTGACATTCAAATATAACACACTGAAGTAACATGACAGTAAATTACTTTCCTGTTTTTGATACATGGCACTGACATTCAAATATAACACACTGAAGTAACATGACAGTGATGATTTCAAAGTACAGTCATTGCAAGACACACATTGAGAGAGGTTCTACAGTTTGTGCTGTTATTAATCAAGAAAACACGATAAATAATGAAGGAATTATAGTACTTTGTGTCTAGAAGGTATGATTCTGGGCTTCACAGTCCCTTTGAGAAGTCTTACTTCAAAAACAGTTGGAAATAAAATGACAAAATGTGCTTATTTTCAGCTCTGTCTTCAAGTGCTTGATACTGTGTCTCTGCTACAGCAGTGCCAACAGGGCTTCCCTCCCCTGAGAGAGCATGATGCTAACAGTCTTACTGCCAGCTAATCGTTGTATTCTGGTGTCCATAAGCCAGCAAACCTCAGTTTAAATTGTTCCCTGAAAGAGAGATTATCTCTCTTTTACAAAGTCTGAGGCTGAATTTGTATTGACTTGCACAGTGGCACAAAGGCAGCTGATGGTCCGGGTGGAGGTGGAGTCCTGCCTCTAACATCTTAGTCCAAGAGTGAAAAAGAAGACTATCTTTTATTTGACTGAAAGTGCTTGCTGCCATTCTGATGAAGAGTCAGTCATGGATTTGCTACATGGAGAAGGGGAGGGCAAGGAGAGCTATCAGAGTCATGGAGCTGCCCATTAACAGCACCTTCTGCACCCCATGCTTCTTGGTATACCATGGAAGAGGCTATGTCTTCTTCTTCCCTTCCTTCCCCANTAGTCCAAGAGGGAAAAAGAAGACTATCTTTTATTTGACTGAAAGTGCTTGCTGCCATTCTGATGAAGAGTCAGTCATGGATTTGCTACATGGAGAAGGGGAGGGCAAGGAGAGCTATCAGAGTCATGGAGCTGCCCATTAACAGCACCTTCTGCACCCCATGCTTCTTGGTATACCATGGAAGAGGCTATGTCTTCTTCTTCCCTTCCTTCCCCACTGTTATGGGTGTGTGTGGAGCGGTTTTCCTTGGTGGCAGGGGAGGGGGGCTGCAGAGGCGGCCCCTTTAAGAAGTTGCTTGG
>VYZV01021375.1:87576-101576 GCA_013401275.1 Pandion haliaetus | reverse complement strand
GGGGTGTGGGGGTGATGGTCCGCCTCTCTCCTGCCGGCCCTCCGTCCCCTCAGGGCCGGCCCGCGGCTGTGGAGGCCTGAGGGCGGGCAACGGTCGGGGCTCGCCCGGTCGCCCAGCCGACGCGTGTTTGACATGGAGCGGGTGGGGGTCGTTAGGGCCGAGAGGAGCTCGGCCGTCGACGAAGCGGCGGCTGCGGCCGTCGTGCTGTGAGAGCCGGCGGCGGGTTCCTGAGGAGGGAGGCCTGAGGCTTCGCAGGCCGCGGCGGCTCCGGGCAGCTCGGTCCGGAATAGCTGCGGTCCCTTCGCCCGCGCAGGCTCTCCGCTCTGGAAACGAATTTTACTGATGGAAGCTGTGAATAACGATCGGGGGGGGAAAAAAAAAAAACTGTGAAAAATGGTTTCGCGGTGACTGCAGCATCACTCGTACATGTAATTGTTAAAAATAAACGCTGATCCTCAGTAGCTGTGGGGTCGGCTGAGCTAGAAATAGGGCTGTGGGGATGGGGCAGTGGGAGGCAGGCAGGAGCTGGCCTGGGGACACTTTCTTTCCTGGAAGGTGACGCGAAGCTGGGGGTGAGGTGCAGCACTGTTAGCCCGGGCTGGAAGGGTCTGGAGAGCAGGCATGGGGCAGTGCTGCTGGAGCTCCGAAAGGGAAGGAAGAAAATGGAAGATGTATAAGCAGGACCCACATGGGACAAAGATGGGTTTAGGATTAGCACAGCAGAAGAGCATGGCCAGAGGAGCATCTGAGTCTCTCAAACTGATGGGGAGGAAGGGCTGGGGGGAATACATGGAATAACAGAAGCATGTGGCGGATAAACTAGGAGGAGAGAGGTTATCCTTGCTTGTACCATGTTTCTATGCTCATTCTCATTCTTTTTCTCCAGTATTTTTGAAGACTGCTGTTACCTTAATGGCTGTCGCTTCCTGACCTCACCCAGGGCTGCGTGCCACTGCGATGTTTTCATCCGATCTCCTCCGGAGAATCCTGTTACAACCTGATCAACAGAATAGTGGGGCAGCTGAAAATACCGTCTTGGCGCTGTAGAGATGCGATGTGCCTGTCGTGCTAGTGAGCAGGTCTATGGGTGTTCGGTGGAAACACGGTCTGTCTTGGAGGTAGCCACAGAGCCCTTCACAGGTTAGTCATCACCAGGAGGGACAGCTGCCAGCACAGCAAAACAATGCGTGCTGCTGGCATGGACAGCAGACGAGATCCACGTGAACTTGGGCTACACAAGTCAGTGAACAGCAGTGAATCTTTTGATGGCTTCCCTATTCAGTACTGGTAATTGATTTTTACATTGATTGGTGGGGGAAGAGCCCCATTAATATGAATAAGACTTTATACTGGGTATATACATACTCGTTATTGTAGACCTTTAAGGAATGCAGAAGGCCTGTATAAATCGATATGAAATAGCAGCATAAATTGGGGATGCACCTCGCCTCTGTTCCTCATTGTTTATTCACTGAGTAGGAACTGTCCATATCCTGTCTATATCCACATGTATTGTTCTTGGCGTAAACAGAAATCACTGATATACTGAGAGTGCAGGTGGCATGCACTGGGAGAGAAGGATATGTCCAAGCTCCTGACCTTGTCTTTGCCTAAGTAAAAAATAAAGAAAATAAAAACATTTCCCTGTTTAGATTTCCTTTCCCCTTGGTGTTCTTTTGTAGGTTTTCCTTCGTATGTTTTGCTCGGGGTTTTGGTGCACATGTAGCAGGACGTGGAAAGCAAGGTGAAGCAATACGATTTATTTTGCATAAGCCTAGGAAACCAGACCTTTCCATTTCAGAGGAGCAAAAGACACCGTGCTCCGTTGGCCCTGTAGTTTCACGCTACAGAACAAATTTGAACTGTAGAAAGCAAACAGAGTTTGTTGGTTTGTCCGAAATGATAATGGATGACTTGGAAGTTCCCACCCGGGTTCACCTGTGGATTTGGGGGGGAATCACAGCTCCCAGGCTAGTTTCTGGCTCTCCTCAAGTCCAAACGCTTGTGAACAAAATAGTTCTTTCTGTTTTTTTTCATACCTCCCCCATTGCCACTTCTGTCCAAAAATGGGACCATGTTGCCTGGTGAAATTGCAATTTTTTTCCTCCACTGGATGTCAGTGTTACGCCACCGCTGTGGTGCATTTCCAGGTGCTGGGAAAGGTTGGGCTTCTCTGGGGTGAAGGCTTTTGGAAGGTCTTTTTCTCTGTGATGGACAGGTGATGTGAAAGGCCATTGAAGGTCGGGGGGCGGGCTCAGGGCAGTGTGGCAATGTGGATGTGCTCCCTTCGGCTTCTGCAGAAGCAGGCTGGCACCCTGCCTGCAAACCTCTGAAAGTGTCAAACCTCACAGGGACTGTAGCCTGAGAGACAGACACGCTTCAGTGTTGGGGTCAATTCCACAGCTTTTTGACTCTTCCAGCCTCACCTCCTTACGCTGTGAAAATACACGGCCTCTTCTTTTTTAAAATTAAGTTTACTTCTGATATCAGAGAGACAAATATTACTGCACCTAACAGGGATACAGGACAGGGAGAGGCTGCATGAAGGGACTGCTCTAAACAAACAAGGAGTGCTGCCAGCTTGGGACAATTCTGAATGCAGGAATGAGCGGGGACAAAGCAGCTTTGATATTTGGAGTTGAAAGTCAGGTTTTTTTCGACCTGCCACCGGTTTATTATTTCCAACAGGGCCATAGCATCTTTTTTTATGGGCTTGCTAAGTTTTTAAAATTAATGTACCTGATGAACTCTGGATAGTCAGTGACTAAAAGCTACTGATACTGAAAATCAGTCTTTGCTCACCCGGCCTTTTTTCTGCTCCAGACACTTCAAGCAGCAGCTATCTAGTGGGCACAGAAAGTAGCCGGTTAGTTACCTGCATTGCAATTAAGCGATAGGTGACTCTTTTGGAAAGCCACAGTAAAGTGTATGCTGATGCTCTTCATGGTGCATTATGTTTAAGTGTTTTGGTTCGAAATGCGGTGTTTAACACGTGATATAATGCTGTGCTTTATCTGTGACTGAAATGCAGGCAGCACTGGAAAAGATGGCCGTTGTTAAAAAGATGATTCGTAAAAAAGTAATAAAAGAATTGATGTTCTCTTGTTATATATAAACACAGGCTGATTAGGTTATTCTCTTGCTTATTTCTTTCCCCTAGAAGCTACTTTTTTATCTATCCTTTTCCTGGAAGACTTCAGTGACGTTTCAGCGGGTATATGACATCAAAGTATCAAAGGACTAAAATATGAATATTTGGAAACATTTTGATGCTGTTTAAAATATCAATTATCCTTATTTAAAAGTATTTATCCTAATAATTACTTTCAGAAAAGATATCTGCTAAGGATTCAGCATTTCCTGTTCCTTCAACTGAGTGGTGAGATTTTTCAACGATTCTCCTGCATCCTCCACACCGCTTTTCAGGGAACAAGCAAGAGAGAGAGAGGAAGTAATACTTCATATGCCTGGGAGCTGTAAAAATGGGGATAGGAAAAAGGAATTTCTATTTAAAATGGAGAAGAGCAGATTTCAACCCAATTTTTTCCTTTCTAGGTCACCTATAACACCAGAGAACAAACACAAAAGAGCAATTTAAGGAAAAAAAGAAGTAATGAATACTAGAATTAACGGACATAGCAAGAGGAAATCAGGGAGATAATGTCAAATGTAATTTTCAAATTTGTGCGTTGTGCTAACATTCCTGCTTTACAAAAAAATGTAAAAAAAATATCTTTAATGACTGTTAGCATTCAGGATCTGAGCTTTAAGTCCCAGTCAGACATCTTCACATCAATAACTGTTCTTAATATAATAGGCTTATTTTGACATTACCTATTTTTACGTGTCATACCCAGGAAAGACATGCAGTTAGTTGCAATAGAAACAAGAGCAGTTTGTGCATATCTTGGGCAAAGCGCTTAGCCGAAGTTCAATTTGTTGTGCTGTCCCGCTTAACGTAATACTGTTGGGAGGAAAAGAAAAGGTTGTCAGCCCACAGCTAAAGGGAAAAAACTACTAATACGGCGGCAGTGTTTTTAAATGGAGAACAATTTATAATAGTATTTTGTTTTGGTTTGTTTTCCTGGAGGCAAAATTAAAACAATGCTTCATTAACATTATTTGAAGCTATTTTAAATATTGCCATTTTCAGCAAAGCGATGTTAACGTGGGGGGGGTTTAATGGAAAAAAGGCCATTAGGAAAATGTTTTGAATAATACTGTATTCTTGTACCCAAACAGCCTTTTTTTGCCCCTTTTTTCACTGTGTTGGCAGAGGAAGTTGCCTGCTTTGTGCTTTAGGTGCTGAAAGCGAACCAGTGTGCGTGTAGGAATTCCTGGCTGGGCTGGAGCAGTTATGCTGAGGCTAGAGGTCATGCGGCTCTTCAGACGAGATTTTATTTACCCCATTCCACCAGCTTGGTTAGAGCTGTGATACTCAACGCCAGCAGCAGCCTGCGCGAAACTCTTTTGAGTCACCTTTAGCTGAACCTAAATGAAAACTAAAGTATAGGTATGTGAAAGCAATTACAGCATTTTATTGTCACAGGTCCACCTTCGCCATCAGGACAGCGTTAGTTTTACAGCTAGACGTAGGGTAACTGCTGCCCGCACTTTCTCCCTCCGTTTTTCCAAGGTTCAGATCTACACAGGAGATTTTATTTCTCCGAAGGTAGCCAGTTTCACGTGTAGTACTCACTTACGTACCCATTTACGTCACCCAGCTCATCACAACAGAAGAATTGGGTTTGGAAGAAAGAAGAGGGCTGGGCACATTCCTGCCAGCTCCTTCCCTGTGCCACAGGAGCTACGGACATGCGTGTGCCCGTGCACTCGAGAATAAGGAACCTACCTCTGATAATACCACGCGTGTATAATCCATACTGATGCTGGGGAAAGGTCCCGCCTGTCCTTCCATCCCAAACTCATTAGGACAGCAAGAACATATGATTCTTTTTTCTTTTTTTTAATTATTATTTTCTGGGAGTTGTAGCTGTATAGTAATTTAAGATGGCAGCTTTCCAAGGCTTTGCTGTGGTTCTAATTAATTGGGTATGCTGTTTAATTTTTTATTTTAACTCGAGCCTTTTCCTCATATTCAAAAGGGCTCCCACTGTCCCTCATTATTCGAGAGATCAAAGCAAGCAGAACGGCTGCCATTTCTCCTTAGTCTGTGGCAGTGAGACTGTCCGTAGTGAAAAAAGCGCAGCGCTGTCCGCACTTGTCAGCAGGACTGAAAGCAGCAAGTCGGCAAAGCGGCTGGGCTGCTTCGGTCTAGTGAGCTGGACACAGAGCGAGCAGGAGTGATGCGCTGCCAGAAACACACCGGAGAGAACTAGGAGCAGGGCCTGGAGAACGGGGTGGACCGAAGAGTTACTGGAGGACGGGGCGGTGGAGTGTGCAGAATGCAGGGCAGGAAATTGGGGCGGGGGGAATCGGGTTCCTTTTCTAGCGTGTGGAAAACTGTGCCTCCTTCAGGCAGCCCAGGTGAAAAAGAGAAAACCACAAAAGTTGCTGTCGGTTTTGATTAGGGATTTAAAGCTACAATTTGGCTGTTTAAACTCTCCCACACTTGGGATGGTGGCTATGTTACTCTCCCTTCACAGGTTTCCTTTTCTTCCCAGAGTTTCCAAAACATTTGATGGGGAAGCATCAAATTACAAGTTACAAATCAAGTTACATTTTTATTCAAAAAAAAAAAAAACAACCCAACCCCAAACCCAGCACAGATAAAAACATCCCTGAATGTTTAACTGGACTGCTGGCTGACACTTGCAAAGGGGCCAGAGTCAACCGTGGCAGGACCTGAGGACAGAAAGCGCAAATAATTCGGGAAGGGAACATCGAAAGTAAGAAAGGTGGAGGAGAAAACCAGCTGAAAGACAGCATAAAGCTGGCGTCAGTAAAAAAATGGGGTTACTGAAAATCTCAGTGCAAGGCAGGATGAGGATGATGGTGGGAAAAACGTGGAGAAGATGTTGGGTGCCAGGGAGTGGGAAGCTATATGGGAGGTTTCTTGGATCTCGGGCCAGCGTTGCACAGCGAAGGGCGTAGTTTGTCCCTCGCACGGAGCTCTCGGCAGCTCGTACTCCTCGCCCCCGCGCCGTCCCCAACAGGCTGCAGGGAGTCCCCGGCGAAGACCCTGCAGGGAGAGCTGTGTGGAGAGGCAGAAGGGAGATGGACAGCGAGGAGTACGAGGAGGAAGAGCCGCGAAGGAGAATGGCCCCGGGTCACCCCACGTGAGGTGGGGTGAACCCCGAGGAAGCTGGCGGCAGCCGTTCCCGTGACTTTGCCTCCGACGGCCGCGGGAACAAAGAACAGCAAAGCTGGGTGGGCCAAGCTCTTTTATTTTTTCCTTTACTACTCAAACCTGACGCCTTGCAACCCCCCTGACTCACTCGCTGTCCTAGCTCCGCTTCTGCAACAGTTGGCAGCAAAGTCAGCCCGGGTTCGTGCGTGTAGCGTTCCGTGTCACCTCCTCGATGGAGACCCGCCAGCAGCTTCCCTGTGGCTGCCACGGGATGGGCTGCTGCGAGTTCGAGGTGGGGCTGTGTGGGCAAAGCCCTTAGGCCGACTCCTGGGAACAGCTGGAAGACATCTTGGTACTGGGAGATGATCTCTTAGGAGACACTGATAAACTGCGTGCAGGCACCAAGGGAGGAAGACTCATTTGCTCAGGGCCTACAGCAGCGTTTGGCCCACTGTGCCATTTTCTTTTTGCATGAGGAAGGAAAGGTAATTGCAATTCCAGTGAGATTTCAAGACGTGCCAATGGCCCTTCTCAAAACACACCGGGTTCTCTTCCCCTCACTTGGGAAAAAGCAAACAAAAACCCCAGGCAGGGCTTTGCTCCTAATCCTGCCCTAAAGCAACTCCTGGATTGCTAGAGGAAAGTTTGTTGGGGCTTGCTTGCCTTTTTTTTTTTTTTTTCTTTTCTTCCCCAAAAGAGAGCAAAATGTTCTTTCTTTTATGACTGCTTTCTGGATTCAAGGACCTTGCTAAAAAGAAAGTGTGTTCCTTCTCAAGAGCCCTCAGCAGCTCGGTTCTAGTCTGTTTGCTTCCACTGCTTGGACCACACTTGATTTCTACTGCTGGATTGCTTGTTACTGTTTAGGATCTTGCAGAGCCTACACCAGCCCTGGTATCTATTGTAACCTGTGGTCCTGCTTCCACAGGGCAATGCCGGTGCACAAAGAGCGAGGCAAATACACATTATAAGCTGCTCTTCCAAGACGTTCCAGACCAGGGCTGTGTTCGAGAAGACAGGGAGGCTGTGTTCATCACGGGAGCCCAACTCCTCCAGAAGACCTTCTGTTGCAGCAACATTCAATGCAAAGACCCTACAGCACTTCCAAGGGTGTCCTCACGTTAACAACGCTGCTGTGCATGGGTGAATTCCCAGTCACTTATACCAAGCACTACTCATGCGGAAGATTTTGAAACAAGATGGAGCCTGCCTGGGACAACACCCTCCTTTTGGCTGCAGGGTACAGCATCTGTAGCTGGCGCCTGTGCTTGTCTGTGTCTCTCTTTGTTCTTGTGAGTCTGTCTCCTTGGATGCAAAGAGGAAGCTGTTGGTCATACTGTGCTGTCAGTGACTCCAGTGCAAATCCAGCGTAACCCCACTGGGTGCCGGGAAATTAAATCTGGATTTGCAGAAGCGTAACCTTAGCTCTGTAGCTGAATTAACATGTTTAAAAGTGGTTTGGAAATTGCTGAGAAACCAGTAGAGATGGCTCCAACTTTTCTTTCCAGAAAACTTTTGATTTATTGCAATGCTGCAGTCATAAATACAGAACAAAGGAAGTTAATATATTACAGTGTCCTTATCGTGAAAGGGCGATGGCAGATGCTTGATAAACCAGGAGACAGGTCATTATTTCAGCACGATGCCTGTCAGAACATCTACCTACTGCACCTCTCCAAAAAGTTAAAAAAATAACTTCCTTCCTATGAGATTTATTAGACTGTGAAGGAGAATCTCAAACAAGTGGTAGAATAATTTACCAAGTCTTAGAGAAGGTACATTGGTGAATTGCCTTGCACTGTACTGGGGCAGTGGACCAGACGACCTAGTGGCCTCTTCCATTTCTAATGTCTATGATTATCGCAGTTATAGCTCAGGACACCAAACAGAGCCATTTTCTTCCTTTCAGTGGCAGCAAAATGTCACTAATGGCCACGCTAAATCAGAGCAATTGTTCCTTCTGCAGATGTGCACTTAGCAAGACGGCTATAAATGATCCCACTTTGTTTAGATTTGCTATTTTCTGTTTCTGTGGTGCAAGTGCTCAGCACAAGGGGACTGCCAGCCAAGGGAAAGAATTTCTGGTGAGAGATTAAGGATAACTAAGGAAATGGTTGCATGACCTATAAAGAGAGGATCATAAATATTGCAACAATAAAACCAATAGCTCTTTCAAAGTTTAAATAGCTTTTCTTTTCAAACACTTGAGGTAAATGCCCTTTTCACAAGGTTGTCTAGCATCTACACCTTGAGATTTCACACAGAGTTCCACCAAATATACTGCAATTTCTCAGGGAGCTAGCTTTTTCTTTTAATTCTCTTTCTTTGTGGAAGTGTCCACTCCACAGAAGATAGACCCCAGCTACCTGGAAGTTCCTTATGGTTTCAGAAAAGCCAGAGCATGGTAATAATAAAATAGCCCCTGCATTTCTTAAGCACAACACCCACCAAATGACGCAAGAAGGGGCAGGTATGAGTCTGCCCTTTATAACCAAGCAGCAGCACTTGCACCTTTTCTTGTGTCCCAGGCGGAACCTCAGACAGAAGCGTCTGCCTACACAAACACTCAGGTATAACATTTATATCCTTCGCAATCCCGAGGGTGCAAAACCCCAGCCCTGGGCTGCTGCAGCTCTGCAGATGCAGGCGACTGACTTTCCTGCCCCACACAGCCGGCTGGCGTGCAAGACGCGGCCTTTGGTTTTAATGCTTGGTGTAGGATCCAGCCCTGGAGTAAGCAGCCTGCTCTCTTGCGCGCTCAGGTTTTTTTCCCCATTCTCCATCCTACCATTAGTCTGTAGTCAGTTCAAGGGGAGCGCAGACCGATGCATTCCACCAGCTGTATCACAAGCATGCAGATCTCGCAGAAGTGTTCCTATTTCTTTGTCACCCCACGGTCTCGTGTTCATTTAGCTCGTATGTCTTAGCCCTAGGCTTGGGAGTGCTGCTTTGGGCACTCTGAAATCAAAGGGCACAGCGCCTGCCACAGTACGAGGGCTGGAGAGTCTCGATACGAGTGCTCCATCCTGCAATCAGTCGGCTGTCGGTCCGACTGCAGAAAGCAATATCCTTCCTGTAACAGCCACTCCAGTTTGGTAACTCAAATAGCTGAAGAAACACAGGTGTTCATTCAGCCCACAGCAGGCATGTGCCAAATCCACCCCCCGAGCCCATGCAAAATGCTGATCAGTCCGCAGCCCACTGGTGCAACATACTTCTTTCTCGCACGTTGGAAATTTGCTACTCGGAAGCTTTTTTGCTTTAAATAAATTAAAAAGGCAAAGGGCCCCCTGAATACAGTCAATATTCACAAATGGAAAATACCTCACCGCCCTGATCCTTCCCTGTGCTACTGTACATATGCGCATTAAAATGAGCTCTCATTTTTATGTTCTAGGTTTCAGGGCCTCTATAATAGCTACAATCCTCATTATTCAAATGTAGTTTGCCTCAGTGCTTTCTGCACAAATTCTTTTGTTTGTGTTTTCCTGGTTATGTGCAATTTCACACATCCAGTGTCTATAAAACCATGGCTTTCAGCGCTCCCCATCATCTAGAAGCTGCTGCTTTCTACCTGAGACAGGCAGAAGGGCTGTTTCATGCCTGCAGTTCTCGTACAAGTGACATATCTAATGTTTTCTAAAAAGAAAACAAAACCTAACAAGTGCAATGAAAAGGCAGAAGTCGATACTGCAGACAGACAGGCTGGAAAGGGAGAGAGAAGCAGGATTACAAACATCTCCAAAACTTGAGACATTGACACCTTATGTTACGAATTTAGGATACTCCAGCTACTCTGCCGCTAAGTTCTTGTGCAGACACTTCTCAGCTACTGTCCCTTACTTCCCTATCTTGCTGAAAAGCATGGCAAATTTGCCCACGTTGGGAGTGAGACTGGAGCAGCTGGGGTGCTGTACGCTACACTGTGGTGTTCTGTACCCTAACTCCCCAAGTACACATGCCCAGACTTGCAAGGAAGATCAGAAATAGGTCTTGTGAAAGAGGGAGGTAAAATCTGCCAACCTTGCTGCATGCATAAAGGCCTTGCCGTTTCATCTGCATCCATAGGTTTCTCTTCCAAGATGGTTCCTACAGTCACAGAGTGTACTTTTCCTAAGCCTTGCTAATGAAGGAGGATTCCCAAATCTGCATTTCTTCAGCAGGCTAAGGACAGGGGACATAAGGTCTAGGGACACAAAGGGGTCATTCATTCCTGGACTGCTCCCTGATTTTGAAAAAGTACAGACAAAAGTGTCAAGAAACAAGAGAAAAATGTAACATTGAAGTAGCAGTGAAGTGAGGGGAAGGACAAGTTTATCTTACCTTCTTGGAGAACCTCCCCAAAACGTGCAGAAAAAGAAAAGCCACAAGGTGATGGTACTGCTAATACTATAAAGAGGCTCAGGATCCACAGAGCCCTGACATACCCCCTGAAACGAGCTTAATTAGACAGACTCCTCTTTAACAGTACGAATGCAATTGCTATGTGGACTTTAAACGTGGAAAGAAAGACGAAGATTTTGTTTACTGCAAATACTTTTTCATGTACCTTAATGCCCAAAAGTAAACTAGAGGCTGGATTTGTTCTGAAACATGGTCAGGAATTTTAAAACAGGCTTTTGTATACACAAACAAAGGGAGCATGGGAAACAAGAGCTTGGGAGTTACTTAAATGTCAAGGATTACATTGTACCAGGTAAAACTGAAATGCAGCAGAGGGACTCAGTTTCATAAATGAAATGTCATTGCTGATGGGTACAAATTACGTAAGATGGAAAGGGAAACAGCAGTGGCACTTTGTCAGATGCATTTATAGCTGCAGCAAGATACAGTTCAGTTGCAAAGACAGTAGTAAAAAAGTAAAGAAAATAAAGAAAAACTGAAGTGGACATCTGCTACAGCCTACTCCAGCAACGAGAAAGCAGGAATCAGTCTCTCTCAAGGTACTCAAAGCCGCAGGACACTGTACTTGCAGGGAATTTAGCTGCTCACACATCTTTTAACAAGCACTGCCAAACATTGGCCACACATGTTCACATGTTGCACAGAAACCTGCTCTAATCCAGGCAGTACAGGTTCTTGACAAATAAACAAGAAAAATCCCCCAAACTCAGGAACTGTAGCTGAGAAATTAAAAGCAACACCAATGAACAAACTATCTGAATGTAACATAGTAAAGAGTTTATTTGTAAGACTTAGAAAAGGTCTCTGGCATAATTCACTGGACACATACACATCGAATATACAAATGCATACCAAAAGAAACCCAGAAGGCACACATTCAGCCCAGAGGCTCGTTCAGAACCATTCACCATTTCACTTCAGAAAGAGCGAGCTGTGAACTCTAGCTTCATTACTCTGTCCAAAACCAGGACTGCAAGCGTAGGCCCCATGGTACGCCACACAGACCAGCAAACCTGGGCTGACAAGCCAAAGAATAAATGAGATCCAGAGAACAGGCATCCTCTTGGGACTGGCCAGGGTCAGGACACAGATGCCAAAGAGAGCTAATCTTGTTCTTTAAAATGGCAACAGAACAAACAAAGGTCTCCCATCTTTCCCAGCCCCTTGGGAGGTTAGTGACTTGGTTGCAAGGGGTGGCATCTTGGGCAAGGACCAAATGACAGCTTATCTGACGACTGCTGTAGGTACTGCTTTACTTTCAGCCTCCGCTAGCAGACTTCCAACAGAATTCATAACCACTGCTCCTTGCCCCTCTGCCCCCCGGCACCATCCGCCACATTGTCCGCCACTTTTTATCTGGAGAGTGACAGAGACTGATTTTACAGGTCACAGCCTCAAGTTTCTAGCACTCATCCAGAACCACAATTAGCAAAACTAGTCAAAATAAATGCGGTCACCTCACCCAGATTCAGATCTGTTGCCATAGGAGCAGCCAAATAGTCCAAGTTCAGCTGATCTTATCTTCAGGGAGGAACAAGTTCCACCAGAGTCTGAAACATCCACTCTGGATCAGCATGGCTGCATGCATCCCCGAAGAGTCATGCCGAGTTTAAGGAGCAGATTCGTATCATGCAAGAAAGCAAGTTTGCTCTCTCAAATGAAGTAATTAAACAGTGCATGATAAGCCTAAGGAATCCTGCTAGCCCCTGGAGTCAAGGCATGAGACTTCTGTGACAGGGGAAGGAATTTAAAAACAAGGGAACGCTACCTTTCAGCAACTGGTGTGGCAACAAAACAGAAGACAAACAGATGAGAGACTCTCTGGAAGGGAGATCCTGTTAGCTGACAAGGTTAAAGGAAAGCACTCTGACATCCGTCATAGGAAAGAGAAAGTAAAGCACGTTAATAAGTAAGCACAGAAGGAAAGGAAGGGCAAGTGAAATCAGCCTCTCAGACTCTTTGTGAAGTCACTCCACCCAAGATGAAGCAACAAAGACATAAAACCAAAGAGATAAAGGACTTCCTGGAAAACCTGACCATATACATCAACATGGTACTAATTAGTTAATTAACCTATTGCACAATTAAAAAATAAATAAATATTTTAAAAGTCTGGGAGAACAAGGAAGCACCAGATGACAATGATCTTATCAGAACAAAAAGGGGAACAATGTTGGCCTGATAAACGTATCTCTGATCTCTGCTAACAAAGTGAAATAAATACAAGGAGAGAAAAAGAATCTCCCAAACATCTGGAGAATAACGGAAATATGGTAGAATCAAGCCATTTTAGACAATCCTACAAACATACAGCAAGTAGCTTTTGGCACACGAGCTGTACACCTGAAGCCAACAGGATAACTGATGTATCAAGTTACTTCTACAGCCAAGTGATGGTGTCATTTCCAACACCACTTTTCTCCCATTACCAGGAACAATTTTATAAAACACTGCTGATAATAGGAGCTGACAGACCCAGCTGTAAAAGTACAGCTTGTTCCCAGAAGGCTATATAGAATAGCTATATAGCGTAGCAAGCGTTTAACCCACCGAGTGAGGATGAGTACGTTTAACGGAGGGCACAATACCTTTGGTATTTTAGAGTCTCAAGACATTCTGCAGAGTAAACTCAGAGTAAAACAGAGCTGCTTGCCATTCAAGTTAAATACAATTCCAGGAAAGGCAGTTAATCAACCATCAATCAATCAATCAATCAATCAATTGCATTTTATTGCCAACTACAGACAGCTGTTTCAGTGTAACAACCACTACTGCAACCCAGTACCTAGAAAAGTCTTTGGAACAGCTTGTTCTGTTTTGGGAGCGCAGCAGTTGCCTTTGCTGTGAATTTCTTGTGTAGTGAAAAACCCAGAGAGTTTCTCTAAACAAAGAAAGAAAGCTAAACCTGTGTTTTTCTGATGTCTGAATAGTTCTTTCGCAAGTAGGTACGTTAGTTTTCAGGTGTCTACTTACAATTAGGATTTCTTTTTCTTGGGTATCACAAGAGGGCTTATTTATGACAGCAGAGTATGTAATTTAGGTGGCAAGAAAGCAGAGTGAAACATCAATCCACGCACTGAAGAAACAAAAACAACCTGCTTCTCCAGTCTGTTAGTGGGTAGAATTGGAAAAGGGCCAGTGAACAAGAGGACAGAGGTTTCAGTCAGGTCCCATATAATGAATAGCTACATATACCATGAACGTGCAAATTGGAAAAAGTGATGGCTGAGGACATATATATATATATATATATATGATACAGGTCTGTAAAATCACAGGTGGCAAGGAGACAAGGAATCGGGGTGGTCATCACTACATCTGACAGTGGAAGACTGTGGAAGGTTTAGGG
>VYZV01021375.1:76948-87540 GCA_013401275.1 Pandion haliaetus | reverse complement strand
AAAAAGGGACTAAGTGCATTCATTAAGGCCAGGTCCAGAAGGAACTGCCAGTTCAGAAAGTCCATAGACTGCTGGAACGGTGTCAGCCAAAGACCTCTGTATACAAGCTTTCTATTTTATGCTTCTGTGATCGCCTGTTACTGGCTATTCTCAGACGCAGGACAGCAGATTAGATGGCCTTTGGTCTGACTGCATGCAAGGCTTCTTATGGATCAAAGCTCTCGATTTTGGCATGAGTTAGAATTTGGAAAGGTTAACTTGAAAAAAAAAAAAGGAACATTTGAAAAGCTTGTATGCCTCCTCTGCTTCCTCTTTCAACCCTCAAAGATGTGCTCCTTAATCATTCAGTTTCCATGAATGGTAAAGTATTGCTGAATTAGGAACAAACAGGATTTTTCTAACAGCCACTGAAGGCTGCATTAGTGCTCCCAGATCTGCTCAGACCCCCTTATAAGGCATTTCTTCTGACCCAGTCTCAACTGCAGGTTAAACATCCCCCTATATTCCATTTTTTGTCTTTACTACATTCTTGCTAAATCGCTTTGTTTGGCTGCTGTATTTATGACGTGAAACATTTCAGCTACTAATCTGTTGGCCTCTGCTAGCTAAACCCTCCTCCCAGCCCACTCATATCTGTGTGGGTAAGTGACAACAGGAATCTACAGGAAGACTCCTTGTGGACAAAGGATTGCTACGCTGTCCGTAAACATCCTCATTTCACCCAGAATTTGCCACTTCGATTGGATGTAGCCTTCCAGCCAGTCAGACCAATACATTTCTGCAGTGCAGTAGCGTAAACAATGCAACACAGTGATTCTGAGTCTGTAGCTAGACAGACTGAAGTAGCAGCACAAGTAAGTCAGAAAATCTCCTGCATTTATCTGGACACAGAGCAAGCTCTGACACCAGTCATCACAGTTGTTTTATATATAAAATATGTGTGCACACAGACATATGGACTAATACATTCATCACTAACCCTCATTTAAGGGACCAACCATCCAATGTCTACGCTTCACCCAGTAAATGCGCTTTAACTGGGGGTGCCAGGTGCATCCAGTTCCACGCAGTGGCTTTACAGACCGCTGTGTGAGGATATGGCTGAAGGGTCAAAATCAATCGAGAGGTTACCGTTCCAGCTTGTTCAGTCTTCAGTTCTCCAGACAATCCTTCCCAATCAAGATAACACACAGGTAGATTGTTTGTTTTTATCGCTCGTAGTGGAGTTTGGACCCAGGTTACCTGGAATGAAAAAAAGTTAAAGTAATGTTAAGTAAATAAGACCTGGATAAAGTTTGGACTCACACTTCAGTCCTCTCTTGTTATTTACGATTCACCTTTTGTTAGACCTACGTGACTCTGCACCCTCATGATTTTATTTCCTACTACTGTGAAATGAAGAGACACTAAAATATGAGCAAATTCAGCATATACTGTGGAGAAAAACCACTGGAGAAGTATTTCCAGGCTTTGGCCTGTACCCAGGCCAGCTTCAGTGGTATTCTCCAGTCCCAGTTGGCACTGAAAAACAGTCTGGACATGACTCAGGTGGGAGGTTTTCCAGGGAGTGAGGTATGGAAAAAAAAAAGTCAGGTCAGCTCATCCATTTGATCCCCACACACATTCTCAGTAGAGGTTTTTTCACATCCTGTTTTAAACATCTCAAGTGCCAGTATTTCCACGATTTCCTTTGCAAGGCAAATCCTGAGGCCTCGGGGTCTCTCACTTAAGGAGCACAGTATGCTGCCCCAATTTTTTATCATCTTAGGTTTTTTTTCATTGCTCACTCTATGAATTCCTTCTGCTCCCAGTATCTGTACTTTACAATACTTGCACTGCTGGCTGATCTCCTCCATTACAGCCAGCTGTTGGTCTGGATGCCCCGGCATATTTTTTCCAGCGCTGTACTAAAGTGCGTTTGCAGAGGCCTTTGCAAGTAAGGGAGCTCGTCTGTGCTCTGAGCTCAGCAAGGCTTACACAACCTACAGCCCAGGGCAGTACGTGTGGAGAGGGGCTGCCGTGTGAGCGCGGGCACTCTGAACAAGGGCAGACCCTGCTCAGTTATTTGTACAGAAGGAAGGTATACGTGCATCTCCCGAGCAGCTGGAGCCAGTGGCCAGTACAGAGTGAGAAGAGGGAGGGAAAACTGCCACAGGTCATGGTGACACGCTACTCAGGAGTCTCAACCTTGCTATCATGAGGGAGCTTTCAAGCCAAGCACTGCCTCTGAACTGGGCTTCAAGTGAATAATTTTTCATGTCACTCTCTTGCTTGTGGGTATTTGATCAATGTTTTCCTCACCCGTAGGTGATGGGGAAGAGAAGAGCTCCCTCCTCTCCCGCTCCTTCTCTCCACCTTCTTCCACACTGCAACTTCTTGATATCCACGTGGGAGGCTGCACTGCAACCCGCCCTCACTTGCGTGGCTGCTCTGTATGCTACTGCCTCCTCCCCACATCTCCCCATGGCATTTCATTCTACCTCCTGTCCCCCCTTTGACCCATTCTGTATGTTACTGCTAAGTTTATCATTCCTCCTGTCTCCTCACCACCCCTGCTCCCCTCCCTGTCTGTATCACATTCAAGACCCTCGTGTTTACTTTCTAAAGTGTCTGTGCTCCTCTGCTTAATCTCAGCTCCCAACTCCTTTATTCTTCTCACTTTTCTACTCTTGTCGTCTGACCTTTTTCTACAGATCCTGCTACAGTTAGAGCAAACACCCTCCTTGTATGTACCCAACAATGTTCTCTTCTTTCTCTTTAGAAAAGAGGTTGAAAATTTCAGTTGCCACCCGTCCATGATCCCACTTTGGCTGAAAACCACCGGTGGTAACTAAGCAGCTGTTCCTGCGGTATTGCAGTGCCCAGCGTAAATCCCGTTTCTTGTTGCAAGAAGCACCCAAAAGTGAAACACAGAATCCTGCTCTTCAGTATATGTGCTCTGCAACCAACACTCATGAGGAGTGAAGGCCGATGTATGGAGCAACTCAGGATAGCAGACCCTTCTGAACGAGTCCACTTTGCTTCTTGCAGAGGAGAAAACAAAACAAAAAGCCAGCACCTTCCAAAGGCACAGAGCTTTCAAACCCTTGCAGTATTTCCCAGAAATTGCACACAGACGTCGGTTTCTTTGCTGATCACAGTCTGCCCAGCAGCTCAAAATTAACAAGGTTCTGGTCAGGTTCTGGCCAGGTTCAGAGCTGCTGCTGTTGTGTTCCTAAGCGGGCAACAGTGAGATTCAAGAGTTGTGTCAAGTTAATGATGTGGTTTAAGAAAGCCTTGTAAGACAAAGCACAGAGTCCGTGCAGTCTGCTAGGACAACGTCAGGACATTAATTTGGACACTTAGTTTGGGCCATTACTAGCTGTAGCCCTTGTATTTTCCAGACCTCCAATTCTGACTTGTAGGTATCTTTTTCTAGCATGTAAATACCGAGTCAGATTTTCAGCCTCTGTCGCAGAACGCATTTTCATCACTTCCCAGTTCAGATTCTCTTCATCACCATCTACTCTTACAAGACTGAACCTGACCTTTAGCCTGCTTGAATAATGTCTTTCAATTACTCTGCAAGCTACTCGGGTGTAGATCTGGTCTCTCTATGCGTTTGCAAGGTGGGATGTGTCTCTGTGGTACGACAGAATTAATAGTGACTTTGGAGGATGTGTGCACAGGCAGGCCCACAGGGCTTAAGTGTGCTGTTTAATCTTTACAAAAGGTAAGGGCAGCTATTTCAAACTGTGAAGCTCTGAATAATTGCATCCTAACCTGACTGCATACCAAGCACCTTCTCCCTCCTTCATTTCCACTTCTTACCTCCCTTCTGTCGCCCAGAGTATCACAGTATCAGTTTTTACTAGACCTGCTCAAAGACAACTTAAATCTTTAAAACTAAGTCAGTCCTACAGTTACTCAAGAACAAAGCGCCTCCTATTTTTATCTTAAAGCTGGAACTCTATTCCATGCCCATGTTCAAGAATTTTGTATTAAATCCTAATGAAGCACAGGCTACTGGTCAAGTAGCTGCAGGATCTTTGGGGTAACTCCTTTTTTTCCTCCTCCTCATGAGTCTCCCTCTTTCTAATGTGCCCTCCACCATCTCTGTTCACACGCCACTTTGGGACCATTAGACTAGAGCAGCTTTCTCTCAAGAACAGTGATTCAGTTCGAAAGCAAACACACAAGCAGTGATCTTCCTCCAGCCTTTTACAACACCATACTTCAAAAGCTGTGGAGTGTCCCATTGCCACCATGAACAGGCATTTGCAATTTGCATAAAACAAAAAAGTACTTGCGTGGACTCCTTGGAAAGACTTATCAGGTCAGGAGGAGCACAGCGGGAAGGCTGGCGTGCTGGACCTCTGCGCCTTCCCTGCACTTGTTTGCAATTCTTCCTTTCCCTTTACTGAAAGAGGTGGCAGCCCTCAGGAAGTACCAGTGGCAATGAATAAAAGCTGAACATAATAGCGTGATGGTGTCTTTGTGGAAATGGTCCAGACCAAGCACCAGCCTGTCTGGCACGGATCCACTGTGTTAAAAGGAACAGGGACATCCCTGCTGCCCTGACTCTGCAGTGCCCCGAAGGGCGCAGTGCCCCACTGTTCAACTACAGGCATCAATCTCTCTCGTGCCTTAATCTGGGCCTAATTTCATCACGACATTGCGGGAGTGGTGGGCTGTCTGCTTTAAAACAGCTGACAGTGGGAAACGTAGGGAATCTCTGATATTGTAAAGTGCTGACAGCTCAGAGATTGCACAATTCTGTACTTCTGTCACTAGAGGGTAGTGCAAGCCCTCGGGTCCGTTCCTCCGCGAGGCAATGCCCATACATCTCCCCAGAGGTCTTCACTAGTTCTTTTGCCTGGCTCTGAGGAATGGGGCCCAGCAGCACATACTGTCTGTGCTCAAGACATAAAGTGATTTGGAGAGAGGGCCATTTTGTACCAGGGTTTACTTCTGCCTCCCCAAATGCCAAACGCACATCCTAAAATGGGTCTACTATAGTCTTAAATAAACTATCCATGCCTTCTTACGGTTCCTCTCTCCTGTGTTCTTTTGGCACTTTTGGCACTTCATTCAGCCAGAAATATTTCTAAGAACCTAATCAATCACTGTTGTTGACCTTCCCAATACCTTGCTTTTCTTTGTGGTCTCAGGAGAATGTCTTTCCATTACACATCATGGCAGTCTCAAGGGAATTGAGTCTCTCTACGCCTGCATCTCACATTCATCAGAGCACAGAATGGTCTCTGGCCAGACAAGTTGAGGAGAAATTTTCTCACTGGAACTAGTTTATTTTCCTGCTGGCACAGGATGTATTGACAGCCAGCACAGCTCACTGAGAGAGGAAGACAACCAGACTAAGGAGTCCATAGATCTACTTCAACCTGACAAACCATCTAAAACGTTGGGAAGCTAGCTATGAACCCATAAAATGGAAGAAATCTGTATCATTTGTGTCTTCAACTGGATGAAGCCTTGGAAGGACTTTGTGAAAATATCAATCATGCATTAGCAAAGAAAGTAAAGTTGAGATCTAGTACTTCTCCATAGCTTCTATTTTTGTGACTTTCTCCCCCATTTCAGATAAAGGAGCAAATTAAAAAGACTTCTGCCCTCTCCTCCACTCCTTGCCCCTTCACCTCAACATAAACACGTTTTCCTCTCTTCTCCACCAGTAACTTGTCACAGTAAACACACCCAACTAAACCCGAATGAGGAAAGGAGGGGTTTACACTGAAAATCTGTCTGAATCCTGCTAGCCACTACAATAGTGAACATACTGCTGCTGTTTATTAGGGCAGTGCACTTCAAGACCTGTACACACAACCTGTTTTACACAAGGAGACATTCGCCTTTCTCTCCCTTTGTCCCATACCCACTTGCTGAGAAGTGAGAAAACATTTACATGAGAAGTACCAACTTTACAATAAGACTGCCATTAAATTGCCTTCAACTTAAATTGCCTGTGTGATTTGATACAACTTCAGCTCTTATTTGCTCCCGCTCCTTTTAATATAGAGGAAATAATAGGATCTACTCACAGCTGCCTGTATTGAATACGTTTGCACCAATCAGCCAACCTCAGAACAAGGGACACAGAAGCAGAATATGCTGGTAGAAGAGGTTTTACCTGAGATGCCTCCAGTGCTCCGAACACTGGCATGGCCAATGCTGAGCCGCTCATATTCCAGTTTCATGTTCCCAAGGTCTTCCCCTGAATGTCCTTCGCTGGCAAAAGAATTGGCCTCTATGCTTGAGCCTGGAGACCGTTTGGCCTTGCGACTGAAAAGTCCACTGGCAAACCGTTTTCCTTGCTTTGAATTGGCCTGTGCGTCTTCTCTCTTCACGTCACGAATAGACTCTCTGGATTTGGATTTATTTTTCAGGTCCATGTGGAGCCGGGAGAACAGTTTCTGAGGGCTCCGATTCAGCTTGTTCAAGTTCTCCAGAGGTGGATCAATTTCTGGGAACTCCTGCTCCAATGTGACTAAGTCATTCAGAAACTGATTTAACCGCTTCTTTGACTCACTTGTTTCCTCCTTTTCCATGTTCCCCTCATTATCCTGCCTGTGTCGTGAAGCCCAGAGCATCATATCACCACGGGTTGCCCCTGCCACTAAACCATACTTGGGGTTAATGAACTTCCGAGCCACAGTGGAGGAATGAAGGCCTGGCTTCCCAATTCCAAGAAGGAATGGGTTAGCAATACCCAGTTCCCTGTAGAAATTAACTTCCTCTGAGATGGCATAGAGCTCACGAAACTCAATGTCAAACATCTCCACATGCTGTCCTGTCAAGACTAGCAGGATGTTTCTGTCAATGTGGGATGAACTCCATGTGAAGCTAAGAGTAGGAAACAGAACCAACATTAGATTTTTGGGTGCATACTTGACACAGTCGGCCTAATAACATCTAAGACACTACATGGGAATATGTAGCATTGTGCCATTTGCCCATATGCCCTTGCCAAGGTGGGTCAGGATAGATACATGAAGCTCTTTATTATTGTTCTTCATCAGGCATGCAGATCTGGAAGAACAGGCCCTAAAACTCTGAAGGACAGTTTACCCTTTTAAAAAAGCTAACACTGCATCAACAGGAGGAGTCTCGGGACTGAAAAGCTGGCTGAAGAGAACTGAGCCCAGTGGCTGGTGGGGAGTCCTTGCAGACCACCACCCGATGCAGTGTGGAACTATCTCTAGCCCACTGAAATGGCACGGGCATGTTCCATTCTCTCAGGAGCAGCTTGTGCTCTATGCCACCTTCTCTGTCATCCCACCCCAATTTCTACAGATGCCACACAGATTAAAGGGGCTGGGGTAAGAAAGGGAATGACATGGGAAGAAGACTCTCAAGCAAAGCCACAAGCCATTCTTTATACAAAGAATGTAGCTTTGCCTTAAGCAAGAGCGACCCACCTGTATGATCCAGTGGCCACCTTTTCACCATCCACCATCAGGAATCGGGATGCCAACGTGCCTCTGATCTTCCCTGCTGGCATGTAGAACCCAACTCCTGTCACAGAACGTATGCGGATATTCTAACAGGGAGGTGACAAGACAAAATGTCACAATAAATAGGGCAGAGAATTAGGTGATTGCTAGCTCCAAGTCTTAACATGCCACTCACATTATCTCACTACTTCTGGGACTACAGCTCATTTTGTACCAGCCACCAGAAATCGAAAGGGCTGCAGAAAGGGAAGCACAGTGCCGTAAGACCTGTTGTCATCCCCTGTCTATGCAAGTCACTCCCCTCCATCAGTTTATAGCCCTGTCCAATGGGTCAGCATCTTTGTAACCCTGCCTGCTGTCTTCAGTTATTCATCTTAGCCCACTGGCAAGACAATGCTTTCAAAATCAAATAATCCTCCACCTCCGGTCCTGTGCTGTAGCTCAGAAGGCCCAGCCCAGTTCAGGGGAATGAATCAGAGGAAATTCTGAGTCACACCTGCACTCTCTGAATCCTGATCCCTATTCCACAGCACTCATGAACTCGTCTGCAGATTACATTAGCAGGACCACAAAACTAAGGAACTCTGCAACACCTGTGCAGTGCAAAGGCCACAGTTGCTTGGAGGGTAAATGTGTGAGACAGGTCTACATTAGGTTCTTTTTGTGCTTGTGTTCTGATTCCCAACAACACATGGCTTGACAAAGCTGGGCAAATTAGAAGACTGGACAATTTTATTATTACAGAAGAGAGGAGGAAACAATTCTATTGCTCAAAAGATAGATGTTTCCTGCCTGTTATAACAAAAGGAGAACCCTGATCTTTATCATTTTGCTAAGAACCCCAAACAGTTAGTGTCCACCCAGATTCCTCACTGTTCAACGGAGAGTGAAAAAACACAGAACTTTTTTTGAACAAAAGGAGTAGGGTAAGTGTCTCTACTGATGTCCTGAATAGATCAGCAAAGAAGAATTTCTGAAGAAGAGGAAGGAAAAACTGTTCATGAAATGAATGGAAGTAGTTAGAAAAAGATAATACCTCTCCCCAAACCTCCCATCTCCCACCCTTTGTCCAGCAAACCTAAAAATTATAAAACAAAGCACTACCAGGCACAGAGAAAACACAGGTTTAAGGTTACATGATTTTCAACAACAGATGTGTGCCCGCACTTACTGTAAGGATATATTTGCACATCGGACCGAGTGTTTTTCTGCTTATGGTTCCTGGCTGCATGAGGTTGAATTGCCAAACTGTCTAACATGAAACACTCTGCCTCCCCCAAAAACCCCAAAGCATTGTCAGTGTAAGTTTAGAGCAAATTATCTTGTTGCTCTGACACACAAATTTAGACCATTTTCTTCATTCCACCATCTGTTTCTGTAAGAATTCTTTAACAATGAAAAGCTAAAAGGTATTGTGATCTGGAGTAATAAATCCAGGGTTGGGAGTCAGATAGTCCCAAGTGTAATCACAGTTCTGACACTATTCCCTGTGATGTTCTGGGAAAGCCAATTCACCTTTGCCTCACTCTTCCCCCATCTGCAGAGCAGGAGAATCATGAGGATTTGGCTAAGGCTGGCACAGCCTCGGATCCCACAAAGAGCTAAGTCTTGTTATTATAAACCACACTGACAGCTTAAATATTGATAGGCTATAGAAATCAGCATGCAGGAACGAGTGATTTTAAGAATGCAGATTTCTTTCAGAAAACATTTTCCCGAATATAACTCTTACCTTTTGAATCTGCTCCTATTTCCCGCACTAAAATACAGCAGTGGCAGTACAAATTCTGGCTAACAGTAACTGATGATACTAGTATTTTGCATTCATCTGTTGCTTGGTCTGTCTGGAGTCCTGTGTGGGCATTAGCTAATTAATGCCCCCAACACTGCTGAAAGTATTATTACCCTGTTTTAAAGATGAGGAGCCTGAGAAAGAAAAAGATGAAGTGACTTGCCCAAGGCCTAGCAGTGAGTCATGTGTGTGGGATGCTGAATGCAGGTTGGGTAGAGCACAGGAGAAAGGGTGCCCTTTCCAGTATTTAGAATAACATTTGTCGTTGGCTGGCTGATCACCTGAAATAATTTTTTTCCTTGCTGAGTAAAGATGGATGTGGGATTTGCCAAATCATGGAATACTGACTGCAAGTTTCAAGAAAGACCTCCGTTCTTCAAATCGGTAAACAGCTCTGACATGTCACGTACCTTTGTGAATCAAGAAGTATCAGCCTGTGCGAGCAGAAAGTCCCTTAACATGTAACAAGTGTGGATTTTATTGTGTTTGTATGTTATATCACCTTCTTTTGGTGGAAAGAAAGCACATTGGAGTGTCTGCAGTAACTGAGCTACACATAACACTTAGAAAGGCACAGAGGGGATAGAACCAAACAGCTGAACGCATAAACCTCCTTGAACAAAGCAGGCACAGGAGTGCATAAATACATCTTGAAATGCAGAAAACAAGCACAAAGTCATATAAACATCGAGTCACTTAACAGGTTATTTGTATAATGTTTTCTGCCTTGAAGGATCTTGGAGCATTTGTAGACTGATATATCAAGTTGTACAGAGGAGGACCAAGCCTGGGTTCATGTACTGAAGACTACACAACAACAAAAGAGGAAAGACAAATATAAACAAGGTGAGATTGTTTGGCAGCACTAGTGTTACAGTAGTAACTAATATTTGGGGTAGAGGACCAGTTAGTCCATCAGATAGAAGTGACCCCTCCAGATCTGTACTGCTGCAGAAGCCTGCTTGAGGTTTGTCTTATCGTGGCTTATGGAAGCTGCAGTCTGCATTAAATTTCCACATTTCCTTTGCACAGGCTTGCACCACTCCTCGTCACAAGCAGTGACTAACGTCTCCCTGGCAGCAGCTTAATATGGACTGGTAACAGTCAAGCCTGACAGAGCATCCCAATACAAACAGTGAAGGAATCAGTCTTTCTTGCTTTATTGTGACGCATTTTTAAACCTCACCCTGAATCCACAGAAAGTTAAATTAGACCCAGTTTAGAAAGTCAGTAATAGGTTCTGTTGTGACTGACACTTAGTTGTCACTTGACAGACCTGGGCAGTAGTGCTCACAAGCTGGGGTTGAGTAGGAGGGGTACACAAGACAAACCCTAAAGGGAAGCATTTG
>VYZV01021375.1:10299-67657 GCA_013401275.1 Pandion haliaetus | reverse complement strand
CCCCCCCCCCCGGCATGGCCAGCACTGGGATCCCCGACCACAGAGCTTGGAGGAGAACTAGGCCTGGGCCGCGGTGTATTTTGGGGTGCTAATGCAAAAATGTCTTTAAGAGGGGTTCCCCCCCCGACACACACTTTTTCAGGCGTGGCAGCCACCTCTGAGGGGTGCGAGTGGGGAAAGGGGGGACGCGAGTGGGGCCAGGGATGTGGGCAGAGCACTGTGGTGGCCACAAGCCGTGGGCCATCAGCTGCGGCTGCCTGCTAGCCGGCCCTCTCCAAACCCACCTACAGAGCAGCAGTAGCAGCTCAGCGAGCCCCGAAAAGCAGGAGGTGGGTACCCTGTTTACAGATGGGAAGATGAGAGAGCGATTTGCCCGAGGCCTCGCAGCAGGCTGGTGTCAGAGCTGGGAATAAAACAACCCTGCTCCCAGTCTCTGGCTGGGAACGTGAATAAATACCCCTGGCTCGACACGCACATCCCAGCTGAGAGACTAGGGGCTGTAATGTTAAATTACGATTTTTTGCGTGGTATGCGATAGTTGCTAGGGGCCCTAATCAAGATTCAGGGCCCTAATCAAGATTCAGGCCCCACTGCGGTTTGCAGTGCGTACGTACACAAAGGATGAAAAGCCATGCCTCCCCCTTGCAGCCCAGGGACAGAGCTGGCAGGGATGAGCATGGAAACGGGGGTAAAGGCAAGGCAGTGGTGAAATACAAACATTCAGAGGCATTTGCAGTGCTTTACATATGTGATTAGCCCTAAGTGCTCTCATGCACAAAAAAACTGTAGGAACAGAGCTGCTGGAGCTGCTCTTTGTCTCCTCTCTATAAGCAATTGCCTCTGCTCGGAGTGAGTTAGCTTAAAAATCCAAGGATGAGGTGGGGCACCGGAGCTCATCCCGTGCTGTTCCTCTCCTTTAGGTAGAAGGGAGTATTTTAGTACTCCAGACTTTCATCAATAGCTTTTCCTAGCATGAAATTCACTTAAAATTTGAAATTACACTTTGCAGAGGTCTACTCCTCTGCTTATCGAGTCCCCTTTAAAAATTAATTTCAATATAGGTTCTTTTTAGCCTGATTTCTGATTGAAATGAGGCTTACATGGTCATGGTGTCTGCATCTGTCTGCCTGTCTGTCCAGCTCTAATAACTTTTGAACCAACTGGCTGATTTCAAAAAAATTTGGCAGAAGCATAATTACATCCCTACAGATTTTGTGAAAATAAATGGCCTGATAGCAAAAAGAGACCCTATCACAGTCCCCAAGAGGAAAGATTACAATGTGGGTTCATGCCTTATTACATTTCAGATATTCCATAAAAGTGAAAACACTAAGTGCCTGATCTGTATGAAAAGCTTCAGATGAAGTTTGTGCCATCTCAGACACCCTAGTCAATCAACCACAACATGCAAATACACAGGAGATACGGCTTTGTTAGTTCCAGTGCTCACTAAACTACTTGGTGTCTTGGTTTTTTTTTTTTTTCCTGTACCAGAGGCTGCCATCAGCTCTGCTATTTCATGTGTGGCTAAATAAAATCTCTTTAATCCTAGGTGCTCTATTCATTCGTAGCTGCACAATGTAATCCTTTGTGTTCAGCTAAGGCTCCCACATGAAAGCAATAGTAGGTTCACAAATATATGTTTAGTTTTATATTTAAAAGCAAGCGAACATTTCCCACATCCAAGTAAAAGCAGCAGAGATTTTTCAGTTTGTTGTGATGAAATTTTTAGCCCACATCTCTCACTCTAAAAGACAAAGTGTTGCCCGTGTGTTGATATGATAAATAGGGGCAAGGAGCTGTGCAAAAGCTGAGAGACCCTTTCCCAATGCATGAATGTGTCCCATGCCCCCCTCCCTGTTCTCGCAGCAATACACATTTCCGGCGCGTATTTCCTATTTGGAGTTTTTATAAGGTCTGATGATTCAGTCCCTTTTGATATACCCTGACCCTCCGGCTGACAGCCTCACCTCAAACACTGCTAAACAGGGCTGTGCAAACAAACTGCCCTCTCTGTCACAGAGGCAACCCAACCCTTCGGGACTGGAGAAGAAGAAACGTGGCAGGCAGGGTGGGGGGAAATACCTGTGCTTGGCCCTGTCCCTCTGGGATCAAGGAATGAACCCCAGTTTCCGCTCTAGAAGAGGGTCATTATTGTTTGAGCTCAGGTTTTCCTCTCTGCTCTTAGCACTGGCTCAAGAGAAAGAAGAAAGGAGAAGCCTGCTTTTGAGTTGGGCCGAGGCAGCTGCAAATCCACGCAGAACTACACTATCGGTCCTTTGATTTATTTTGTTCCTGGGGATTACTCGCTGGAGCGGCTGCGTGTGCGTAGGCAGGGTTGGGTCTCTTTGCTTTTCGTCTTTGTTTGGGTGTTGTTCCAGCCAAGTCCTGGTTAAGGTCTTGCTTACTTTTCTGGTCTGGTTCCAAAACATTTTCCAAAGGATGTAAACTAACCTATCAGGAAATATTACCTCTTATTGTAACCCTCCCCCAACCCCATTAGAGTGTTTTAAATCTTCTGCCTTCAAAAACCTCCCACGTATATTCTGGTTACTTGGGCCTAATTGCTTCACTTTCCTTTGCGAGGCAGCGCAGGTTGTGCATTAGATAAAGATATGACACCTAATACTTAGCATTAATTGTAACTGCGCTTGTCCTGAGCATACATCTCTTGCCAGTCCTTCCTGTGTAATTTCAGTCCCTAAATAGCCCACCTCATGATACAGTCTCTGATAAATTTCCTAGCAGTGTTCTTCTTGTGACATAAACTGCTACAAGCTCTTGTTATAAACCTTTAGGAATAAAATTCTGATGCCTTCCCCCTCACCTACATCTTACTTCTCCCAAGAGCAGTCAGCATCTACATGCAAAATAGGAGTAAAAACAGGGGCAGATACGTTGAAAAGAAAGTACCATTTTTTGATAAAGTGGCTGAGAGCTGTATAGTAGAAGCCTTTTTTTGAGGGGCGTTATCCTCCAAAACAAAACAATCTGATTTACCAAAATGTCTCTGATAACCATACTAACATTTGGGTTGGTTTTTTCCCTCTATAAAAAGCAGCAACTGGTTAAAAATTACTTTTGCAAAGAAAACAGGATGGCTTAAGGGATGGAGGATACAAGAGTGTTTTTTACTTCTCAGTGTCCCAGCTGCAGGTTAGCCTGAGGTGATGGGGCTTTGCCATCTTGAAATGGAAGGGTAAATAAATAGGTGCCTGTGCCACGGTTGTTATTAAACACCGTAGTCCTTCCCCGTGCTGGCTGGCACCACAGCAAGACTCGCAGAGGCTTGGTGGAGATTACATCTTCTTGATTCTCTTCTCTGCAGCCGGGATCCAGGAGTTTGTGGGAAGACTACTACGTGCGCAGCAAGCCATGCTCGGCTTGTCCCGAGTCTGAAATTTCATTTGCAAGGGCTGCCAACCCAGCGCAGGAATGGGTGCATTAGTCACGTCCAAGTATTAGAAGAGCTAAAAAGCCTGAAACAAGGTGATTTCAGGGTGGAGAGGAAGAAGCGTTTGCCTTCACCGTTCTCCCTGCAGCGACCCAAAAAGCTGCGGGCAGTGGAAGGCAGGTGTGTCACTTCTGCAGCAGCAGTGACAGACTGCAATCCGAAGGATGAAGAAATGCTTTCAGATGCTTCCTTTCTGTCATATTACACCGCCTCGGGGGAAAACCTAGCTGCTGAATTGGAGAATTGCTGCAACTGAGTCAAGTGCTTCTAGCCTCCCACTCAGTTTTTCGGCTGTTGTTTCCATGTGAGAGTAAATAGGTAAGAGAGTCCTCTGAAGAGAGCAGAAAGGAAAAACTGCGTTCACGGGCTCATTTCTTGCAGCAGGGTATTTGCTGACTAAGCATGCACAGAAAGGCCTTTAGCTGTTTTTCCTGGCTGCTCCCATTCACGGGGCAATAGTTTGAGGCAGTTTCCTGTAAGAAACAGTGCTGACCCAAGTCTCTTGCTTAATCTTTCAATTCCCATATAGGCAAGGACTCAAAACTGGTTGCAATTCAGAATTCAGCTGAGCTACCCTGTGGGGCCTTGGCCCAGTCATCTGCTGTGCCTCAGTTCCCTATCTGTAAATGAGGAAAATACTATTCTACTTCACAGGACTGCTACAGGGAAGAGCTTAAAAAATAAAAACCCAAACCAACATCACCTATGTTTACTTTGGTTTCTCCTGCAAGACGAAGGAAAAAAAAAAAAGACAGCTGTAAAGTCCCTTTGCACATGAGCCAAACCCTGAATGGAAGCTCTCGCTAAAGAAAACAGTGAGGAAGAAGCAATGCAGTCTTTGAATAGGATGCTTAATTGCAGCTATAATTATGTAGCTCTCAAATCACAGTGTGCTTTATAGACAAAAGAGCACCAGGAACGGGGGTGCTGATAAGTCAAGGCAGCAACAAGTCTACAGCATCGTGTACTTACCTGCGTACTGGCCACCTGTCAGTGCGCATTGCTACTGACTCTTTGGAGAAGAAAATGCTCAGGTGAGAGCTGGAGGGAAGAGGAGTGGAGCACGGAGGGAAGGCTGGGGGGGTTGTCCCAGGCAGAGGCTGGAGGGGTGAGGAGCAGACTGGCAGGAAGCAGTGGGACAATCTTGATATGGTGGAGCAGGCCACCAGCCAGCGCAGCAAGATGAGGTGGGAGATGGAGTTATGTGCTGGTGATAAGGATGAGATGTCCCAGTGCCACGTGGTGGATAAGAGGGAGTCAGTGGAGGGGATGCAAGAGAGACATGGTGTGTCCAAGAGTGAACAAATTCACTTGAAAAGCCGCATAATCAGTGGAGGAAAGGAGAGCAGTGGGAAGCAGAGATGAAGCTCTGGTATCCACAAAGTTTTTGGAAGGTGGCTAAAAAAAGCCATGGTAAAACAGGAAGCCCTGTTTTTTATAAGGAGGGGGAAAGAATAGAACTGTGAGGCTTGAATAGAGGGAGGAGAAGTTAGAAGTTGGCCCTAAAACTACAAAAATGGACAGGTAGGAAGCAGTTCGGCCCCCACAGTAAATGCAAAACTGCGTGAAGGGAGCAGCATAGGAAAGAAAAAAGGGAACTCTCTGAGGGGAGGTGCAGAAGGCTGAAGTGTAGGCTTAGACCTGGAGATGGAAGAAGCTGATTTGTAATTCATGAACATAGAGAAAGATACAGCTAGATTTTAAGATGTGCTAGAAGTGTGTTTATTTGGTTTAGAAAATGCCCTTTACTGATCAGCATACGTTGGCCTCTGATGTGTATCTATCTTAAAAATATCCAGAGAGACAAGGTAAAGGAGAAGTCAGCTGCTCATGACCTTATCAGAAGCCCCGTAGCTCCAGAGGATGCCTACCTTTCACTCGCTGGTGTTTCTATCCAGCAGTGCCACAGTGAAGGCAGGTCGAGTGGGTGCAAGTGATCCCCGTGAGTCAGAGAAAACAAATAAAAGGAGCCGACCAGACCTTCCTTCTGAAAGGCTGTTTCCAGAGAGATGTGTTGTAGGTGTGAAAGCAAAACTTTACAGCAAGTTATGCTTGAAATCTGCTGTTTCTTTTTTTTGCCTTATAAATCCAGAACTAAGGCCATAAAAAAAGTACCAGGCGTCATTCCCTGCCTCTATTTTGGCTGCTTTTCCTGTGGACAAATCACCCTTCGGCTTGACTGAGACACTGCACAGCAGCATTTATCCCAGGCTGTAATGTTGCTCCAAGTAGGGATGCACTCTGGCCACCCCAAAGCCAGACAAGGAAAAAGTAGCACGGTGCCTACGCTGTGACACAGGAGACACTCCTGCCTTGGACTTCAGCAGGGAAGAGCTTCTAGGCCAGCCAGCCTGAGCCATGGCGATGGTCTTGGTCCCGAGACAGTGTCACAGGGACGGTGACCCAGGCTGTCCCTCCCTGGGTCTACGGACACCTGAATTCAGGCTTAGAATATCATATTTTCAGATCAGCATTGGCAGAAAGATTTGGTTTTGAATTCTTCCAAAAGCAAAACCCAAATGCATAATGCACTTGTGTTCCTCCAGTGCCTGTTTTTAGATCCATTTCTTTTGCAACTCAATTAATCAAGATTTCGCTGCTCATTTTAAAATAAGTGGCATTTCTCTTAGGAAGGTTTATAGCTTTCAGTCTTAGAGGTTTAAAAATAATCAAATGGATTCTGAGCTAATCCAGATTCATAAACCATTCTCATCTGTTAATATCTGGACACTTTGATTGTCATATTTAAGAGATTCCTTTCTCCAGAGGGGTATTTGTCAGGCAGATTGTCCCCCAGTACTCTTTATTTTGAGGCTGCGGTACGTTACTGTGCTGCTCCCTCATGCAAAACACATAGGAGGAAGGGGAGGGGCGGAGGAGCTGCAGCAGAAATAAGCCACGGCTCTGAGCTTATCCATGTTCCTTTTTTCCCTCTTCTCCTGATGATGGAGAATCCATAGATCTCTCCTTGTGTTTAGCTTAACCTCCTCACCTGCTCTTTTCTATTTGCCCAGCCATCCTTTTGTGGGATCTTTTAAAACTCTTCCCTTGTGAGTGACCATGGGCATTTTTCCTTTTACTCTTCCAGCAAGGCTGGCTCAGTAACATGTTTCTGCTTGTCAGACCCCCACGCCTTCTTACCCACCCTCCTGTATTTATTTTCTTCTGTTGGAGAAGCTGCTGCATCCCCTGGGAAAAGTGCAGCCTGTGGCAGATCCACATCCCTACAGGGTATCTCTGCTCTGACAAGCAGGATGAGAGAGTCCAGTCTTCATGGCTCTACGTCCACTTTGTGGAGGCTGCCAATTAGTAGAGGAAGCAATGATTAGATTTACTTTTTTTAACTCATGCTGACAACTGACCTAAGCCACAATAAGGCAGGAAATGCAATTAGACAGCGGATGATCTTGGGAAGGGCTGCAACTAATGGCTTAGCATTTTGCATTTCTCACAAACATTTAATTTGTCCTTCTACTATTCCTGCAAGTTGCGTATAGGATGTAGTGGGGTCATTTCATCCTCTCCTGTAAGGTAATTGTCTCGTGATCCTCTTTCAACACTGCAGAGCAACGTGAATAGCAAATTACAGCTCAAATATCACTCATGCCAATACTTGGGGTAACGCTGTGACAAGCAATGCGAGGGATGTACTGGTGGCCTTGGTCACCAGGTAGCACGGCAGCTTTCCAGCTAGGCTTCAGCTGAAGGGCATTAGCTGCAGCAAGGCTCTTTTGAGCTTGGGGCCAAATCCACCACGGCAAGGCAACATCACAGCCTCTGTCAGTCACCTCCAGGGAGCTCTGGCTGGCACTCAACATTGCAGAACGAGAGGCAGTCATGATACCCACAGGAGAACAAGAAGCATCATACGTGAGTCCCAGCATGGCCGACTGGGTAGGCCTGACATTTAGGTTGAGAAATGGATAGGCTTCTGCCGTGCGTGTCCAGGACGTGCAGCTATATACTGCTGTAGGACTACACAGCAATGCTGGCTAATTAATTCAGTCAGCTGCAAGAGGGCGAGTTTGGATCGGGTTGTTTGTCTGCAGCACTAGGTAACCTACTTTTATGAACACTGCCCTGGCAAATTAGTCAGATCAGGGTGATTCCCTGCCTTCATCTACTCGGTGGCCTGCCAGTCCCTTTTGTTCTGAGCTCATCTGCATTTGGAAGGTAAACACAAGGTACGCCTATGGTGACCTTTAGAACTAGAAGCCTTTACAGTTTGCATAATATGGCAGATATATATGCCACGATAATAAATAAGCTAGAGTAATTATGGAATAAATCCTTGCCCCAAAGAGATACCCAGATGTGAATGGTGGAGCAAGCTGCCAAACATAAAGTACGGCTCAACCAGAGGAGCGTGCTGCAAACACCCAGGGTTTTTGCAAGAGGAGGGAAGAAAGCCTAGCCAACATGAGCAGGCTCCAAGCTGAAAGAAGTCAGAAAGCCAGAGGGGATGAGAAAGAACGCAAAGGAGATGTTTAACCACCGCATGAAGGTGAGGGCCCAAAGACAGGCGTTGTAAGAGATGATGAGAAATGCTATGCTGGCAAAAAGATAGTCATGGAAAAGGAAGAGGAGTCTGACATCCATGGCTTTGCCATTGTCGTTCTATGCTACCTTTGGCAAATCACTTCACCTTCGTCTAACTTCCCTCCTCATCTTTGTACATCTCGGCACTCTGACTTGCAAATCCTTTGCTGTAAGACTATCATTTCTACAGGCATAATGAAGTGCCCACTGCAACCAGGCTTTGAACTCAGCCGGTGGATCTCTGTCGTGAAGGACAGCAAAATCCAATGGAAGATCAAAAGCTGTTGCATAGACTTGGACACAGGCAGGCAAAGCTCATCTGCTAACAGGGACCGACAGCCTGTGCTGTGGGGATGAAGGAGAACGGGATGCTGGAGAGGAGAGGGCAACACTGGCCACTGAGAACACAGATTGCTCATGGCAGTGGGATAAAAGAGCAATGAAGAGAAAGAAATGTTAAAATCATGATATGTGGGTGGATGTGGGGAAGAGACAAGCAATGGTTCAGTAGAAAAGTCAGGTGCTATTTTAGTCAGACTGGGTTAATTTCAGCTCTGATGTAACTCCATGTACGTCAGTTTTAGTCAGTTGAACTACACAAGGGATTAATTTAGGTCAATGAGTTGAAGTGAGAGTGAGTCAGCCCAAAATAAGTTTTGGGGTGCAAGGAAGAGATGTGAAACAAGGACCAGGTGAAGAACTGGGGCCATCCTGGATTTGGAGAGATGTTGAAGAAGGGAGGTTGAGAGGGAGAGACTGCGAACAAGAGGAAGCAAAGGCAAACAGGCCACAGGACTCTGCAGGGAGGTTCGCCAATGATTTTCATTCGAACCCACGACAGTTTGCAAAGAAAGGCAGTCTGCTCCCTGAACTCTGCAGCATAGTGGTTATTTACTCCTTAGTCCTTCTCATGGTCCACCTCCCCTTGCCACTCCTCTGGGCAGCTTGCACACTAACATACCATACTCACTGAGAGATCATAAAAATTAAGCTTTGGTTTTATTTTTTGTGTGTTTAATACCAAAACACCCCAGGTTTAACACAAAATACACTTTGGATCAGGGTTTCACAGGGCAACAGCTGCATTTAGCAGGGAGAATGGGTCTGATTCACTCCCGATACAGCTTCACTGGAGTCGATGGAAATGAATTTGTTCCATTAATTCTCCAGAGACAGCATGAAAGCCAAATGAAACCAGACAGGGCCATTCTCAGGCTGATGAATGCATCCGCACCTTAACTCTCACCAGCCTCCCCATGGAACACATGGAAAAAGTGTCTGAACTACTTAACACCATCTTTAAGGTTTGCAAAGAAGTGCCTCTCAGCAACGCATAGGAAATAAAAGAACGATGCCATTACACTTAATGAAACAAAACCAAAAAATAATTAAGCGCATGTCTTGCTTCCTTCCTATTCCACTCTCTTTTTCTTTCCCTGCACATGCTTTCCATCAATTGTTTCTGATGCCTCTTTTAAATTGGTGTTTACTTTCTCATAATTCCGTGTATTGAGATAATGTAACACCATGAATCCCGGAGGTTTCTTTTCTCTCCCCGTTCTCATTTCTCCTAGCTTTTATTTTCCCATTCAGTTTTTACGTTTTTGTTCTTAGAAATCATGACCTTCAATCGTATTTTATTTTCATTCCCTTCCTCTATAGCTTGGCCCCATTTTCATTCCTCTGTTCGCTTGCCCATCATGCAGCATCAGCTTTAGTTGAGAGAAGAAAGTCAGTAGGCTAAAAGGTTAAAGATTAACTTTAACCATCTCTTTGACACCTAACCCAAACTCAGCTCCTCCAGTTTCCCACCTTCCACGAATACTTGGTACTGCACAAGAAGTAAACACCCACAAAGCGCTCTCGTCTCATATCCAATCACCATAATAAATACAAACCGTCTTCTGTAACATTCAATCATTATATTTGGTCTTAATATCATGCTTTTCATCTGCAAACACCCACACAAGCATTGGTTAATTTGTCCTTACAACAGCCCTGCAAGGTAGGTAATTATGTGTTATTATCTCCATTTTACACATAAGGAAACTCCAGGAGAAATTATGAAACTCCTAACAAGCACACATACCCACAAATCTAAACAGGTACTAACTGTATCTTCTACAAATGCACACACACACATAGCAGTCTACGTACGTATTAGTGTACACTGAAAATAAGGGGCCAGCAAGCTGGCTGTAGGACAGGAGAGAGGTGTTTGACACATTACAACCACCAATAAGGAAACTTCTCAGAACAGGAGACCTCCCTGGACAGCAGAGGAGAGGTGCAGGAAGCAAACAGTGAGCTCTCTGCGGCATGCTCTGTATTTTCTGGGCAGCATTTCATGACCTCCCTTCCCTTCAGGTGAGCAGATGTGCAAGCTGAACTCCTTGCCCCCAAGTACTTTTTCTGAAGCACCACCGAGGTTTGCTTTCACGTTTGCAGTTTCACCACTGGTGACCGCCCTCGCTCTATCAACACTTGTTTCTGACAAGAAGTTGGGAAAACCCAGCCATGCACAACCCCCAAGTGAGCTCCTGACCTGTTTGAATGCTAATTACCTCTTAGTGCTCTATCTGACTCGTTCTACTGCCTATCAAGATGTCAGGATGGGAAGATAATAGACCTTCTGGACGGCAGGCAGCCGCACACACAGAACCATGGAAATACGGAAGACACACTAGTGGGAATGCCAGAGAATGAAAATGAAGACACGAGTAATTAGCTTTGATCCAGGATGTCAGCAGCCTGTGCCAGAGTATCCTGCGTGCAGCAATACCCCTCCACCGTGGGGACAGGATGCTCTGTTCCCATCCCACGCCGTGCTCCGCCGCAGCAGTCCTTGCACAGCAGAGGCTCCAGGGACTTTGCAGGTCTGGTGGGGTCTGTTTTGGAGGGTCAGATCCTCAAGTGTAGTTAATACATTGAATTCCCACTTATGCAAGGGAGCTCCACTGCAACTAATGGGCATTAGATGCCATTAATATAAAGAAATTGGATGTGAAAATAAAGACCTCTGTAAGGATTTGGGCCTTTGTGAATTCCCATTTCATTATCCTCCATTCAGCGTGACGCTGAGGTTCTCATGGACCTGGGAGTCATGGTTCAATGAAAACTATCCTCTTCCCCCTTAGTCGGTCCTCGTGTCTTATTTTCTGAACCCGTCACATCCTCTCTCAGTAGAGGTATGTCCAGGCAAATGATTTCCATATCGTTTTCCTTTCACCCCTTGTGTTTTGGGTGGGACTGGGGACAAAGCTATAGGACAGAGTTTGCCAAGGTGAATATTCATTGCTTACTCCATAAAAACTGACACAAGGCCCCATGTCTTCTCTTTAGCAATAAAAATGTTGTTACGTCTGTATCATTGCTGGAGTTTTTCCCATTCCAGATTTTATTGAAGTCCTTTACGGTTCTTAGCTTTTCCAGCCAGGCTTGTGTCCTTAATGTATTTTGTTTTCTGTGTCAGTTTTCTACGTTTCATAATTTCTGCTTTAGAACAGTCGCGGTCCCTTTTTTTCCCCCTAGTTGGCATATGTTACTTTTTTATTTCTAATTGCTGTCAGGTCTGCCACTGAGCCAGCACAGGCTGCTGCTTCCTAAAACACAGACATTGATGCCGAGGCTGAAACTTCAGAGTTCTGTCAAACCTACTGACTCTGGATTCCCACATCACAGGGGTCCTCTCAGCTTCGTCCCTTATTAATTGCAATCAATCATTCATACCACGGGAGCAACCCAAACTCCCAGACTAGTTCATGACCTGTCTATGTGCTGTGCAGACAGGGAGGGAAGGCCAGCCCTATCTTACAAACTACAGGTTGACAAGTTCGGCAAAAGGATCGTTCCAGGTAAAAATTGCAGTCCTACATAGATGAGTGGTCTTTGCTTTAAGGACTCTTCTTTCCTCCATGCTCTTACCTGGGGGGTAGAGGATCAGACCACCAGCAGAGCACCTGTGCTGGCAAGACCATGCCAGACACAGCACGTAGACTGGCTGCCCATGTCTGTGCGTGTCTGGAGGGGTCCAGCTCCCCCTTGCCCCATTCACTGGGCGTGGGGAAACCACACTGCTTCAGTGGGAGCAAAGCTGTGAGAGGCGAGGAGCACCAGGGAGCACCGACAGTGAAGTTACTACTTGCATAGTGGTGCTGCTGTAGGTCCTGTAGCACAACCAAGTCTTAAAAGGGATTTCAAGTCAGGGAGGGAAATACTCGTACAACATACAGCAAGATGTTCAGATGGGTCAAAAATGCCTGCTGCTTTGGCCATCGCAGTGATCTGTCCTGCCTCATTGCTTCCTTGTGCTACTCCTGTCTACTTGCCTGTACCCACCTCTTATCACTAGCTGGAAGCTGCAAGAGCTCTGGGGCATGGCCATAGTGCCAGCACTACAGGGCCTTGGTCTTGGTCTGGATTTAGCATTCCCAAGTGCTTATGGTGACTTGGGAATAGTGAGAATAAATACTGAAATAATACTAGGAAAACTCAACACGCCCACACACACAAAAAAAGAGAGTACCCTAATGCCCATGATAGGTATAATGAAATGGAAAGTAAACCTACAAATCTACACACTCTTGAGACAGAAGGCGATGGGGACGGTGAACTTTAGGAACACTGTAGAATGAATTCCAGGATCATAATGAAGCATTTGAGCTGGGGATGCAGGAGGAAGGAATTAGAAGCTACGATGATGAAGACAAGAACTTCTAGCTAATGTGGGAGTGCAAAGAGAGACAGTGGCGGGATGCAAATAGGAGGTTGATGTGATTGCAGTGCTGAGCCAGCCAAGCCTTGTTTATACTAGCAGTACACATCCTATTAGAAAGAGTTTTGCACCCACGCTCTAAGTAACAGGATGCTCAACATAAATTTGAATTTTGCATGAACAAGACAGCTGCATTAAAAATGGGTTAGTCAGTCTTGGTTAATGCTCTCTGAACACAACACGTGTCTTGTATATGCTAGGCTTCAGCCTCCTTGGGCACTGTATTCCTCAAAATGGTGGCTCTTCTTTACATGGGATAGTCATTCATGTACAACACAGTCGTTCTTCCCTGACTGCCCTGTGAGGTCTGTTCCTCTACACCAGGCGGGCTTCCACCGAACACAGTGTCCTCCACTTCCTGCTGTGCAGACTGCGTGCATCCATGCAGGATGCTTGGCTTGAGCACTTACTGTGAAACACTCATGCCACTGTCACCAGCCTGAGTCATTTACTGAGCTGACCTAGCTCTAAGTTAACCAGCTGTTTTTCCTAAATGACACATTTTCCCTGTACGGACATGGTTGGAAAAAAACCCTTTTGCAGCAGCTTTTTCAATAAGCTGGAGGCTGCAGAAATAAGGAAGGTAGAAACAATAAAGCATAATATGAAGAGTATGTTGAGAAGAGCTTTAGAGCTGTGGTCAGCTTTGTCTGAGTCATGAGAAAAGAAAACCACGAGGCCTTGACCATAGTAGACTGTCTTACACAGGTAAATATAAAGATTCTTTAAATAGATGAAAGATGATAATTATAATTTCAAAGAGGACTAAATCACTACCCACACCCTTTGGCTCCCTACATGAAGATCTTATCAAATTAAAGCATGATCTCTTTCTGGAATAACGAGGCAGAACCTCAGCTGGTAAAAATCAGAACAGCTCCATGGACTTAAAGTGTACAACAGCGACTTGCTCAGACAACACTCAGTCCCACTTGCCTGCTCTGATGTCTTCTCAGGTGCCCCCCTCCTCCCAGAGCCACACTCAAGCCGGCGTGTGCCACAGCTACACACTCTACTAAAACTCAGCTACTCAAACTAAAACAGGCTGCTGTTCAGAGACAGCTTCCTCTAGACCCCGGGGAAGCCAACATTTCAGAAAAACAGGCTTCATATTTAAGCGTTTATTGTAAGGACAATAAACACACCAGTCTTTTGTTAGTAATGGTATCCCTCCTTATAGTGGTTGGCCTTCAATGCCCTGACAGAGCCAAAGGCTTCAGAAGACTGAAGGGACAGTCGTCACCATGTTCCCCAGCTTCCCATAACCAAGGCCAGAGTACTTCACCCAGTAAATCTTGCATCCAGCCCTCTTGCCAGCCTTGAGCTGGAGACTCTGCGGTAGAGACCACAGTAAGCTTGCTATGCCGTTCAAATGGTTATGAACCTTCTCTTTTAAATACGCACATTTTATTTTTAGTCAGAATTTGTCTCAAGTCAGTGCAAACCACCCGTTTGTGTGTCTTGAAGCCTTACCTCTTACTTTTTGAGTCCTAAATTCAAGATGTTTATGACTGGTGTTCCAGAGTGCATTCTGCTGTGTAAGTGCTTGTGAAATGTCTGTGCTCTTCAAGTCATGCACATTTTAAATGAGAATATGCAGCTATCATTTTGGTCAGCTGATGCTGAAGATTTAAACTTGTAAGCACTGGTGTGCTCTCCGACCTGATAAACACGACTGATAGCTGCACCACACCCAGAAAGAGAAGCATCAGCAACAAGTGGCACTAATTTAGCTATTTCACAGGGCAGCAAGGTGCCTCTTGCTATTATTTTTTTTCTCCTGAAGAAAAATGCATGGTCCATTCCCCTCAGAGGTAATGTTGATAATAGCTTGAATGGCTGAGAGTTTTACTATTGTGATCATGTTAGGAATTAGGGTTTTTCCTGCTTTAATTTACAGTCCCCAAAATAAAAACTACTTACAGCTTTGCTGCTTAAATGAAAAGACTTTCTGTGAGCGTCCATGGAGGAGATGTAGGATGCAGCATTTGTAGCACACCCGAGTTCTTTCCCCCCTTTCCTGCCCCCACCCTGATCTCCCAAACAAGCTTTAAAGAAAGGATTCCCTACTCATGTAAAGGCATTATGGCAACCCAACCTCAAAGCCAAGTAAGTTTTCATTTTGCTGAGTCTGCAGCCTAGGATGAGGTGATCTAATAGCTCCCGCTGCCAGGACTGGGAGGTTCTGTCTTACCCTTTCCCCTCCTGGCTGTCCATTCCAACCGCTCACCCTGCGCTGGCTCTGGGCCTCCATACGCTGCCCTCGGTGAGCTGACTCAACTCATTAACTCGGCAAAAAACAAGTGGATCGTTTTCTGCAGGGTGGCAGTGAGCTGTTAGATTGACTCACCTGCTCTGATGAAATCATGGCCATTGTTATTAGCAGACCATCTTCATCCGATAACAGGCACATAGCTGCCATCACAATGGCAAGCTCAGATATAGAGGTAGATATGCAACTATAGAGAGCTGATTCTCTGCTGCCACATATCCCTCTTATTCACACCTCCGCCAAGTGAGTGTAAAAAGCTGCTAGTTCAGAATGAGCTGTAGGTGGTACACATGCATTCAGCTATGATGAAAATGAATCTAGAAGGGGCAGAGCAAAGGGCAGTTCCCCAATCCCTTGGTGCTGGTAGCAAACTTGCAGACGATTTTTTTTTCCCCCATAAATTTTGATGAGACAAAAAAACCCCCAAAACCAATGGCTGATGCAGTCTACTTCTAATTCAGCATTTTCCCACCAAACATTTGGTGTGCTTCACCTGGCAGAAAACATTCACTCATGAGAAGGGTCACTGTGGACTGGTTCCTGCTGTTTGTTATTATCTGTTGGTGCTGCACTAGTGCTGTTCTTGGAATTTGACCAGGGAGAGGGACTGGCCGGTAGCACAAGGAAGTTATGGTCTGAGTTGGACACACTCAGTACAGCACAGACATAAAAAATACAATGCAAATGACCTCTAGATCAGTAGAGAAGGCACCTCTTTTTTTTCCTCTTTTCTTTATCTGTGGCTGGATATCACTGAATGGTTCCCCAGAAGTGCCTCTTAAACAGGGAATTGAACTTCAGTCATGATATCAGGATGCTGTCACCATTTTATAGCTTTAAGTGCACAGTAGTAGACTCATATCCTAAACTGCATTTTTCTTCCCACAGATTCGCTCTCATTTTTATTTGTAACAAACAAACTTGCTGTGGTTATATCTTTCGTAAATCCTGGTGGAAATGAGCCTGCCTGGACTAGCGGGGAGAAGCTGCAAGATATCTAGAGATCTTTTAATTTGTTTGTTTCTTCTTCCTCCCTTTGTTGCCTGAGCTAATTTTATTTCTGCAAGTCTACAAGTATCCCTGCACGCCTGCCATTTGTGAAATTTTGCATTTTCATGTTAGCAGGCTGGACATTCGCCAAGCGGCTCTCACTTGCACAATGACAGCAGACAATGTGCTTTGAATTTTCCCTCTGCACAAAGGTCAGTGAACTTTTCCTACTCACTTGCCTGTTTCCCTGCTGTCCTGTAGCTCGCAGATAAGTCCTTGGCTGTTTTCTACTGTCAGTTCTGCTTATGTAAGAAACCGCTTTTGCGTTTGATGCAAATTAAGGCTCCTGAATTCTGTCACATGAAAGCTGCCTCTAAAAATTGGAGAAATTGGCAATGCTCTGCCCTCTTCCTCAGTGCTATTAAAGGCTTTATCATACACTCAGTTCATGGTTCCCCACTGAAATGCAAAGCTTTCAGCAGCAAGGAGTGGCTGGGTGTCAGAAGCTCTTTAGTCAACGCATATGTTTTAACCAGTAAATGTTACTGCCTGGATCATCTAGGGAACACTAATGGTTTCAACTGATCTCTATAGGGTTTCGTTTAAAAGCAGCTATGCCAATTGCTTTGAACAAGTAGTCAAAACAAGTCTGCAGAGGACATTCTATCAGCACAGAGGCAAAAGCTGGGTGATGGGCTTTCTAGTACATCCAGGGACAGCGAGGTGACGGGCTGCAGCTGCAGGGAGGTGTGGGTAGGCTTCCTGGCCACATTGGGCAGGGACAGGCAGCATCAGAAGGAACAGCGTTACCAAGTACTTCTCGCACCTAGCCTGGTGTAACCCAGGCTCCTTGGCAGAGAGCTGCAGAAGCAGAGCAAGAGCCTGAGCGCAGCCCTAGCCCAGATGGCCGCATCTCTGTCCCGGCAGACATCCTCATTGTCCCTATGATGTGACATTGATATAATCATAAACCTGCTGCTTCCCACTCAGGCTGGAGCTCACCCTTCACCTCACTGCTGGACTACAGCTGTTGGGGCATTGCTCCTGCAGTGCAAAATGTCCCAGCTGATACCTCATCACTGTTCAAGGCTGATTTCTCCTGACCACATGGTCCTGGCTGCTGGATCCGTTGCTTCTGCCATCCTTGGTTGCTTTCCACAAGGGCTGAAGGCAAAACGGCCTTCCAAGAGCACGCAGCATCGGGATCCCATTGGGGAGGAACGATGAGAGGTGCTGCTGAATAGAAAAGGTGATGAAGAGGTGCCTGTTGTGAAAAGCTCCAAATTTCCTGCACAGCCCACTGAAATTAAGAACTACTTTAAATTTAAAAAACCAACAGCAACAACCCAGGAACTTGTTGTATCCCTGGTACAGGGGACTGGCCTAGAAGCCTGACCAGGTGCTGACGTTGTGGCAGCACTGCAGATTGTCTCCCTGGTGCTCTTAACACTGTCAGCAGTCGGATGGGAACGAGCCATGTTCCCGTTGTTTCTGCAGCACACTCCAGTGAGTGCAGCTGCTACAGTAAGCACGTAGACCAAGACAGACATCTCTATTTTGTGGCACAGAAACCCACCTGGACAGCTTTCACATGAAAGAAGATTTCCACTTACTGTTTTTCCACTTAGCCTTATTAATCACGGTGACATTTCTAAACCAAGTATGGATCTGCAGCAGAATGTAGGCGAAAAGTTCAGACAGGAGAAATCACAGCTCAGCTGTACTCATCAAAGTTATTTTTCCATGTGCCAGTCCAGCTTCCTCTGTTTCATTTGCTATAATAATGTTTGCCTCCCCACATACTTTTCCTACTTTTATCTCTGTTTACAATCTCTTTTCTCATGAACTGTGTTTCTTGCTTAAGAAAAATACCAAACAAAATACTTCCCTGGGTTCCTCTTTATTCCTTCCCATTTTGGTTTCATAGTGGGCTCTCTCAGGATGTGTTCTGGAGGGTTAGTTCTTTATGAAACATGGACAAAGGTCAGGTAAACTCAGTGCACCACACTGTCATCTTAAGGCTCCTGTCCTGCATTGCTAACACATGCCTCTTGCATGGGCAATAGAATCTGACGTTTTCACAGCACAGGTTTAAGTGAAGCACCACGGTATTAGCAAAGATTGTGTTACAATTGAAACCTGTTAGAATAAGGAGCAGGATGGTTGGCAGGATATATGGGTGGAGGGGAGGAGTGTCTCTTTCTTTTTCGTTATAAAGTGACCTGATCTATAGGAGATACTATTTCATGGGCAGACTACAGCAGCAGACGGCACAGGACATGGAAAATGCCTCCATCCTGTGGCTACAGCACCTTCTACTGCAGCAAAACTCCCCTCTTTGCCCATCTCTTTGTATCCAGAGACTCCATTGACTTGGGAAGGGCTGCGGTTCTTCTTTGTGCTGTTGTTTTGCTGGGAGGAAAACACCTTCTGCTGTGGGAGGGTACAAAAATGCAGTCTGACGCCTGTGCCTCCCAGCTACTGGCAGGTACAGTAAAGGCAGGTAGCACTGCCTCTACTCTGGGGAGCAGGCAAGGACGAAAGCAGAGGCAAGTGAGACTGGGTCTTGCAGACCAAAGCTCGGCCAGCCGCACAGGGGGGTGCAGAACAGGGCACTAGTATAGTTATCACAGACGCCGTGATACCTTTGCCTCCTAGTAATTTTGGTGTCATTAGGTGCTGCTTGTAATGGGAAAATCATGATTTTACTGTGGTTGTGGTATGTTGTCCATAATTAGCGTGCAGTCCTTTAATGCTAATTACCTTAAGTATTAATTCCTTAAACATCAATTAAAAAAATCACGTGAAAATTTACCTCTTCCTCTAACGAATCATGAGTTAACATGGGGGTACTTACAATGTACTACTTAGATTTGCTTAATTAGTTAATCTCTGTAAAGGGGTTTCAAATGTGTGAAGAGCTATCAAACTGCCAAGTACATTATCTTCAATTAATTTTGTGCAACTACATCTTCACTACCAAGAGGGTCTTTAGAGTGCTGAGGAAAGGAAAAGGAGACATTGCGTCTAATTTTAAAAGTAACTAATAAAAAAAAGGAATTAATTGAAAGATGATTTGACATGGTGGGAATAAGGGTGAACATACCATTCATTTCTTCCATTTTAGCCAGACCTGAATATGAAAGATTCATCATTCATGTCCCTCCTCTGCCTTTGCTGGTCTCTGGTTTCTTTGCTTCTGTCTTCCCCTGGTCTTAATTCTCTCTCACACTGAATATTAACCCTTTCTCTTCCAAATTTGATATTACCTTAGCAAAAAAAAAAGTTTAAAAAAGAGCAAATCACAACAAAACACTCCTCAAACTGTGGAGTCACTGAGGTTACACCCACACGCCAACCCTATAATAAGGTAGCTTGTTCCAAAAGAAGCCTCATGAACTTCACCTCAAAAGGAGGTGCTAAAGGCCCAGAGCAGAGCTCCTGCAAGAGAACAGGGCCAAGTCCAGCCCAGGAAGTCATGTGGTATCTCTCCATCTCCTGAACCACCCCAGTAGCCAATGGAGATAAGCTCTTAACGTGTCTTTCAAAGTTTTCTGTTCTATTTAGAGCTTATACGCCTTGTTAATTATTCTCATTTTACTTCAGCCATTAATAATCTGCTTTTGGTAGAGTTCTCTCAAAAATTTGACAATGGGTTGTTTCTGCTAACGCTCTGTCTAGCTGGCAGCTTTATTTAGGCCAGCTACATTGAATTGGACTTTACCAAGAACCTATTTCCTGGATTATTTTTCTCCCACTGGGATTAACAAAAGATAAGAACATTTTTCTTGCTGGGCCTGATTTGTTTTTAAAGCTTTTCACTTGCCTTTTCTTTCTTTCTGAAGAATGATAAATCATCACTTCCCTGCAGCAGTGTCTCCTTCACAGGGTTTGGAGAATTTTTAATGTGCATTTGCAGTACATTTGTATCGCATCTGGCCATTCACTCCGCAATGATTTGAAAAACCTATTCATTTACCTTATTTCATCCAAAAGAAACTGCAACAGAGAACAGACTGTTTGATGGCCGCAACTTTATTCTCTGTATACTGTAAAGTAAGAGCTTAACCTGTTGGATGAGGCATTCCACCAGCAAGTCAGAGTTGTGTACACAGTGATCCTGAACACCCTACGTTCTCAGGGAAAGAACTTCTGCCACCAAACCAGAAAAACCTCTTCTCTCCAACCCCTCCCCAATTCAGTTTTACAAAAGGAACCAGTGAGGGATAGTCACTGTAATCTGATCCAGTGGATATTAATTTCGCTGAAGGGCCTGACCTGCTCTAACCAGGATGCCTAACAGAAGTGTAGGTACCTCAGAGAGCAGCTTGAAAATGGGACAAGTTGTCGTTATGGGGTGCAGAAAGAAGAGCAGGACTATCAGAAGCAGCAAAGAAAGTAGCTTCTAATTCTCCCATTACCTTCACCACTGGTTGGTTTGTACAAAAGCTTACAGGATCCTTTCCCTTCATCTGGTACATCCATACAGTCCATACCCACAGAAAGTAGTAGAGGGGTAAGCCAGAAACTATTTAGAAAAGTCAAGGTTCCCTTGCACCTCAACCTAAGGCCCCCTCACTTTCCTTCCCTACCTGAAGGATTAATGTGATTACTAATGATCATTTAATTCACGTGGGTGTTTCTCCTGCCTCTGACAGAAAGGTGAAATGGAGCCTGGAAAGACTACGAGTGCTACCAGATCCAAAAGGTAGGGGTAGGGCTAACTGAATACTGAAGCCTGACTTGTCTGAGGTGCACTTCCACAGGACAAACCTAATTGCAGGAAGTTATCAACACTTAGCCAAAGAAGTGACAGGGCAGGGAGGATCCAGCACAGTCTCAATGAACAGTCCAGGATTTTTGCTCCCTCCCCTTCCTGGATGTGAAAAAATAGGGGAAAAAATTATCTATCCTCTTCAAAGGGTTCCCTTTCATACCAACATTTCAAAAGATCAATTGCCAATAAATTAAGACAAACCAAAACCCCTGTATGTCCTGGGGGCAAGGGAAGATGCAGTCCCTCTCTGTCCCTGTCATGTCAGAAAAGCAGCTCCAATACGGCCCTCTGGGGCATACTGTGCCCTCACAGGGGCACCGGTGTGACGTAGTTGGCAGGGAAGAGACCCAGTTCCCCACGAAGACGTCCTTTCCACCACGATGGGTTGGAGCTGTCCAGGACCTCTAAGATGTCTCCACTGCGGAAGCCCAGCTCGTCATGCTCCACAGCATCAAAGTCGTACAAGGCACGGACCCATAGCGTTCGCTGGAAAGGAGATAGAGACAGGCAGGGAACAATGAGCCAGAGCTCTTAGAGATCATCCTCCTGTCACCCCTCTTATGCCCCAGTCCATATGTTCAGTAAGAGAGGACAAGCAATGCTGAAATTGAGACCATCTTGCAATTAAACCAGGAAGTGGCCAAGATGCCAGGAAGGAGGGACCAATTTACTGGGACATCCAAGGGATGGTGCTTGGGTTCTCAGCATCGGTATATTCATGGGTATTTGCACCACAAGGTGAAAAGTCAGACTGAGAGCAGGTCCTTAGAAAATAGTGTTCACATGGCTCTGTCTCCTCCACCCTGTAAGATCAGCCGTGGTAGCCACGTTTGAAGCCAGTTATGGGAGCACAGAGAAGGGCTCCTGCCTGAGTCCTGCTGGGCTGTACACTATAAGCTAATGGCTCTAGGGAGGTGAGCTGGTGCTGGAACAGCTACAGAAATGCGTCCTTGGCCAGCAGAGGACTGAGGGATACATCAAGAGAGCCAGCACACAGGCAAGTCTAGTGAACATTGCAAAAAACGATACTTGCTCTTTCAGGCACTTCTGGGGCATGGGGGAGGGTCTTAAACCTTCTTTGGACTCTCCCCAAGGTCAGTCCCCCTGAGATAAAAAGGATTATCAGTTTATTTTAGGTTTGCACTTTAATCAGCTCTATGGTCAGATTTTTTTCTTATGAGAACTTTGTCATAAGAGACTCTGCAGTCAATCTCCCATTTTTACCAGAAATCAGATTTTAAAGGACATAGCATGGGCTTCTTTTCTGAGAAAGCAATGGCACGCACACCACGGGACTATATGAGAGGTATATTTTGCCGGCACAGGCGGAGAGATCTGTTTGAAGACAGACTAACTTTTGCTAAATCTTCCATTCAGGGCCCTGCTTAGACATGGCTCCTAGTTATTTGGCTGGACATATAGACCTTCCTATAATTGGATTTGTGGCTTCTAGATCGCTGATGGAGTGTGGCACGCAAGGGCATGTTGTCATTCATTGCCACAGCCTCTGAAGGACAAAAGCCATTGTATTTTGAGCTGGATTATAATAAAGATTTGGGGCTTTTGCCAAAAGGAGACATGTCCCCGTTTCTCAGTTTCTTCCAAATTTCCTAATCCTACCTGTCCTCTTTCTCTCACACTTGAGAAAGGTCTGCTGTCCTTCCCTTCTGTCCTTGGATCTAGGTTCTCTGGTTGTTCTGGGCTAAGCTGTAGATTTCCTCAAGGAAGAAGAGCACACCTTAGGTCATACTCCTAGGAGCTGATGGAGGAATACTTTGGAGTTGGCAGTGGAATCACAGGCTGAGGCAGAGAAAGACACCATGCTCTATGCAGGCATTCACATAGTGGGAATTTGCAGAGCAGGTTGTTACTTAAGATCAGCTGCCGGGTATGGATCCAGGAAGGGGATCAGTCTGAGATGTCTGCAGAGACATATCTGGATCATGACCACCTCCACTGTGCTAATAGGCTCTGACAGATAAGGTTGACAGGTAGGGGAGTCCCACTTCAGTGGCATAGTAGGTCCGAGAGGATGTGCCAGGTGCAGACAAGTAGAACTGAGTGATGACAGTTCTCAGTACTGAAGCAGAAAGTAGTGGAAGAGACAGTGTGACTACAAGTGCATTGCAAGGCAGAAGGAGCACTGTAGCATGGCACAGCATCATGAGGCAACTTATCATGAGGACTTAAAAAGAGTACCGTACATCTAGCTTCTGTGCTTAGGGAGGCCTGACTGTGGTGGCAAAGATACTTGATAGTCCCTTGCATCAGTGGGCATGAAGCCCTTCTAGGGAAGATCATTAGGTTTTCAGAAATGTCTTCTGCTGGACTGGATCCATGCTTGATCCAAACCCATGGGTGAGCTTGGGCTCATTCACAATGGCCCAGATGCCCATTTTTTTGAGCTCATGCTAAGTTTCCTCTTCTACTAAGTCTGTACATTAACTAAGACTGGGCTTGAGAGCAGTCCTAGAACTACACTCATATAACACTGTAGTCCTACATTCAGAGTGCCCCAGAAGCAGATTCAAGTGGCTGGGGTAGAGTCTTGAGACTCAGAAACATCTTCTAAGATATGTCCTGACAGGCTTAGTACACTATTCCTCATGCAACTGCTGTGCAGGCGACATTGCCCGGACTGCTTGGCCATTGCTAAGGGACCCACTGAGTTGGGCAAATGGGGCCTTCCGGGTACATCACCTACCGATGTCTGCTGGTGCAGTGGGTCTGTGTATCTCCGTTGCATAGCTGCTGCGCTTCCTTGGCCGTGATCCCTTAGTCCATGCAGCCCGTCTTTCCTGTCCAAACTCCCACCAAATCTATCCTAGAAACAAAACAGCAAGAGAAAGTCATGTATATGCTGAGATATATAAATGAGGGGCTTTAAGAGTCATTGGTGGCCAGGGCGTCAGGGTCCAACCCTCAAGTAAATCATCTTAGATGTCTGCTTCCACTGCAGTCCCTGTGCTGCAGTTCTGCAATCAATGCCCCTCATGAAAGAGGTCACCTTAGACTGTTCTATTTTGGATTTTTCCTCTTAGAAGTTGAAAGTTGGCTGTCCTCAGCTGTGTTCCACAGCTGCTGGGAAAAGTGGTCAGAGAGGGAGTTCTTTGGCCTCTGGGACTTCTGGAGAAAAACCTTAGGCTGTTCTAACTCACAGGTGAAAAGCCATGCTTGCCAAGGGGACTTTTGCCAATCTGGAGTTATTATGCCCCAGTCCTGCCCCCTCCTTGCTCTTCTTCTGTTCCATATGCTGGTGGAAGGGCAGCAGTGCTGACACAGCTGACTGTATCTGAAGACTCACTACTTTACTTTTTCTTGGGCTGCTCGATGTTGTAAGAGGCAGGGAGCAAATCTGAGAATCCAGTAGCCCAATTAACAAGAAGAAAGAGACAAAAGCAGGTTCAAAGAAAAGAAGCCATATGACCACACATCTGAAGTCATATCAACACAAATCAGCCCAGAATGCTGGAGAGAGGAAGTAGGCAACATCTAGGGAGCAAGTTCTCTTTTGTCTGCACAGCTGAGAGGCACTGAGTGTCTTCATCCCTCAGGGCCCTTAGTGCATGCACTAAGCTTTTTTTTTTTTTACGATAATGGTGTGACAGAATCTGTTACCATGTTAGCTCAGGCTGCAGCAGTGCTTCAGTGGCACAGGGTCTGATCCACTGTGTCAACAGAGGGGAGGAAGAACAACAGCTTGTACTTGCTGTTGCTTGTAAACAGCTTTGGCCCTCTCCCTCTCGCTGCTTCCTTTCTTGCACCCATTTCCAAAAACTCCCTAGGTCTCACTTGCGCTTTTGTCAGCAAAAAGGTTGCTGAGGCTGCCTGAGACCGGAGCACAATTTGCATCTCACCTGTCCCTGCCAGAAAGTGAGTGAACTCACTCAGGCTTTGCAGCTGCAAGACTTACTACATGGACGCTTCACTCCTATGAGTGTTTCTGCTCTGTATCAAATGTGACTCATGCATAGACTGTGCTCCAAAGAGTGCAGGCCCTCAGCTTTGTCAGAAGCTGTATTATTCCATCAGCAGTCCCCTGACAGGCAACACTGCTTGTCTGATGAGAGAACAGCCATTTCACAATTGTCCCTGGCCTTGCGATGTGGGAGCTCTCATGCCTTAAGGGACATGGCTTGGGATTTCTTCACTTCAGTAGGACAAGTCCTCTCCTTGGACGATGCTATACCGTCTCTAGCTAGAGACATGAGCCAACCCCAGGAAAACTATTTCCCCCCAAAATTAATCAGGAAGAACTTTGAAGACAGCACCAGGTACTGCTGCTGTCCTCTCCATTCCTATGCGAGCAAAGGAGTAAAGAAACCTCACACATCAGGGATGCAACATGATGAAAGAGTGCAGAGAGGGCCCAGAAAAGGGAGGAGGAGGAGGAATGTTCTTTAGGAAAGCAAAAACTCTCCTAGGGTTACCATAATCATTTCTCATTCCTGTGTTGTGTTTTGTGGTGCTGAATGTCAGTAGCGTAACTCAGAAAAATGAAACCTTGCTGCCTGTTTCTTTTGTCCCACAGACTAGAGACAAGTTCCTGAAACCTGTGTGCGTGCAAGATTTGGGAGTGTTTTTCTGCACTCTCACTGGGTGATACATTATGTCCTTTCCTAAGCAAAGCAAGAACGTGACACCATTCCTTGTTTTCCAGTTTTTGGGATGGAGCCCCAAAACTCCCTATGAGTACTCCCAGGTTCCCAGTGAAATGGCCACTGCACACTGACTTCTATTTATTGCTGGTTTATCAATCAGTCACAGAGCACACAACTAAATAAAAGCCCACATGTTTATTACACATCAGAAGAGCTCCGGAGGCCACCACCATCATCGCTGCTATTCCCATACAAAGATCTAACTGACTCTGCTTCCTAAAGCAGGTTCAGAGTGGCAGATTTTTGACAAAGTGACTGTTCACTCGCTACCAAGCGATTAAGGCCAATGTTTCATGTGCCTGGGCTTGATGTCCCAGCCTCTCATTCCTGGTAGTACCTGTTGCTGCTGCAGTATGGGGATAGGATGCTCTACATATCTCCTGGATATAGAAGAACGATCTTCTCCAGCTGCTCCACCCAGGTGGAATGCTTCCCGGCCCATCCGTTCCAGGCTCCCACCACGCCTCTCCTGATAGAAGAAAGACCACAAAAGTGAGGTCAGGTTTTGCTTTCCACCACATCCTTGACTGAAGCTTAGCAATCATTGCACGCTGATCGCTACCACTACCCTCTACCTTGGAAGCTCTTCCAAAGGAAAGATCCTGCCCCTCTGAACAGGGGGACAAATCAGGAATCTGGCATTTTAGATCTTTGTCATAGCCATTCCCCATCTGAAGAGTGGGTAGTAATGGAAGGCGCTGGGCTGAAATTGTGGCCACTGACATGAGGACTGGCACAGAAGCCAAGCTCTTTTTTGTAAATACTGCCCTTAGACTTCATTTGTTTCTACACTGAAATCTGTATATTACTGTCGTTTTATCATACAGCTGTAGTATCTAGAAATTTGAGTTGTGAACAGAAACCCCACTGTGATGAGTGCTAAACACCCTGCTCAGCCCATCACCATAACAAATGTACAGAGTGTTTGCCAAAGCAAACTTGACTCCTGTTCTTTCATTTGCCTGTCTGCATCTTGGAGCAAATGCTGTTCTCTTTCCCTTCCTGCTCACAGTCAGCCCAAACAGGTTGTTTTACTGATATACATGCATACAGTCTTCCTTTCTCCTTTCCCAGACAATTCTTTGCTGTGATCTCTCTCTCATACCTCCCATAGTCTCTGTTTTATACTTTACTAATGCATTTTTAAAGCTCTGTGCAAGTGGTCTAGAAGGAGACAACACCACAAGTCCCTTCTTCGGACTGAAAAAATATATCATCTCTCTTTTGGAGCCAGCAAGAATGACCCACACGCAGCCTATAAAACTTTAGCGATGCTGTGAGCAAGTCACATACTTTCTGCCTTGCCTTTACCTGCACATCGTGGTAATTTAATACCAGAATCCGTTTCCCCGTAGAGGAGGACTTTGGTTACTGCAGTGACCAGGCATGTTCGCTCCCAGTACTGCGTGTGCAATGCAGAGCAGTCTCTACTATGTCATATGCTTCTTCCCCTGGCACAAAACCAGGCAGTCATTGGACTGGGATTTCCCTGCCTTCTCAAACATCTACTACATCTTCCCTGAAGGCACCGCTTGTTCCCATATCTGCTATGTTCTTCTCAGCAGTATTTTTCAGTTCCTACCAGCCACTGCTGCAGGTTCTGCCATCGGTTCCTCCACACTCCTTACTGTGTTCGCTCGGTAACAGGAGACGGACGATTCTTCTGAGCAGACAAACTTTCAGCTGTAATAACAGCTGCACTCTGAGTGCATTCAAGGACACTAGGAAACCAGACTCAAATTCTTCTCAGACACAACCTACCAGTCAGCTGTGTACCTGCCCTTATGAAACCTAGGCATTTCAATAAGGTAAGTCCTGCCTCCCTTGGATGTGTAAGGCATCTCAGAATTTCAGCTCTGGGGCCTCAGCACAGCACCTCTATGCAGATTTGCAGCACTGCCTATTGCTCTCCAAAACAGAATCAGAAAATTCTTCTCGGTTATATAATTGTACATACCACTGAATCCACTAACAATCTCTATTGCAGGGCCCACCAGCGTAGTGAAGTGACTGGGCATCCAAGGACAGACTCTCCCCCTCCACCACCCTGAGACATTCTCATGGGATGAATTCCTTCCACGGGAAGGTTTCTCACTGAGAAACTCCTAAGGGTAGTTTGTGTTTACCTTCTCTTCTCGGCTGTTGTCCCTCAGGAAGATCTGCTTCTGCCTGGAGATGGAAGTTGTCTTGTAGTAATCCACCAGCTTGTTTAGTGAGTGGAATTTCTCTGTCCACAAGTAATAGTTACCCTTTGAATCCCTCATCACTTTGAAGTGTTGCACATCATCTTCATGCCTGGATCCAATTGGAAAAGTAAGACATCATCAACCAGATTGCACTTTTATCTTTTTTGAAAAAGTGTTTTCCAGAAGGGCACCAAAGCTTCTTCCTTGGCCAAATGTAGACTTCTGGAAAATAAAGCAATGGCGGTCTTTGTGTGTACCAGACCTAGATGTGGCTCTGTATTTCAAAAGACTCATCAACTTACAAACATGGAGTGCCACAGGGCTGCCCAGTCACAAAGCACTATTGGAACAAAGCATAGGGTTTTAAAGCCTCTCCTTTGAAATAAAGGCCAGAAGAGATCCCAGGGCCACAAATAGCTAATAGCTTTATTCCGTATTTTGTATGGGAGACAAAGGTGCAGTTGTAGTCTACGCACTAGCCTCTGCAGGTTCCTGTTAACATCCAGTCTGCACTGACTAGCAGAAATGTGTAATCCCTTTTCACACCACAGGCATCACCACTACATGCAGACATAGTCACATGAAGCCATACACTGAGTTTTATAATTGTATAATATCTAGTGTAATATCATTACTACTGGTCATTCTCCCTACCCAAAAGAAAAAAAAAAAAAAAAGAAGGCATTATTAGTTGCTGTTACAAGCCAAATTAACAGTCTCAACTTTCTGTCCCTGCTTCCCCCCTGCAACTCCCTTCCTCTTACCTCTTGTCTGATTTGGACAATTCCTCTTTGCACCAGATAAGATCTGGTTTTGGTACCCACCTCCTTGCTCTGTGCAACTCCTGGAGTGCTATAGTAACACAAGCTGTTAAAGTGTTAGCATGGTTTCAGTTTAAGGCAAAAAGCCATCCCCTAAATAGTGCTGGGCCATGCGTGGGGGACAGAGTGGACCGGGAACTGTTCACAGTGAGCTGCTCGAATACAGCTCTTCTATTCTGTGCGGCGAAGAGGGTTTAGCCGTATGGATCTGAGCTCTGCCACATTGCTTGACCTCAGGCCCAGAGAAGGAGCCTGACTGTACTTAGTTTATTGGTGTAGATGTAACCAGAATGTTTTCCTGCACTCCTCCCAGATACTTTTTGAGCTCCCTGAATCAGAAACTCCACACTGCTTGGAAAAGACACTGCTAACCACTACTCTAATTTAAAACTGATTATCAATTTTTTGACTGAAAATTGGGAAACCAACCATCATTTAAGAGCTCTGCTTTGAAGCAAACGCTCTGAGAAGGGCTGGGCTATAATAAGTTGCTGAAATGCAGCTGGGCTGCAAGCAATGAAACGCCATTCCTGTCCAATGGCTGTTTAGTGACCTGTGGGAGATAAGTTAACAATGTAATAGTCATCTCTTAATGAGTAGTAGTGGAATGCTTGGATTCAGTGACCAGAGCTGTCAGGGAATTAAAACAAATGGAAGGCATATGTTTTGCACTGTGGGAGATGTCCCATGCACCACTCTGCTTTGCTGCAGCTCTTTCAGAGAAGCAGGTCACCAGGGGATGTAGCTTTGGAATGGGGCATTCACTGTGTCACTTGAAAAGAGGCAGAAACATTTGGGAATCAGATGCCTAATTTGTTCTCATTCACAACGCAGCAGCACTGCCAGTGACTGGCAGCATGCAAACTTCCCAAGAGGCTATATCACATTAGGAATCCTGTCAACAGGAGGCTAGGGACACGATTAAACAGGAAAAGAAGCGGGAAGATGTTGTGAGAAGCAGATACCTGACGGAGATGGAGAAGTCACCGTGAGAGTTCTGACTGGCTCGGACGATGAAGGAGCCAACTCCTTTGCTCATGAGGATGTTCTCTGCTTCGTGGCGGGATATCCTCTCATCAAACCAACTGTCAAGTGGGAAAAATCATGGAGATGTGAATAAGGAATGTGAATTAAGGTGAGGAACAAAAAAATTGAGGGTAGGGAGAACGTGAATAAGCAGGGTGGAGGAAAGACAAAACAAAAGGATCAGAGGAGCCCACATGACTACTCCCAGGGGCCATGTACATGCTAGGGTACAGGGTTTTGATGGGTGCAGACCATTTTCTTTGAGCAATAAAAGCACGTAGATGCAAAGAGAACAATGTAAGCTTTGGCCTGCTAAGAAGCAACACTCAGCTGAAACTGTAATTACAGGCACAGTACAGTAAGGTGTTAGTCAAAGAAATTTTAAATTACAAATGTGTATATATATATACATACACACATAATTCTCAGACATATACATCAAATTACTTTTGGTAAACTGATCGAAAATTACTGGACTGTGATGGATATATTGCAAGGGACACACATAAATTTTTAGCCAAAGCAAGCTATGAAAGTTTTAGTACTAATAAATTGGTTCCTGCAAGAGTTATAATACCACAAAATCACAGAAACACAGAATACATAAGCACACTTATGTAAATTTAGCCAGGCATAACAAACAATAGTATAAGGCGCTGGACAAATAATGAGAAAGGCACCATAAATAGTAAAATAATACAATGTCAACAGGAATTTTTCAGTAGAGAAAAAAAAATCACCATGTAGACTTATATATGTCCACTCCACAGCTGATAAGATCTACAATCTGCAGTCTTCTGCTTTTATGTAATGCTTAAGTGCCTGTATTGCATTAAAATTAAAGACTGATAATTTCATAAGCTCTGTCATTTCCACTTTTGAGTTTCGTTATACTTCTTACTATCACCACAGTTTACCTATGTATCATTAGCAAAGAGAATTCAGACTTTAGTCAGCACTGATAACCAGTCTCAATGGTTACTTGACAAGAAAAAGATGGGAAAAAATGGCCCATCAAAAATAGGAGAGAGCCTTCTTCCCTGCATCTGGTTCTAGCATCTGGCCTGAACTGCTTCGAAGTGCAGACCTGCTACTCTTCGAAAAGCGTCACAGTGGAAATATTTCTTCACAGCTCTCGCATAGGGAAAGCATCATGAGAAAAACGTGTGTGAAAAAAGAAGCTGCTAGTGTCCCTGCGTGATGCCACAGCGCTGCGAAAGAGCGAACAAGAACAACTGACTGGGAGATCTCGTCGCCCTGAGGCCCAAAAGCATAAGCCCACATCTGCACAGCAAACTAATAATGTCCTTCAGCTCAGCCAAGCAGGCTGGCCTATATCCAAAGAGGCCGGTAAGGGCCACCTCCAGAGGGGACAGTGGCATTTATTTGTCCCCCCAAAATCCCTGTACACTCCCAGTTTGCCTGCTCAAGGCACCAGTATCTTATAGCTAGCAGTACTGGGCTTGGTGCAGGCTCTGCCTGTTCGCTCCTGAAATGCTCAGCTCTTTTTCAAAAGAGGGCAATTAGGGGGGCTTCGGGGAACATTTCTGCCATCTGAAAGGAAAGGGTTGGAAAAAACGCCATGCATCGTCATATTTCTGGCACAGGGCACATTTAACGTGCGTTTAAACCCCTGCCCGTCCTTTCCGAAAGCCCAGTGCCACCCACTCGGTGGGAAGAGGGAAATGAAGGCATGGCTGTCCTCTGCCAGGTCTGTGGTTGGGTGTGCAGTCATGAAAAGTGGGGAAGGGGTGGGTGGGAGCGGGAGGAGGGCGGCATGTCTGGTCTATCACCACTCAAGCCCCGAGTAAGACCCGCTGTGAGGTTTCCCGTNGGGTGGTGGGGGGGGAGGGAGTGACTGGAGTTAGGAGTTGTGGGGAGGGAGTTACATTTCTGTAAGTCATTTTCAGAGAGAACCCTTGCTCTTCCTTTTGCGCCTAGCCTCTGTCTCCGTTACCAAGACTTTGCGTGGTGACTATTCTCCTTCTGTCCGAGGAGATCTAAACGCAGTTCCTGCCGCATCCCAGTGACATCCCTCCGAGCAATAGTAACAAAGGAGTCACCTGAGAGTGAGAGAGAGCACTGAGAACCCTCCAGCTCTGAAAGAACAGAGGTTGCTTCAGGGTAGAAATAAGGTACGCCGGCAGAACTGCGGATAGCATTCTGGCAATCCTTGCCGGCCAAAAATTGTAGCGTGTGATAACAAGTGCTTCCTCTGTCATGTCTTTGTGCATGCATGTGCCCGTGCTCTCCACAGCACTCTGTGGAAAGGTGCAATGGTGGCGCACACGGTTTCCGTGACACTTACGGGGGAACGTGAAAATCAATGAAGTTCTTGGGAACGTAGCCCTCCTGACTTCTGAGCTCAGCCTTGTACCACTCTTCCTGGGAGCTCAAAACCTGCAATGGAGAGATGGACGGAATAAACGTGTCTCCTGAGAAAGGCAAAAGTAACCAAGATTCTGGCAGAAACCTAGAATTTCTTGGAAGAATAGAAGAGAACTCCATATAAGTTCTACTTCCCACCCACCGTGCAGCAGAGTGGCTGATGACCACTTCAGAGCAAACAAAGCAATAAAGAAGGCCAAGTAGAATTAGAGGGATTGGTTGTTAACTTCATGCCTTCATCTGAATGCCTGTCCAGGTGGCTGGGGATGCTGTCTGCACATCTCTGATGTCTGTGAAACGGAGGTATTCAGCTCTGAAGGGCTTACTAGGGGTTTAAGGAGTTCTCTGTGCTGCTTTTAATAGTTGGTACTGGAGCATCTCAGTTTCACAAGGGAGGGGAAAAAAAAAATCTCTACCAATTCCTCTGACATGTATGGGTATGGAGGGATATACAGCTATATCTCTGTGTGCGCGCATTATGACCGCACAGATGTTACCGTGTGCTCTCACATGTCATTTCACAAGAGATTATTTAGTGAGTTAAGTCTTCAGCTGCCCTGAGCTTTGCCAAGGTAGATAAAAGAAGGAGGCAAAAAATACTTTAAAGCCACTATTACACCTAAGATATTGTAGGATAGCAGGAAGCTAGTCCACAGCGCACACTGGAGCATCTTCAAGTATCCTCACATTAATGTCGACTGGAATGGTCTTTAGGGACTGCACCGCTGACCGGGGACTGCCCAAATTCACTGCTCCCTGGCTGATGGCCCCTGATACAGATGTAAACTAGAGGACAGAGGACAGGGATACAACCACGTTGTGATTTTTACTGCAAATGTTGTGGTCTTTGGTGTTTTGTTTGACATTCTAACTCCTGGGCCAGAATTCCACTTTTATGAAACAGACCATGTTTCTGTTCTCTCTGGTTTTGGAGAGAAGCCTGAAAGCATGAGCCATGACAGTTTGAAAACGAGAAAGCAAGTGGAAAAGACTTAATTGAAAATCTATTGTTAACAATAATAATACTTGTTTTGTAAGCCAATTTCATGTTTTTGGGAGCCTAACTCACATTCTAACTGCTTGGTGTTGGCAACAGGACGTTACTGTCTCTGGGGCCGATTCTCCATTGCCTTGCCTGCCACGTAGGCCTTTTTGATGCATTTGGATATAGAAAGGTTGGGGAATAGAAAGCTGTGGAGTTCCCTGCTTGTATAGTCACTGCTTCCCCCATCCCTGGGTGCCGGATTAAGGCCTTTTTTTTGCTGCTGTGGCCAACCAAAGGGGATGATAGCTACTCCCTGCTCATGCTCAGGCCCTGCTCTGTCGGCAGCAAGGTTTCCAGAAAGACCCACCTGCTGGTTCTCGGTGCAGGGCTGGCAGGTTTCTCTCAGTGTCATCTTCTCAGAGAAGGATGTGGGGGGGGGGTGAGAGGGTGGATTTCCTCCTGTCACTGCTGGTTGAGGGCCTCATGTTTCCTGTTTTCTAATCTCTACATCAATACTGTTCATCTTATCTCCCTTATAAATCAGAAAAGGCAGCCAGCAGGTTGTGCAGGCAGCAGGAGGGGGCTCATGAAGGAATATGAATGTACGTGTGCGTATGCCAGAAAAGAGATGTTACTCTTGCTATGGCTTAGGCGGCTAAGGTGTTATTTTGTTTACCTCAAGGACATTAAAGCACGAGGCAGTGTGGCTTTTTCTGGTAGCGAAATCTCTGTAACAACTAATAATAATACCGATGTCTAGTGTTATTTGACACTTTTCATCAGTAGCTTCAAATGTACTTTGAAAGGAAGCTCTAGCTTATACTGATTTCACAGGAAGGGAAACTGAGGAACAGAAGGAAAAGTGATCTGGCCAACACCATCACCCCAGCCAGGGGCTTGATGAAACCACAGTCTCCTGAGGAAGAAGATATCAGGTAAAGATCATGGGACAGTAGGGACATGGGGACTACTTTTGCCCTAAGGATGAATCAGGAATGAGAGCGTTCATCTATGCTGAAGAGAGGCAGTAATTTCTCCAGAACCTTCTCATAGCTCTCCGGAAAAAAATGGTATTTGATCTTAATGAGTTCTGGATGCCATCGGCTTTGTCTAAGCTTCAAGAATTAAAAGGCCAATAAAATAAAAAATGGTGGTGATGGAAGAGGCAAGGCTGAGACCCAGTATCTCGTTATTAACTGGAATAGCTGGGACTGTACAGGAAGGTAGTGAAGGCTCCCTGGCCAAATAAGGGTTTAGATCCTATTGTTGTACATCATCCCTTTGGACAGTGGAGGAGTTAAGGCCTTAGGAGTTATACTCAACTGAAAGAGAACAACTATGCTGGGGGCTGAGAAGGGGATAAATAATTAGGGTGGAGCAGTGTGTGACTTCATCTGTGGGACTTTGGTAGGGTTGACAAGAACTTTTCTACCATAACACATATACATCAACTTTAAAGGGTCTCTCACATGCTCTGTATTGTATATGATCAACTCTAATTCTGCCATTCCCCCACTGCTAAATGCCTGCAAGGGTGTATATAATATTATTAGCCCAGGACCGCTTAAACTCTTCCATTATGTGTGTAACAGACTGTCTCATGGACTTTTCCTCTTCTATTTGCAATTGCCTAAAACCCCTGCGGCAGCTAACAGTAATTACTTACAGTGAAAAGGTAGATATAAGTTCTATAATGTATGATAACTATCTTTGAAACAGTTTAAGAGCTGAAAATAAGGAAGACAGCAGTCTCTCTGGACCACCCTCATCCTGCCTGCCTTTAGACATGGTAATCCTAAATGTAGTCACACTAGACTACCTATATAGTCAATGAAAACAGACAGGACCCTCAAAATCTGTCTACTGAAGAACTGGATCTCTGCCCCAGCAAAGGTACTTATTCTTCCCTGCTGACTACTCGAGGACTGCAGGCAACTAAATCCATAGTTTATGGACCTAAAATGAAGTGAAGTGGACACAGACTCAAGCAACCTCGGAATTGTTGTTTGACCTATAGCAAGCCCTATGGGAGATGAGTATCCTGCATTTGTATCCCCGTTTATAGACATCTGTCTTCATGTGTTTTGTCAAGGCAAATGGGAGCACAGAAAGATCTGGCAGCACTCTCAAAAATGCTGTTTAGTCAAGCCTGGGGCTGCACTTACCTTCAGCATATCCCCAGCCTGGAAGCTCAACTCATCCTCTCCAGAAGCACTGAAATCAAACTTGGCAATGGCTTCCATACTGTGTCTTGGTGGCAGAGCAAAGCTGGAAGAAGTAAATGCTTGTTAACATCTATGAGCTGCTGGGACTGCTGAGTCTAGCCTCTAGAAAGCTTATAGGCAATGCTGTGATTTGGATGAGCATGCACCATCCATTGGTAGACACTAGTTACTAGACATGGAAGCACATTAGCAGGTAGAAGCAATGGCACGGCCAAGAGGCTGTAATTACCTCAAGTCAGTAGTTCAAACAACGCATTGTGTATGCTTATTCCAACAGATCTCTTTTGCTGCAGCAATCTCATGGGGAAGTTTGCACACATCACCCAAATAAGCTGGTAGCAGGGAAAAGCCTTCTGTATAGACGAATCACTACTCTGTCACAGTTCCCAATAAAGCAAGCGACTCTGTCATACAATAGAAGAATGCATGTGCCCTCTGCAGTGACTTACTCTATATCTAAAGAGTGAGAGAAATCACAGACCAAATGAACAGCCTGCAATAAATATAATTTTTTCTTGGACAGGGGCCACAATACTGAAGGTTGAAAGAGTTTTTTCTCTGTAATGGCTTAGCATGGGTGACCGCAACTTTCAGCTAGGAAAAACTGTTTGCAGAAAGGCTGTATTCCCTATTTTGGAGCAGGCAGAGAGTGAAACTGCAGCACTGACAAATTTAAGGCCTGCACTTACTCTACTTTGGTGTTCATAACCCAGGAGTCTAAAAAGTACCAGCCAGCCTGCAAACCAAAGCCCGCTTTTCATCAGCGGAGCAGATGTGGCAGGGGAAGTAGCAACATGAGCTTCGCTTCTTCACCACTTCCTGCTCATGTAACTCAGATGTACCCCAGCAGGACCACACTTCTATAATCAAGAGAGTTACTCATTTCCCATCGCTGGTTCATGGACGCTGCAGCCCAGCGGTGGGGCTGCCAGTGACAAGACAAGAAATAGCGAGGCAGTGCCACATTAAGGAAGTGCACTGCTGGTAGATGCTCTTGCAGCCCACCTTGCGAAGACCATCAGACAGCTCCAATATAGAAGTAAGTTTCAGGTTACTAAGCTAGGTTCATCTGGGAACAGTGATCCTGAAGCCAAAGGTTCCATTACCTAACCTCACCTCTCACAAAAAAAACCCCAGACTTTACAACTTGAGAAGAAGTGCCAATCTTTGAATCTTGCCTGATTCAAAACATTTTTAACCAGAAAGCCCTAGAAAGAAACTGTATGAACAACCCTAGTTAGGGTGCTATTTCTTGCCTCCTGTTAGAACTGAGACAAGATCCCCAAAACATAAAGTGCTGATAGTGAGCAAGATCCAAAATTATGCCATTTTAAAATCAACAGGCTACTGTAACCCTCCTTCTCTGCAATACCTGCTGTAAGCTTCCTCCTTTGACACACAACCCAGGGATTTAACTACCTGTGTACCAAGGATGCAGGGTCCAGCTCTGATAGAGTGCAACTTGACTCAAACTGCTGAGAATGAGCTGGGAGAAAGTCTGCAAGGCAAAAGTTATAGACAGAAGTAGGGCTGTTGAGACGGCACCTGCAGTAGCCTAGGGATTCTAGAGGAAAAACACCAACATGGAAAGATAAAAAAATCTCAGAGGAAGAACAAAACCACAGGAGGTTTAATTGGGATAGTCATAGAATCATAGAATGGTTCGAGGTGGAAGGGCCCTTAAAGATTGTCTCGTTCCACCCCCCCTGCCATGGGCAGGGACCCCTTCCACTAGACCAGGTTGCTCAAAGCCCCGTCCAACCTGGCCTTGGGCACTTCCAGGGATGGGGCAGCCACAGCTTCTCTGGGTGACCTGTTCCAGTGCCTCACCACCCTCACCGGGAAGAACTTCTTCCTTACATCTCATCTAAATCTACCTTCTTTCAGTTTAAAGCCATTACCCCTTGTCCTGTCACTGCATGCCCTTGTAAAAAGTCCCTCTCTGGCTTTCTTGTAGGCCCCCTTTAGGTACTGGCAGGCTGCTGTAAGGTCTCCCCGGAGCCTTCTCTTCTCCAGGCTGAACAACCCCAACTTTCTCAGCCTGTCTTCCCAGAAGAGGTGCTCCAGCCCTCTGATCATCTTCGTGGCCCTCCTCTGAGCTCGCTCCAACAGGTCCATGTCCTTTTTATTTTGGGGGCCCCAGAGCTGAACACAGTGCTGCAGGTGGGGTCTCATGAGAGCGGAGTGGAGGGGGAGAATCACCTCCCTCAACCCGCTGGTCAGTCCAGCTGAGGACCAGTCACATATCATTGGGGTCACTGAGTTGAGTTGTCAGTGCTATCAGTTGTGACCCAGCTGGTGGCAGATGGCAACCATGGAGGCGGACTCTTCCCTCCCAATTGATGCCTGCCTCACCAGCAAATAGTCTTTGGGTCCATTTATGCAGGTGAGGAGTATGCCAATGCTTAGCCTAGTATTTAACTGTATAAAGCAGTTATTTATTGGCTAAGTTGTCTATTTCCTGCTCGCAGAGTCCCTTTGCATTTGACTAAAGATGCCTGGACAAAGCGATCTGCAAGAGGGGCCGTAGCATCACTGGAGATTAGTTCTGAGATTTGTTACATCTCCTTTTTAACTATAAAAAGTTCTTCATGTACTTCCTATTGGATTCTGTTAGCACCCTCTTTTTTGCTGCTTATAGGTGAATTTGTATTCATGTGACTGATACGAGCTATGCAGCACCAAGGCAAATATTTCAGCAGTCCACAGACAGCTCTGCTCTTTCAGCATGAACCCGTCCTGCAGCAATTGGGGTTGTTTCGGTGTTGGGGCCTTCCACGTAGGTTGGAGTACATAACTCAGTTGTGATCTGCTATATGCCTGCTATTCCAGCCCACTGCCTCAGGGTTTTGTCAATATACATCAATACTGAACTATAAGACCCTATGTTTTACCAATGCGCTTTATTCTCAGCCTTCAGCTTTCCAGCTATTCCAAGCATTTTCACCCCCTTTTCTCTCTGTTGACTTACTGATGTTCTTTAATTCTTACTTTGGATACCCTTTGCAGGTTTGCAAATATAGCTTAGCTTCACCCTCTAATTCCCCCACTCTTATTCCAGGCATTGGTGTAACTCTGCAGGTGCAACTCAAGCCTGACCTGAGAACTGTCCTCTATTCCTGCACTGACATTTTTGGAGCTTCAGTCTATAACCTCCCACAGCCAGCGTGAGCCCCTTGTGTGCTAACAGAGCGTGTGGGTATTAAATTGGGGGGAAATTAACCATTGAGGGAACTAGCTAAACAATGATACTCTTTCATGGAAGAGAACTGAAGAAAAAGGCTAAAGGAGAATTACTTTAATAAGGGATGTTTTTCAGTGTTTTATCTTGCAGCGGTGGGCTGCTGCAGAGACATCAGAGCCAACAGTGCAGACGAGTCCTGGAACTGCTAAGTGCAGAGCATTAATCCTAGCTTGAGACACCCCCACACACACACACACTTAAAAACAATAAACTGTTTAAATACAAATCCTGTCTTTGATTTTTGCCCCTAAGTCACAGAAGAAGGCAGTGGCAGTTCTCTCAGCAGGGGGCAAGAGGGGAGAGAGCCTTTCATTTTTCAGTATCCCAAATGTTAGAGATGCTATTGGAGATGTGACCCCCTCAAAAGGAGAAGGGTTTGTGAAACAGTTAAAATCTCCTCTCTCACCTCCTTTTCAATTTCAGCAATCCCAACCTCAGGGAGAGACCAGGAGACAGATACCTCTTCAAACAATCTAACACATGGATTAAATGTGCTTTTCATTGCCAGCGGCTGGATTTAGAAGTGACTAATACCATACACAGTGTTGGCTGTGTTGATAAATCAGCAATGCAGTAATGCTGTGGCCTTGAGCTCTTCCCCCACCAACTACTAAAGCAACACTAGCCAATAATCCTGTCTTTGAACTCCAGCCTACCGCTTTTCATCACCTGAACTTCAAACCAGTTCTGTTTTTCTGATCCTGTTCCTCCCTCCATCTGTAACTGGAGAATCCTCACTCCACATGGGTCAGCGCTGGGCCCTCATGAAAACTACCCTGCCAGGGAACCATTCTTTCCCTCTCCGCACGTGCGTGACTTCAAGTACCACCCCACGACACAGACACACAGGGATTTTTTTCGTTATTGCCATAACTTACATTTCTCAAGTACCTTTTATCCCAAAGGACAGCACTGCAGTTTGCAGACAGAGCACCAGACTCTGCTTTTAACTGCCTGGTGCAACTCCTTTAAGCTTTTGAGTAACCAAGGACAATTTTAGACTGTGCATAACACTCTGTGGGAAAATCACCTTTGTACAGAGTTTAGCATGAAGTCTACACGATGTTCAAAGGAGGACTTTTCAGTTCCGAGTGTGAGTTGACCAGTACCCTCCATTTTGTACTGGCTTTCTACATGGAGGCGAATTTTCTCTGTGGTTCCCCATTGTAACGAGGCAGATCCAAGGGGCATAAGGCTACTGTGATTCTGTAGGACCAGTGCAGCAGAACATTCATAAAAGGAGAAGTGAAAAGCAGCGTGGCTTTGAGAGCACTAGGGAGGTATTTTAGTTTGGCAGAATGCCATTCCCTGAGCAAGAACATCAGCATCTCTCTGAGCCACGGCCTAAATCACGTCAGCAAGCAACATAGTCTGGCAGCAGCATCCCAAAGAGTTTAACATGGTTACCCTACACCAAGTTGGGCCAAAATTCAGTAATAACAATGCCAGGGAAGGTCACCACCTATGAAGAGTTTACCACTAAGGGACTGCCCAGGCTCAGCCCTGCTCAATCTCACATATTAACATCACAGAAGGAGGGCACAGTTGCAACAACGTGCCCACTTAAAGGAGCCATATGAACAAAAGTTTTCATTTTTATGCCTGCAACACACACAACTCCAGCCTGCAGCTCCATTCAATGAGGTTTTGCACTAAGATATACAGCGTGAGCTACTGTGTCTTTGTTCGGCTCTGCAAGAACAACCTATTGAGCTGACGAGCAACCAGGGACAGAATTCAACCCTGAACATCTGTACAGAAACTCCAGATGACATTTCAGCAGAAACAATGGAGAAGGGATCTGTTATCTAGAAGAGCTGTGATAGATAAAGCTTTGTTTTCACCAGCTAAGCCACATACAAGTGGCATGGGAATATTTCGTTCCAAAAACACAAACCTCTTGCTACAGAGTTAACGGTGCAGCTCCACTGACTGTCAGTGATAAGAGGGTAAAATTTATAAGGGAGAACAAGTCACTAAACACTCAGCACTATCGCATTTAAGTCTCGGCTATCCTGCCATCCAGAGCAATGCATAGCACTTGGGCTGGGCCCTGGTGCGCAGACAAAATAAGCCTCCTAGGAACCAGATTCATGGAGCAAACAAACTTTCAGGACTCTATAACCAACAGCAGTTGGTAAGAAATGCCCCAGACTAGGTTGGTGCTTAATCTCCCTGGGGAAGCTGAGTCTTCTGTGCTACTTCCAGTCATGACAGAGTAGAGCTGTGCAGCACCATGGGAAGCCTGTGCAACAGCAGCCCCAAAGAGAGTAGCACAATACCGCACAATATTGTGAGAGTATAAAATCATGAATCTTTGCTCTGCTGGAAGGGTTGGTATGGAGGACTAGGGCAGGGGGGAAGCATCTCCTTCTGTTTGCCCACCTCCTCCCTCAGTTTCCAGATGGTCAGATTTGGCTGAGGCACAGGGATTTGTCCTGCAAAAGCACTGCCCCGTTGTGGAAGCTGATGAACAAGATGGCACTGGGATCCCATGCTCTTCCCCTACCATGCAGTACTTTACCTCTCCTTCTAACCCCCCCGCCCCATTCCCTCCTTAGTACCTTTCCCACACAGCTCCCCCGACTCAAGTCTCAGAGCCACACTCGCCCCATACCTTGTAGCAGCTCTCCTCTCCTCTGGCACTTTGCTAGAAAGCAGGAGGCGCGTTACCATCTAAGGGAAGGAAGAGAAGGAGAGCTCAGCCTGTATCTGGCTCCTCCCTGCAGTGACAGTGTGCCACATCAGTAACGGGTCCACATGTGTGGACGAGGACAGTCAGGAGTGGGCATGGGGGGCAGAGGCATGGAATAGTGTCTGTCACAGGACAGAGTGGGGCACAGACTATCAGTGCCTAATGTTGGAAATATTTGGTACACTGCATATTTAAAATGGTGGTGTCAGTTCAAAAGGACCTACCTGCCTTTTGCTGCTGCCTCAGCCCAGGCTGAGTTAACAGCTGAATAAAGGAGGGTACTGTTCCTCAAAAAGTGTAAGTTCTACCCAAGTAAGGAAAACAGAAAGGAGCACAGATCTGGTAAGTTAAATGAGAAACCCTAGTAAGTCTGTTGAAAAGCATATCTTGAGGAACAAGTAGCTGAAGACATAAAAACATGTCTTTGAAAATAATTTTATTACAACAGAAGCAGGAAGCCTGCCAGACTGTCTGTAGGGCTGACAGATGATTGAGATGTAAAAAGAGTGCTCAAAGAAGATAAGGATGAAGCACAAAAACTCAGTGAATTCTCTGCATCCATGCATCTTCCATAGGGATGTAAGGAGGTCCCCACACTGGGGTTTTCTTTGCAGAGAAGAGCCAGGGGAACTGTCTCAAGCTGAAGAATTGGAAGAAAAGGTTTTAGGACAAATCAGTAAATGAACAAGAGTAAATCGAAAGATTCAGTGTTTCAGAAATCTTGACTGAAATCTAAACTGAACATGAAATAGTAAAGGCTGAGCAATTAACCTGTGGTGTACAATGTAAAGACCTAACCCAGCCTCGTACTAGGAGAAAAGGGAGCAAACACAATGCCAGTGTTTGAAAAGTGTTTTGAGGGGATGCTAGGGGCAGGGGGTCTAACTCCTATATGCCTGAAATTGGTAGAAACAATAATGAAGGAAAGAATTACTGGGCATAAGAGAGGAATGATGTAGCAATTGCCCCTCACAGAGCTTTTGTAGAAGGAAGTCATACTGCACAAATATGATTGAGTCCTTCGAAGGAGCTGATGAGCATGTGGAAATGGGTGATCACTTGATATACAACTTGCATTTCTAAGTCCTTTTTTATGAAGTCTCTCACTGAAGACTCTTAAAAAACCTCCTAAGCTCTCAAAGAATAAAAGGGAAGGTCCTATAGAGGATTAACAACTGATTAAAAGTTAGGAAACAACTTGAATGAGCTGTTCAACGTATTCATAAGTGATCTGGAAAAAAATGAAGTGACAAAGCTTACTGATGAGAAAAAAAATATCAGGGTAATACAAATTAAATCTGATCACAAAGTCTTGCAGATGTTTTTCAAAATACTGTTGAAATGCAAGATCAATGTCAGTGCTGATGACTGCAAAGTAATGGACATGGGAATGAACAACTGTAACTATATGAACACAGCAATGAACGTAAAATTAGGAATTGTCACTCAGGAAAGATAGCTTTGAGTTGCTGTGGATAGTTCGATCAAAGTGTCAGCTCAGTGGAAGTCAAAAAGGCAGGTTAGGAAATGTCGGGAAAGCAATACAGAACAAAACAGAAGGCAACATCATGTCACTGTACAGTCCCTGGGGCACCTGTTTGAATATTTGTAACTTGCATACAGCAGCTGGTTCTTATCCCTCCGTCTCAATAATGGAGACAGTAGCATTAGAAATAGTAGAAAGAAGGTAATTAAGGATGACCAAAGGAATGGAAAGATTCTGAACAAGGAAGGACCAAATTAAACAGACTAGAATCCTTCACCCTGGGAAAAAAGTTGATGGAGGGATAAATGCAAAAGCAATGTAGAAAATAACAAGAATCATGGAAAAGGCAAACAGGAAATTTTTACCCATCATTTCTCATAACGTGAGCACTAGAAGCTTATTCTCAAGAGTGCAGGATCTGGGAGACCCTAGTGAAAGAAGCTTTGCCAGGTACTTGCCCTGTTCTTACCCTCCTCCCCCAGACTGCTGTTCCTGGGCACAGCATCGTGGGCCACGCGGAACTGTAACCTGACCCAATTCATCCGTACTTATGAGCCATGGTACTTCACAAAACCCACCACAATGTGCTAGTCTAAGACAGTCGGTCCAGCAGCAGGCAGTAGCAGTCATCTGTTCCCCCCCACACACTTTGGGGAGGCAATAATCTCCCTGGAATACCTGTTAGTTAAAACAGAGGTGGGCTGTAAATTATGAAGCACTCAAACCAGTGAGGGGTAGAAACTATGAGAATTCCCTCTGAAGAGGAAAATCCCCAATGTATTTTCCTGAAAAAATATACAGGTGCAGAAAGCAGGGGGCCAAAAGAAGAGTAGAGCAGCTACCTCTTGTCATGTGAGAAGTTTTACACGTGGCTGTCGCTGTACACATCAGGAATATAAACTTCTGTACAGGCAGGTGGGACACCAATCCTCACAGTCTTCCTGGTTTCAAGCTACGTTCGTTCTCATGCTCTGTGAATGGCCTGACAGATTACGTTATGTTACGCATTAGAATGACCTATTTTCTCTGTTTCTACCATGATGTGATCTAATGCACCCCCCAGCAAGAATGCTGCTCTGAGCTGTCACTCATGCTTGCTGCCTGACAATGTCACAAAACACCGTCTGGATTCCTGTTACGTGTCCAGAACTATTTCATGATAATATTAAATCTATTTAATGTCAATCCATAAAAGATGTGGCTTTCTGTACCATAAACAAAAGATCCAATAGTGGCAAGACCCCAACAATGAGAAAGGATAGGAAATAGGATAGGATAGGAGATAACTCCCTTTTCTCGCTTCTCCATTTCTATATACTCCTCCCCTGCCACAGTTATGGTAGCATGTTAACCTCTTCACCATGTGGAATACATGCATCACAGCTATGTTGAAAAATATGAAGAAACATCCAGATACTTCAGCCATAATTAATGGGAACAAACCTTATGGGAAGGGCGGTAGACTCCATGCTTCCATGTTTTAGCCAATCTCAACTGGGTAAAGCCCAGCCCAGGCAGACAGGTTATTGCATAACAACCTGCTGCAGACTTCTTATGGCATCATCTCCTGCTGGCACAATCCAGATGGGATAGCTCAACCACGGCTTTGGTACAGTCTGGGAAGACTTGGATTTAAAAAGCTTGATGCAGATAAACTTACGCCTGCCTTTACTTAGGTGAATGACCCAAAATAGATGTGTCTGCAAACGTGTCTACAAACATGTCTGAAAACTGCCTAAGAATACATTGTCCCACAAAAATTTTAGTAATTTCTTGCTGGGCTGGAATTTTCAAGAGCAAAAAAATTTTCCAAGGCATTTTATTCACTTTAATTTCTATCTGGGAAGCATGGGAGCAGCCAGAAGGAAAAGGAAACAAAAGGGAAAAGAAAAAAAAGGGAAGAAAAGGAAAAAAAGGTTATTTCCAATAAGACATACAAATCAAACATTTTTGCATACTCTGAATTGTTTGGGTTGATAACATATGAAAGACTAAGTGGCTAGGTTTTGTTTGTCCTCCATGTAAACTAATTCCCCATGTTCTTAATTAGTTTGCCTCCAGTAAGTAACGTTGCCAACAAGGGAAACAGAAGTCAAAGTGTGGAAACAAGGGAGATTTCAACTGCTGTATTTTGTTGTAAGTAATAACTCAGCATCTGTGGATTCAGGAGCATCAGGGCTGTAAATCCACATAAAGCTGAATGTTATGAATGGAAGCTTTCTGGTCTTTCCCGATCTCCCATCTATTCCTGTCCCCACATTCAGATATACTCCACACATAGCAATTCATCCTCTCTCACGGCTTTGGTTTCTGCAAACAGCTGCTCAGGCTGTCCACAGTGACAGGTCATTAGTGGGCAGTTATTTTTTTCAGGACCGAGTGCACAGTGATATAAAAGCTTCTCTGCAGAGCCCCATGAAGCGATCTGGGAAGAGCTCTGTCTGAATTTGCTATGCTTCCTGTTTGCAAAGATTGTCTTGAAAGCTCTGCACCTTGTTGCTCACCTGCAGCGGTCCTATGTGATCATGTCCTAGGATTTTCAAACAGTTCAGTCAACAGCATCAGCTGCATAGCTATTGCTATTCTGCCGCTGGTCTTGTCACCATCACCCTCATAAACCACATTCAGTTTAGCTGGTATGACTACAGCCTACTGTGCTTGCACATGTGTTACAATTATTTCAATTAAAGGTGTGAAGCCATTTCTCTTACAGGAATAAGCTTTAACTGTAAGAGTACTGTTCTAATTCTACAGTTGTGCATGCACTAGGAGAGCGTACAACTTTAACTGCCTGGTACCATCAATGTAGCACCATTTATTGCAAGGAGACGTGGCTTTAATCCTGAACAACAGTGTTAATTTGCTATTTGATTCATGCAACCCTTCCCATCATTCTGGTAATTCATCTCCAGAGATACCCCCTACCATTCCAGCTGATGAGCATCTCTGCACTTCTGAGAGATTTTTCTTTGGGAATGTATTGCTATGATCCTCTAGTTTCTTATTCTGAAGAATATTAATATTCAATGATATTAAATATTTTCTTCAAATCTCTCCAAACCTGCCAACTTTATCTTCTACATTCCCCACCCCATAACTCCTGATTACTGAATTATTAGTGTCTCACTAGCAGCTGTTTGCATCTAATCAGTTAGGTTCTCTACCTCCTGCATCTGCAGGGTGATTACACTGAGCCATGCTCGTGATATCCCAGACTATCACCTCGACAACAACTACAAGATCACAAGAACTGACTGGATTAGCGGAGGAGGAAGGAGCAGATTACAACAGAGAAAGGGAAGTTTTGACCTCTTTTCCTTTACTACCAAACAATTCTCCTGGATTTCCATAGATTTCCTTTAACTGTTGCATTGCTGCCCAAGAGTCCAGATAGAAGCAACTGCCTTACAGGTTCTGTGTTGCCAGCTACAGTGAGGACACATAGCCAAAGCATGCCTGCTGTGTTGTGCGGTGTTCTGCATCAGAGGTTTCCAGCCTGGGCCCATGAACTACTTTTTAAGGATCGGCAGATGAGGCAAAAGAAGATCCATCTTACTGTCAAGGAAGCCTCTGTTCACCACGCAACCATTTGTGCCTTCACTAGGAAACCTGGATGAATCTGCAAGCCCAGAGAAGGTTGGAGACCACAGGAAAAGATGAACAGAATATGCTTCTCATAATAGCACTTCTTCCAAGCCTGTCCTACATTTATCTCACCTAAGAGCTAAAGAGGGCCTGTTACTCAGGGCAAGAAAGCATGGATCCTGCAGCCTGACCTGTGCTCTGGAGCCTTCCTCCAGCAGGACTAGTTTCTGATCACCCTCAGCACTAAGACAGATCTAAGCCTTCCTCCTCTCCTAGGAGCCAACATCACCTCTTTCAGAGACTCTTAAGAGTTAATCAACTGATCTCCACCATCACCTATGAACTATATGAAGTTACACCAGCAGCAAATTTGGCACATCTGACTTTATAATACATTGGGCTAATTCTTCTTTACAGTGTTCAAATGCAAAAAACCAGCCAGGTGAAAACAGAGAGAGAAGCGCTGCTACTGATAGAAAAAGGAGCCTCTTCCCAGTCTTTACAATTTGTTTATTATCATTCCTTCTGGACACTAACAGGTAGCAAAATAAATCCTAGAGACTTGCAACAGTACCTTGTGAGTCCCTGAAAGAGAAACATGACAAAAATACAGGAGTCAGACATCTAGGCCATTATGGCGATAGCTAATTTTGTCATCGCATTATTAGAATTTGCACTACAGATAAGCTAAGCAGGGGTTGCACGCCTATCAAGCCAAAATCAACATGGGCTGCACAAGCTGCTGATTTTCTTCTTTGCTGCATGCAAGCGGTAGAGGGAGAAAGGAAGCGAGAGAAAGAAAAAGAGACTCTTCTTCAGTGATTTGAATCCAATGCTGGAGTGTTCAACAAAACGTTCCTTCCCAGGATTTAAAGTCTCCCTTTGGTGAGCACCTAGTGACTCAGTGGGATTTGCTAAGCTTCCATCTGAAGCTAGAGAAAAGTAATCTCACTCTTTATTTCTTCTCCCTCCCTGTGATACACCCCTCTAATCATGATAAATATATCTAAACATGCCTGATTAAGCCAGACAGACAATGCGCCCCTAATCTGAACTGATCAGGGCTCTGGAGCTGCCAAAGCGAACCTGCTGTCTCTCTATGAGACAGAGCAATAAGGGGTCGGTAATGCAGCTCCATTAACTGCTTCCCACAGAATGAATTTTCCCTGACTGCTCCTAAAGAGCAGACACTTGAGGAATGCTGCCTAATGGGAAGTTGCTTTGAACAGTCTCTTTTGGCACAATTGTCGAGCAGCTCCTTCTCAAGCCCTCCAGACAAACAGCTAAAGTATGAAAAATGTAGCCACTTCCTCCTATGCTACTTTTAAAAAAATCTCCTCATGCCTTATCTAGCTAACTGCCTCTCAATTTTTTCTCATCTTTTCTTGATGAGCTTCAGCACTGGCTGGTATGTGTTGTACTGCAAGTGTGTGGTTATCAGAATAACAATCCTGTTCCCACTGTGCATGTGCATATGTATGCAAGGGATCTGCTTTTGTGTACAGGTGGAGCTTGCACTTTGAAGAGTCACAGAACTCAGGGCCGCGACAGACCACTGTATCAATATACCGTATCAGTAGATCAACTTATCATGTGCGTTTAGCATATTTGCACTAATATTGGAGGTTCATTGGAGGATAAATGGATACAGGTCAGAATAAGTGCAAGAATGCACACCTCTGAATTTGTTCTGGAAGCTATGCACGTGTACATACATCTGCTTTCATGCAGGTGTAGCCCTCTACGATCTTTATCCTCTGAGAAGATCTACTTGTAGTAAAAACTGCAGTCAAGAGGGATCAAGGGTCATCAGACCCTGTTTGGGCTCTGAAATCCTAGGACTACTTACCCTAAAACTGGTCTTTGGTATAATTACAAGTACCTTCAGAGCCTCTCTCTGAATCACACCAACTGTGAACAGCTCCAGGGAATCATTCTGCTAGCAGCAAGTTGGATGGACAATTATACTTCTCTGATCATACAAGAGACTGGGATGAGGAGTGATGTTATATTTCAGACATGTCTCCTATCAGGAAGGACTTTCCAAAAGTCACTTCCAAAGCAAAGGAGTCAAAACAGAATCAAGAATCTGGTACTATGACACTTCATTAAAAACAACCAACCAATCACAGACAGTAAAAGCCACCTACAATTAGATTCGGATACTCCAAGGTGCTTTCCTTGTATTTGGGTATCTAAATACAGGAAAGAATACTCAAGATTTGTTATCTCCAGTTTTGACTGTCAGAGAGAGATTTCCAAAAAACGTACAGTATCCAGCATGCTGTTCTATAAGTCTGAGCTCCTGTACTGTAACTTAGAGCTGAGCAATTCTGGTGTTCATGCAGGTCTCCATATGAATACACACTGGATGTGCATGTGAATGGTAAATTCCCTTTGTCTATGTGCGATCATGCATTTCACAATGTGAAATGGAAATCTGGAAAAAAAAAATCTGTAAATATTTGTGCTAAAGTAGGAGTAAGGTCACCTTATGTCTTTGGTTCATTTCCACAGCAGTTAAGAAACTCCTCTTTTCATATATAAAAGATGAAGGATGCAACAGAAGGCTATCATTTCTTTATTTCTGGGCATAGCACAGCCTAGGGAATTTATTACATTAAGGCATTAATCCAATCTGGTAAAAATAGTTTTTAATCTTATATTGGACTCTACTGTATAGCAATATATTTGAGTGGGATATGTGAAAAAAATGGTATGAAAATCTGCTAGCATATACTGCTGGGTACATATTACGTTTCAAATCAGCTACTGCACGTTTCTTTGATCAGGCTGATAAAATTGTGTGTAAAATGGGAAGAAGAGCAAGATCAGTGATGAAACTGCTATTTTTCATGGTATTTTTTGTGTAAGACTAATCTTGGCAGCACAGATAATTGTGCAAAATATGGAACTCCAGTACTAAAATTACGTTGTGGTGTTCCAACTGATATGATTTTGCACAAAAGTGGAACTGCAGTTAGCTCAGTAAGAAAAGGTAACATTTCTTTGTCCTTTCAACCATAATCTATTTTTGTACAAAATCACATCTGACTGCACAAGTTGTGGTTTCTTTACTGAAAAGTTTGCCTCACCTCTTTTCCCTTATATATTTTTTCCTCTCCTCTTGTGCTTTTATCAAAGAATGAAATATAAAAGTCTAGTTCAACATACATTTAGCTATGATAATCTAAACATAAACATTGGAAATCTGATAATTAGGTTCTTAGAGCGCTCTTATCTTGGACAAGTTACACATAATTTCAGCTCACAGCCACCTTTGTTCTGAGAAGATCCAATACACTTTATATACAAAGCTTCACATTTAAGTAAGGACAGAGAAATTGAAAAGCTACTAGCGGTATCTGCCATGTGGTATAATGAGCACTGCTGTGATACCTTCATTGCATAATGTCACCACCTGCATATTTACCTTCTGAGCCTCTGTGTTGTATTAACTATGTTTTTTCTGCTTAATGGATCTTCACAGTTCAACTTCCATTTAAACACAGAACCCCTTTTACAAGGCCTAAGTGCTACAAAACAGCCTTTCTATAAATTAAGGTCAGCCCATGCGCATCTGCATTTGGGAACGCTTCTGAAAGGGTTTTAAAAGCAATCAATTACAATAAATCATACATTTAAAGATGCAACTCCAACAGCCAATCCAACTTTCCTTCTCATTATAAGGTAAATGTGAATGCCAGCTTGTTACTATTCCTGGGGTTTGTCTCTGCACAGCAATCGTACCATTTTAAGTAGAAGTGTGGAACATATTTCATGTTTGTCTATGCATTTTTTAGTTCATTTGGATTATGATACCTTTGAAATTAAAGTGTAGCAGCAGTTCCTGGATGATTTAACATGAAGACATTTTTACTCTGAAGTAGGAACAACTCGTTCTTGTTTATCTTAATCCAAAATCGAGTTGTATCAAATTGGAATAGATCCTCATCATCTGGAATAAAAATACCTAGGTCATACCCTGATGTAGGAATATTGGTTACTGAACTAACGTGCACACTAAGACTTAATTAAACACATAATGTTCCTTATAGGTAGATCAGGCCTAAAATCCCACATTTCCTGTTGCCAGAGCGTGGGCACCTTTGCGGCAATGAGGCTACCTGGAACCTCACTGCATAACCCCTGTACACCCTGCAAAAATAATCACGGTCCCGCTCCTTCAGCGAGCAAGTGATCGATTGCTGCTCTGCAGCAGGGAACCACACAGCCTTCAGCCTATTCAATAGATTGCATGTGGCAAAAAGGGAACACTGCGCAAAGGGTGTGAATGAGTCATTCGACATTTCAGGTTGACTGAAGTCATTCTGCTACATTTATTTCTAATCTTGATGTGCTATCCACATTTGCAAGTTAAGCAGGACGGGAAGAAAGAGATTTAAATTATTTGCTACAATACACACGTGGAACACAGTAGACTCGGCATGTGTGTGAGAATGTGGGATTACATGCATGACTGGGTGAATGCAGCATCACATGAAGTGCCTTTTCTACCCTCATACAGGAGTAGACATTCTGCACGCAAGCCTGAACACATCTGAGCAAAAGTATGTTTGAACATGTGTATCTCTAGGGATCTGATTATAAATGAAAGATGTTCATTTGCAGTATGCCTGAATGGAGGAACAGAGGTCCCATGAGCATACTTCAGGTGACGTGTGTTGTGTTTTCTTTGGCAAATACAAATCCGAGCAGCTGTGAATGAGCTGGTCTGTGTACGCTTGGAGGGTAGGTACCCGTGTTGCGTGCATGTAGGTGACAAGGAGCACGCGTGAGCAGGGGTCAGTTGAGGCTGGAATTTATACATTAGTCAGACATCATCAACAGTGAACCACCTACTTAAAGATTTCCATGGGAAGAATACATGGTAACCTCTCGAAGTATGATCTGTCCTAACACTATGCTCCTTCACTTCTCATCATGCTTCCAGTTTAAAGCGCAGGTTTGCAGAGAGTCTGACTTCTTATAGCCCACCCCAAAGTCTGTTTGATACTTGCATATGTAGCAACTTTAAGCATTAAGCCATCCTAAAGCACGTGCTCACCTCTGAAGCTTAGGAGCCTCAGTTCAAGCACTTGAGTTTGAAACTCTGGACAAAAGACACTGACTTAGCTCTCATTTAAGAAAAAAAAGGCTATCAGTATGGAGACAAAGATCCTGGTGAAATGCCTCACAGGAAATATTTTCTGAGGGTGACGAGGCAAACGTACGATACTTCATGAGATACTCAAGGCTATGTCACAAGGACTCAGCGCTTTAAACTGAAGATGAAGAATCTCACTGGGAATATGGAATCAGTGGGCCACACACGAACTAATTCTTGAGGAGATGAAGCATCAGTTAGGTGGGGCAAGCAGAGCTCTGGTATCTCGCCCGAAGCTAAAAACAGTCAGGTTTGGTTTTGCACAGAGCTAACAATGTATTTGCATCCAGAGCAACAGACTGGCAGCATGCTGCATAGGTAAAGGGCACTGCCAAGATCTGTGTTATTATTTTTATTTTTTTGGTAATGTCCAAATTATTGTGTCCTTTAAATTATTAAGATTTGCTTACTGCATAAAGCACTGCAGATCCTCCCCCCCTGCCTCTATTCTGCAAGTTATTGATACCACACTCAATTAACCTCCATGAGTGAATATAGGATGGACATTGTCTTCCTCGGTTTCAGTCATTTTTGCTCAGTGCCCCAGTTTGCATACAAACCACTGACTGGTGGTACTCAGATCTCCAAATAAAATTGCTTTAATGGAAGCAAAAGTGCACATTCATGATGTTTGTATTCATATGAAGTTTCATATGCGTCATTATCTGAAAGCCTAAATATTGGGCCTAGTCTACACAGATTCTGTCCTATTAAATAAAGAAGCAAGTGCAATTCTGGTTCAAAAAGCTTAGAGAAAAATATATTCTTACATTTGTTTGGGTGGCAACTGCAGGCATTTTACTGCAATTCCTACTTACCCACTGTGCTTATATTGGCTCTGTATGAAGATAAAAAGGAATGAGATGAAATCCAACTTTTATTAGTGAGTCCACTCCAAGGCACAATTATTGAGGTACATAAAGGTTTAGCAGCCATTGGAACTGGTGATGAAATGAGGGCAGACTCCACACAAAAGGACTCTGTATAACCCATGAGGGTCTTGAGTAGGAGTGGGAACTCTGGATGTGCTGAGGATACCATAGCATAGGTAATCAGGGCAGAAGCACAACATGATCTACAACAGCTACAAACCAGTTCACAGATCCCCTGAGGACTGGCTTTGGTCCCACCGGCTCACTTAACCATGAGAGCGCAATCATTTTACCTTGAATTTGTTCTCAGGCTGAGAAATGGGTGTGTACTCATTTAAAGAAGCCAGCTGTTGCATTCAACATTACATTATGGTTTACGAGGGGAGGACAACATACTGTTTCTTCCACAAAACAATAAAACATCAGGTACAGTTGTTCCTACAGTTATGCTCCAGAATACACTGTGCTAAAAGGCAGTGTTGTCACCTAAGAATCACCTCATGAAAAAGAGTTGAAAGCCAAAAGGAAAATAATCAGGGAATTGATACCATATTGACAGGCGGTTGGATTGGTTATTGTGTTTTTATGTTACATCTCTTTTCCTTACTCTTTCACTGTCTTTCCTATTCATAAGGCAAACTGAAGCAAATGATATCCTTCCATACAGTGCAACTTAAAAACCAATGGGTCAGAGCTGTTTATAGAATCATACAATGTTTAGATTAAAAGGGACCTGTGGAGATCATCCAGTTCAAGCCCCTGCTCACAGGAAGGTTAATTTTGAAATTATGTAAGATGGGAACGTAACCTGATTTTTCTACAGTGACTACTCTAAAGGAACACCAGTCTCATTCAGGCAATGATATAAATTATGTGCATGTCTAGGTTGAAGACATGTGGAAAATCATTTAGGTAGAAGATCTGCATCAAATGATTTGAGATTTCCTTTCAATATACGTTCATAAGATGATATTGACTTCAGTGCTAGACTCCAATTATACAGCTGCATATTATCAAAACACACTAAAATGAGGCTAGCATTACAATCATTTCCTGACTTTTGTGTGCCTGCAACCTTCATTATGTAACTTTAAAAAAAAGATTATTCATAGATAGAATTCAGAAAACAAGGCAAAAACAAAGGAGAAAATTGCAGAATGGAAGAAAAAAAATGATTTGGCTAGGCACTGTGGAAAATGCTGTATGTCATACCTCATACAGCCTTCAAGAAGGTGCTCCTCTTCTACATACCTCAGAAAGTCTGCAGAAGAAAGTTTTGAGAGCTGCAAGCTGTAGGAACCGTGCAGCTCTCACCCTTCAAGATGCATCGTGAATGCGGTAAGGGCTCTGCTGCAAGAAACCTGCCAGTGGCAAGAATTACTCGTCACAAGACTTAAACAAGGCCCATGCACTGCTACAAGGACCTTTAATCCCTCAAAATAGGGATTAGTGTGATTACTTCTATGATGAATGGGGTGAATTTTATCCAAATACATCCAAACCCATTACAAACAGTGCAATTCTGCTTCCATATGAAAAACCAAAACCCTATGATGCTCACGGCACTTCCATTTTCCATTCCATTCTCTATCAGTTTCTTCTACTCCTATCTACTTTACTTGCTGTCAGATTTAAGAAACTGCAATGTTCAGATTCATCACTATTGCATATCTTGCTATTTTGGTTAACGGTAGGCTGTCTCTTCTTTTGTGTTGAAGATGAGCCTCGCTTCTTAGTTTAGCCTTACAAGAATAGTTATATTTAATAAGTGATCATCTTTGTAAGAGAAACTAATCCCCAAATATCCCCAAAGCATTCACTGAATTTTGGGATACTGTTTTCTTTGTTGCTCTGTCTGAAAGTGGTTGGACTTTGCTCATTTCTGCAGCTGGTCAAGGGAGGAGATAGATACTCAGCCCTTCCAAAGCTCAAGTCGATTAGGCATCTGAGATTGCACAGCAGAAATTGTTGCATTCAAACCCACTCCTTTAAAAATGTAATGCCAGGATTGTTTAGACTGAACAGGAGAACAACATTTCAAAAGAACATCCTGCTCAAAAGCTAAAAAACCATTTCAAATGAAGAAGTAAAATTAAACATACCAAACAGAAACTGTTCAGACCAGCAGTAATTCATTAAGAAAACAACCACTGTTCACCCCGAGAGATTCCCAATGCATTTCACAAATCATGAATTAAATTCAGACTCACTTTGTATTTCTGGTATCCCAATAGGCTTCATCAGAGGGGGATGCAGCAGTGCTGGGCAGGGGCCACACACTGCTGTAGTTTCTCCCTGGTGTGTTTTAAAGGATTACAACTGCTCTTTTGGCTGCTCTTGCTAAAACTACCCAGCACTTTAATTAAGAAGCCCTATTATGGGCTCTTTTTTTGCAGCAGCCTCACTGAGAATAACACTTCTCTAGACACCTCTGGTATGGGTTAGCTGAGCTGGTAAGCCTGAATGTTAAAATATGATGACTGTGTCCTTTGACCTCAGCTTTACCCTGGAGGGTACCTCCAGTTTGGCTGCTGCTTTCCCCGACTCTGTATCTATCCCTTCACCTAACAATGAAATCCATCCTCCAGTGCTTTTCAGCAGTGCACAGCAGGTTAGGAGCAGAAGCAACAACTGCCCAATTAAGGATAATTGATGACCACAGGCAATCAACCTACAGTTGCAGGTCTCATGTGCAAGAAATGTGCTAGGGCATATCATTCAGTATTGACTCAGAAGAAAGGACTTGATTCTCTCCGAGTCACTAACACCATCTCCCGAAGTGCTGAGGGTTTCCTTAGAAATCTCCCCTAAATTACCAGATGAAATCACAAAGTGCTTAGAATACCTAAAGCAGTGGCTACAAGTGTGCTACTACTCTCAGTGTCTCTGTAAGTTATGGTATACAAAGAACGGTAAAAGCTCTTTAGCTGTGGAGAGGAAAGGAATCCTTCAGTTGAAAGCGGTACCCCGATGATTTATTACAGCGAGACAGTAATAATACAGGTAAAAGCAGGTGTGGGGAGTTTTGAGGCACTCCAAAGAGATAGAAATCAAGCCCCAAAAAGGAACTCTTAATCTGGAGTACCAACAGCTACCCAAAGAACCATCCTGAAATGACTGCCCTGGTACACCACCACTGGGAAAGCTCCTCATTCAAACAAGGCCTTCATCTTTCCTCCCTTCTACTTCCCACTCTTCATGTACCCTCTTTAGCTCTCTTTAGAATGAGAGCTTGCTGAGGCCTGGGTTTTCTTCTGCTGTGACTTTGCCTGCACCTCAAGAACTGATGTGTTTAGTTGTTTTTGTGTGGTTTTTTTAATCAAGACAGCTACTGCACAGTAAATTCCCAATAGAATTATTACCTTGATGTAGCTGTTTGAGGTACCTTCCAGGCAGGTGTATTGTATTGACCACAGCTAGCCTCATTACAATAAAATCACCTGTGCTTTCTCTTCCCTGAGATTCCACAATGAGGAATATACCTGGAGTAAACCACTTAAATATTAAAGCATTGCTTGGTTTTGGCAGTGAAGACATAACCTCTGTCAGTGCAGAGCATCCAGTGTCAGCAGTGTCTGAAAGTCAGATGAAGCCTTTCTCTAAAGAAACTAATTAACAATAAAGCTCAGGATGCTTAAAGAGCTGACCCTCAGAAGCCCTGGAGAGTTAAGAAAATATTTCTAAACCCATTCTGCAGTTGCAGTTATTAATGAATGATTAATTTCTACAGACATCATCTTGTGGTTGCTTCAACCCCATTTCCCGCAGTGACCTCAACAGTCAAGGGGAGCAAATCAGAACAGTGTTGAAGAACAGTTAAAAAAATAAAAATAAAATTAATTAGTATATACTGTGGAGGTACTTGTCATGTCTGTGTACTCACAGCTTATCTGAGTTTTGCTATATATGAGAAGCACGGCGTACATTAAGAATTACAGCACCAAATGTAAGGGCACATAATGAATTCCCTGAGAATTTACAAGTAAACCTATTAGCTAATTTATTAAGTAAAATTATTCTTAAATATGGGTTCTCTAAGAAACTTGACACTTTAGGTTTGATCTGTTGTTTTTTTCTATAGCCTCAATACTGAATTGATTAATCCAGATTTTTATACTACTTAAAGAAGATCACAAAAACCTTGCATTGACGACATATGAAGATTTTTCCAAGATTTTTTTTTACCTCTATGATAGTTCTTATAAAAAAATTTCCCTTCAAAAAACCCCCAGTGTTTAATTTATTCCTTCAGATGATGCTACAAATGGAGCTTTCAAGATACTTGAGCTACCCACAGCTAGAATGGCTCTTTCAAAATGTTCATCACTTCACACCAGGATTCTCAGTAGACAGCAGAGCCTCCACCATCTTTCAACAGGGACACTTGGCTTCACTTCTGTTAGAAACAGAGGGAAGCAGCTGCTGCTCTGAGTGATGAAACTCTTAACTGTGAGCAGTGGTATCAGCCCCACTGAGAACTGCCTTGTGATGTCGTGGGAAAGGAAAAATATTTTCTTGAACACCATTTAAAGCTAATCTGACAATGCAAACATTCAGAGGCTTTGATTATTGAATGGGCTCATTACAGCAAAAGGAGAAGAGAGCATTAAACCACTTAGGCATGTACTACAGGTGTAATTACTTGGGATATAGGGGATAGTAATATATGCTGTATCAAGTCAGTATGCAAAGGATGCAAGTGCCATACATGGCCTCTGCTGAAGGTAATGACATGATTATGACAACGCGTATAAAATTTTCAGCAATGTAATACTGCATGTCTATTCATCCCCTTCTGCTAAGAATGTTGAAGTACTTTATGACTTCAATGAATTAAGATTCACCTTCCGCTCAAGATGGGAAAGTATTTTCAGACTAGATTCAGTTCTCTTTGACAGTACAGTAAATCGGGATAATTTTTGTTTGCTGTGATGGATTTAATCTCAGAGATCTGTTAGACTATTAGAATTACCAAGAAAGGAGAATCCAAGCACATAATGGTTCAACAATGGCACTATTTCTGTCAGTGTAATGAAAATACAGCTTGAAACTTGATAATACAACTTGAAACTGTAAACTAATCACCCTGTTAGAGTTAGAAAGCATTTGTTCCATCCCTGCGTAGAGCTCTGCACACTTGGTTGGTAGAGGGTTTGGTCACCTTTCTCAGGATCATTATGTTTTGACCCCTATTTGGGTAGCGTAGTGGAT
>VYZV01021369.1:2980-36723 GCA_013401275.1 Pandion haliaetus | reverse complement strand
AGAACCACAACTACTATACATATAAAACATACATATAATTCTATCTATCTCTATATACAACTTTTTTAAGTGATTTGGATAACAACTTGGACATTTGGCCTTGAAAAACAAAATATGCAACTTGTGAATGTTCTTGGTCACATTCTTCAGAATATGTAAAATTTTCACGTCAAAATAAATATCCTTGGATTTAACATATTTTGCATATCTTCCTTTAATTCTTAACCAATTGTGCATTTGTCACTGCTGACTTAGCTAATAGTTATCTTTCCTTTTTTAAACATACTTCCTCTATTTAATATATTTGTCATTATTACTTGGGACATTTTCCACCATCCAGAATATTTTGTTCACATCATTCCATGCACCACCAATGATTTTTCTGTTTTTGTCTTCCGAGTCAGTGCAGATTTCTGATACATACTAACTCTCATTGATACCATAGTCTGTTTTTCACTAGAGGGTGAAGATTTTTTGTGATACTTCTAATTCTTCATCTGTCACTCTTTGCTAGGCCATAACCATTTTGTCTTCTTCATGGTGTCTATTTCATTCTTCCCTCTTGATAAGCATTTGTGTTGAGATCCAGTTCAGAGTGAAAACCCCATATAATTAATTCCAATTATTTATTTATGATTTAATTTCGGACTTCATCATAAACAGTGTTTGAGAAAATGAACTGTGTTTCAGTTGGGACTTCCAGATAAATTCAAAGGAATTAGGTACTCAAATCTTACTGAATGTTAAAAGAAAATATCTTTCCTGTCTTCACTATAGCTCATCATTCTTCTGTACTTTGAGCCTAACCCAGATCACATTGAGATGACTTTTTGAGATTTGCAGTGATTTCAATGAGCTTCCAGTCAACCATCAGAGGCTTGAGGGACTGTCACACCTAATATTGCAGCACTGTATCTCTCATTTACAGTGTTCTCACGGCATAGTGGAGCTATTGGTGATTCTACCCACAGATGTAGCTACCCAACAGGATTGGCGCTAACGCTGAGTGTTTGGTAGGCAGAACAGAAAACAAGACTTACAACTCTTAAAACTACCAGCAATTTGCCAGCCATGTAAAACTGACTGAAAATCATAATTTCTTAGTCTATTTAGTGAATGATTTTTACTGTTGGTTTTTAAGAAATACATTCACTAATTAGCAAGCGAACCGTTTGCTGAGCACTTTGTGCTTCAGATATATCAGACCTCCACTACACAGTTATTTGAGACTGCAGTCCAGTTGCTATGACTACAGGAAGCTCCCACAGGATGGCTGTATTTAGCTGGCACATCCCAACCACCCAGAATACTAATGAAATAGAAGAGTCCACCTACATGCACTGCAATTCAAAGATGCATTTTACAAAACTAAATATTTGCAGTAAGTCGACTGTAAATACAATTATCTTTTTTCTTAATAAAAAAAAAAATAAAACCCCTTCTCTGCACAAACTTTTTCTGTCTATGCCCTGTAGCTGGATTCCAATTTTTATGTAATTTTTTCAAAAAACAGTTTAAATGATGTAGCTTAACAGAAATAAATATCTACTTTTCTAAAACACAATTAAACAAATCAAGGTAATAAGGATTTCACATTAGTTACATTCAATGGTATTAAACAGAAAAAATAAATATGACTGCTTTTACTTGGTTTTGGCTTTATACAGCAAAATTCATGAAAGGTACTCTATTGTGTGCTTGTTTACCACACAGCTAACAGCAGAGTAACATTAACCAATTCAGCCTATGTTGGTGGTGGTAAAGTTATGTAGAGAAAGGACAAACGAAGTTATTTCTACTTGCATATCAGTTCTGCTTGGTGCTGTTGGGCTGCTCTGGGATATGTTGAAACCTCTGATGTAGGTCCACTTGGGTGCTGACGATCTTGCAGGAGATTTTGGGTCATTACAGCTAAAGGTTACTGTTACTTTTTATCAGGGAGTATTTAAAAAACATCTTGTTAGGAACATGCTCCAGAAACTACTGCTGTTGGCTATTACCATCTCCATTCACCTCTGTTACCTAATGTCCTCTACTCTTTGGGAACTCATACAGAAAGTTCCAGTTTGGATGTTTAGTAATTCCTGACATTGTTTTATTTATATGTGTATACATATACATATATATATATATGTATGTGTATATATATATATGGGTCCTGACTGTTTCATTTCAGATGTATCAGGTGAACAAAAAAATCCAGGATTCATACGGATTCCTCAAGATGTATCTGTTGCCTTAGAGATGGTTGACTACAACTGTTACCACTGAGGCATCTGCGGATACTACTAAGATTTAGCAGGCTTTTTGAAAGTGATTACATACCAGGAATAGCAAGAATCATAGAAATAAATATAAATTTTATGTTTATAGCATCCTACATTTATGGAATTTTATAAGCAAAATAAATACTCAGGTTCCACAGCACAGTTAGTTTGTACGTAAGCACTAGGAGAATATATTTCTATTATCCTGTAACTGCCTTTTACAGAATCTCTGCATTGTATTATAAATAAAAAAAGGATGTGCTGAATGCCCTTCAAAAGGAAGTATAGTTTTGTATGAATCTATAAAAGATTTTTCTTCAAAAATAAAAAAATGGAATAAAAAATAGAAGCAACCAAAATATTTCAGTATTCACAAGCAGGCATCATTAATCTATTCCTGACTTAGACACAACTCATATAAGCAAGGCCATTATGTCACATGTCCTCTTAGAATACTAGATTTTTGTGAACATTCTGCGTCAGAGGTCAAAAGAAAGTGTATAATTCTCTTAAATTGAATGGGTAGAATCAATATGCCTGCTGAGCAATATAAGGGGATACAGAGTGGTGCAGGGATGTATGTCAGGACATGCCAAAATAAAAAGATATCTGAAGACTATACCTTATACTTTGGTAGCAAGTTTTTTTTATTATTTACCTGCTAGTTGCCTTTGGGGTCAGGAAAGGCAAAACTGGATTTAAACTGACTTTTCCTCTTTTGCCAGAATCATCACTGGCCTTTGCAATACAGTTTACAGAAACTAATGTTGCTGAAATTGATAGCCACTTAACATTTATCTAACAAAAAACTATTTTCTACTGGGAATTAACTCTGATCTTAGGCCACAAAGCGAGGTACTGCCAGTGTATATGCTGCCTCCACAGATGTAATGCAGGCCTAATTGAGTCCTGCTCCATTTTTATGAGATGACATGTTAAATAATTCTCATATTAGGTTTGCAGGAATGCCCATTCCTGCTAAGGGACCCTCTAAGTTCATGCAACATCCATAAACAGGCATGTTGACAGTAACAGGATTAGTATTTAGACATCTTCAGCTGCCAGCAATGATGTAAATGAAATGTTACTAAGTTATGGACACAGGCAGCCCAAAAGTATTTTTAACCACTATGTCACGATCCTGCTCGGAGGACGATAAAGGCAGAGCTGGATAAAGGGACAAACTGAAAAATGTACAGAGCAATGCAGCCTCTGCCTGTCCAATGACACAAAGTTCATGCTGCACTTAATGGCACGTGCCAGAGCTTTCAACCCTTGTACCCTTCCCCCCCTCCGAACTTAGCAACACTGGAGCTGGTCAGAAGGAGATTAAAATATATGTAAGCACAGTCCACTCTGCTGCTTATCTTGGTGCTAAGAGCAGTGTCTCTCAACACCTAGAGGAAATAGTATCACTTTTCAAAGCACATAAAAAGGAAATGGACAGCTTGCTGCCTTTTTCACCTAGTCCAGTCTTTACATGAGCAAGACAGCTGCTAAATGGCAGGTCACTGCCTGCTTCTCACTCATCCCTTTCTCTGAATATGCATCTGGTGTCCTGTCCCTCAAAAAGGGAGAGGAACAGCTCCCTTGGGCTACAATGGTAAAACTACCACCTGATTAAAATTAGAGGGGAACTGAGATTACTCCAGAAAGGAAAGAGCAATTACTTAGTGTAAAGAGAGAGAAGTTCTCTTTCTCACAGAAACAGAAAGGAGCCTTAATGGAAGGCTGAAGAAGAAGAATGGATGAAAAAAGAGGGGAAAGACGAGATGAGGCAAAAGCTGTAGAAAGTGAGGGTGAGCAGGGACAAGTCAGAGAAAAGTAATAACATTAAAAAAATGCACATCTGTAGAAACTTGACGGTGAAAAAAAAGTTACAGAAAAGAAAAGAAAGAAAATGGTGAATAAAGAACAAAAAAAGGCAGGTAAAAGTCCTAGAAGAGTAAAAAAGGGGCAGTAGGAGACAGGACAGCAAATACAGGAAGAGAGTTACTGTGTCTTGTTTACTTTTTTCTCTCCAGAGTGCACTCTCTGTTGACTGTGTGGTTTTTTGTCACTGTAGTCACTAACAGATGATCCTTTGGAGAGATCACTGTCATGGCATTATATGAAAGCACAGGTCCTGCAGCAAATTTCCAAGAAGGCAGAAGTGACAGAATAGCAACTTGGAAATACTGAGATTTAATAAAAGTGATAGATTAAACCTGAGTTTTAGAAGCAGAACTGAAGAAATCAGACTGAAGAAGGGTTACTTAAAAATTGTAGCTAGAGGACACGGATGTGGCTGTGATTCTGATGGAACTGGAGAAGGAATGATGAAGAGAGGAGGACCACAGCACCTTCAGACCTCTAACTGCAAATGTAGCTCATTTAAAAAAAAAAAAAAAAAAAAATCACATCCAAAACCTTTTGGACTTCTTTATGCAGCAGGATGAGATTCATGAACACTGGGATGATGAAATCATCTTACCAGTAACTCCAAAACTTCTGCTAGACCTATATTAAATTACATAAGTGATGAAGTACTGATTTTCATATCAGATTTTTTTAATGCAGATTCCCAGACTTTTCTCTCTCACTTGGTTTTCACATGTCTAGGAATCATTACACGATTTCCCATGGTTCCCATATCAGGTTTGCAGTGGAAAACATAATTATCTGTGTCACAGTTTAACCCCAGCCAGGAACCAAGCACCACACAGCCGTTCGCTCAGTCCCCCCAGCCAGTGGGATGGGGGAGAGAAATGGGGGGAAAAAAAAAAAAAAAAAAAAAAAAAAAGTAGAACTTGAGATAAAGACAGTTTAATAGGACAGAAAAGGAAGAAAATAATAACAATGTTAATAATAATAGTAATAATAAAAGAATTAGAATATACAAAACAAGTGATGCACAAAGGAATTGCTTACCACTCGCTGACTGATGCCCAGCCAGTTACTCGGCAGTGGCCCCTGGCCAGCTTTTCCCCCAGTTTACATACTAGGCATGACATCACATGGTATGGAATACCCTGCTGGCCACTTTAGGTCAGCTGTCCTGGCTGTGTCCCCTCCCAACATCTTGTGCCCCTGCAGCTTTCTTGCTGGCTGGGCATGGGAAGCTGAGAAATCCTTGACTTGGTCTAAACACTACTTACCAACAACTGAAAACATCAGTGCGTTATCAACATTCTTCTCATACCTAGCTCAAAAACACAGCCCTATACCAGCTACTAGGAAGACAATTAACTCTATCCCAGCTGAAACCAGGACAGTCTGAAACCATAGTTCTAACTATATAAAGTTTTAAGTACCCACTGTTCACATATAACTCATCACTGGAAGAGAAGCTTGTGTTGTCACTCCCCACTCACTTAATATTGGGCCACATTTTCAATATCTGGATCTCCACAGATGCATAACTCTTTAAGAGGGAAAAAAGTGCTCCCCCGCCCCCCCAAACAGAGCTATCATTGCCAGAAAGAAGCTGAAACCCAGTCTCTTGTGTTTGGGGTTTTTTTTAATACCACATGGATAAGGCAGACTTCAGCAAGCTTGTGTAAATTTTGAGTAACGTCCATTTGGATTTACATTCTCTATTGATTAATATGTACCAATAGAAACCATTCACTATGTAATGAGAGGTATCTGGAGATAGCAGGAGTTATGTTTTTAAGTATTTTCTACTCTGTCTATTTCCATGAATTATTGAATCAATTGATTATACTGAATTGTTGAAGCAAGCAGAAAAATACAGAGCAAGAAAAAAGGTGACCTGTAAATCATCTATTACATATGTAGTTTCTGAAGAAAGAGGCTTCACAGTTGGATAATTTGTCAAAATCCACTGTGCAAAGGTTATTAGAGCATGTAATCCTAAGGCCTTTTTGGTGACTAACAAAGTGGAGCGTTCATTAATGTTAATATTGCCCCCAAATCCTACAAATACGGTATGGAGTGTGTATTTCAAATCATAAATAATGCTTAAACTTGGCAGAAGACATTAATGAAGGTGTATAGCAAGAGATGTGCTGGTCAGTAGACTCTTGTTTTGATTTATAAGACATTGTCGTCAGGTGAGGGGATGGACTTGCAGAAGGTGAAAAAAACTCCTTATAGATATGCAAGACCTTCTGAAAGTGTCTATGTTTGAAGAATTATTCAGATCCAGGATTCACAGAGCTCAGCAAGGGAACAGAATATTTGGGTTTGCTGATAACAAAAGCTTCTTTGGCTTTTCTTACCAAGGTACATATGCCATGAAGCTAATGAAAGCCTTTCTCTACATTCAGTGAAGGACAGACAGATGTTTTAAAGCTAATGATTTAAAAAGCCCTGTCCATTTCTAATCAAAACTGAATATTCTTTTTTACTTTATCCAAACTGATGAGTGCCATGAAACAACAATCTAACTTTTAATCATACAAAGAGTCTCTGGCACAGTGCTAGCTGCTATGGCATCTTCCCAATAGCACTGCAGATGCCTCTGCTTGTGACAAACTTGGAGCATTAAGTCTGCATTCAGTCTATTATGGAGCAAATTTCCTCATGTTGCTCAAAAAAGTGAGGGGATCTACAGAGAGTCTCAGCCACCCTCTGATAACAAAGGGCTATGACCTGGAATGCATATGTATTCACATTGTAGTACTGCAGATATCTATAGATATAGAGATATATATCATATTGCATATCTACATAAACAGATACAAGCAAAATACTTGCTACAGATTAAGAAAAAAAAAGTTAACCATTAGAGTGTTCAAACACTGGAACAGGAGTCCAGTCAGGTTGTAGACACTCCACCCTTGGAGACACTCAAAACTCCACTAAACAAGGCCTTGAGGAATCTGATCTGGTCTGACCTGGTTTGAGCAAGGGCTGGACTAGAGACCTCCAGATGTCCTTTCCAACGTAAATTATTTATTTTACAGACGGACCTAACTAAGTTTCCCCTCTCAAACCAAAAGTCTCAGCCCACAGCTTAGCACAGTATCATTCCAAATAATTTGTCAGCAACCAGAACCACAAGACCTCATCTCTGGGGAATTAACTACCAGGATCAGTGAGCAGTAAGAAGTAATTCTATAAAAATTCCTGTAGTTCACTCTTGAAGAGGTTGCATGTATACCTGTAAGCACATATGACTTCTTATTTTCTATATCCCCTACACTTCTCTACAAAACAATCAACAAATGAAAAAGTCTGTTTCCATACCAGCATTTCATTTTACATTCTTATATAATAAAATTTCTTCTTCTTTATTGACACTGAAGCAAAACTCATGGCTAAAATAAAGAGATCACAACAGAAATCTTATAGTGTGCCTAATACATTATAAGCACTTGAAAGATTTACTTAAACTATGTCACATTTTTAACATCTTCACTATTTCAGTGTCATTTAGAGTAACTTGCAGTTGGTGATTTACAGAGCAAAAATATTCATAGTAGCTGTGTGGTACTGAACAGTTTCTTCTGTGTGATTTCCCTATAAATTATTTTGCATCTGTCTCATGTAAGCATGACACAGTGCAGCAAAGCATAGTGGCATACTTCCAATGTGGTCTATTCCCAAAAGTAAATCAAAATTCTTTGGATGATATTCCCTAAAACCAGACAGACTCTACATGTATTAGAAGTATATTTACAGCAACTTTTCCAGGAATGGGGAAACTGGTGTTATACATTATCAAAATATATATACCCAAATGTTAACACTCACATTGAAAAAAAAAAAAAAAGAAAAATAGCAGCAGAATTGGCATGTACAACATTAAAAATCAACAATTTAAAAAGAAAATATAGGAGATTGTTCAGCTGCTACTAGACAGAGATCTACTAGAAGAAAGTAGCATTAAAATATCAAAGTCCAGTCTTAGTAACAGAATCAACAAATGCCTTAACAAATATAGAGGTGCCTTCTAGTCAGAGAAATGAAGATAAGGATATGTGGAAGTATGTGGAAAAGAAACAAGCAGCAGAAAACGTGAACTTCCCCAAAACATTGCAAAAAATTCATTAATAAAGGAAATGTAATACAAGTGAAGAAGCAAAAAGAAATCTAGGAGATAGCACCTGAAGAAACTTAAAGCAAAATCTTAAATTATGAGAACGTTTGACAATGTGTCACACTGAAACTGTCAGTAAGATCAATAAACATTTCAGCAAAGTATTGAACTAAGAAAAGCGACGGAAAATGGCACGGTCAGTGAAACACCAAAGAAAAAAAGTCTTTGAGAACTGTTTTTGTGTTACAGGTCTTCTGCATTCATATTTTAAGAAGGAAAGTTCTTCCAAAGGAGAGAACAGACTGACTGGACTATGCCATCTCCCCATTGTGACCCCAGATACACGGCAGACAAACCTACATTTTGAGGAAGACATTACTGCTGAGAGAAAAGAGCCAAAGAACCTGACACGCAATATGGCCTTTGTGCAAATGAGAATTGGGCCCTGGAGATTTGATTAAGTTCTTCCAGAACACTGTGGGGAGATAAAATCAACTGCTGTATGCCTGGCCTAATCAGACTAATTTTACTAATGGCTTTAACCTAATATTTAGGCTGCTGCAACTTCTCACCCCGTAAGCGCATACACAATGATGGCAGAGCCTAGCGGGCACCTTGCAGTTCTGGTCCCACATCAAGAGGAAGCCAAGACTCCATAAGTTGTTTTCCCCCTGGGTTCCCAGCACAGGTACAAGAACTGAGGGGGAGATGAGGGCCAAACAGGAGACCACAGCTGTGACACATCAAAAATAGCAAGCAACATCACAGAGCACCTCTGATAATGCAGGCCTGCCAATATGTCCCTCACTAAGAGCTGGAGCTTGGTTTTGTTGCAAAACATGAGTCAAAATTAAATTTACTAGACTTACTCTAATACGTGATTAAGTGAGAAGAATCAAAACTTGAAACCCAAAATCGTTGAGTTTTACAAAGGGTTGCGCAATATGGCTTTGTTCCAAAGGAAGAAACTCAAAAAGGCCTAAAATCCTGCATGAAGGAAAATTCAGAAGGAAAGAACTATATATTTCACCATCATTTTTTCTCTTTAAGGAAAAAAAAAAAGATTTTGAAGATAGTTTTTAATACTGGATTCTCAGAGTAAACTCACATAAGTCTATTGATTTTGCTGGAGCTATGAGATTTTGCTGAAAATGAGAATCTGACCCAGGCCACTTGAAGCGTCTACTGTTTTTCTATAATTATATGAACTGAAAGCAGAGAAAGGGAAAACAAAGCATTTATCAGGTGAATATTTTTATTATAAGCTTCTGCACCTGCTATAATTAAAATTAGAAAGGAAATAAATGAATACTTTGCAGTACTCCTAAGTAATACATGTATTTGACCTAATAAAACACAGAAAAATTATCCTTCCGATTAATAACCAAAAGAACATTTTGTATGAAGGATTTTCTTGAGCAAGTCTTCAAGCATTAATTGATGTACTGTGGCTCACTGCTGTCATTGTCAGTTTAAAGAAGTACTTACGTGACTCCAGAGAGTGGTCCCTTGGAGGTCGTCCAAAACTAGAATCTGTCCCACAGCACTGAAAAAAACGGACTTCCCTGACTACTTGTGCTAGATATTTCACCATCTTTCACACAGAGAGGGAAAAACCCACTGATATTGCCAAGAACTTCTCCAAGGTATTGCTCTGAACTCAGCAAAGGAATGAACAATTCTGTTGTTCGAGTTTTCCCAGAACCACACTCCCATCCCTGTTGTTCAATTTCAAAATAACCTCATAAAATAGAAAGAGTTCAGTGGTTCAGCTGGTACCAATTTGAGTTGCTGTTTTAAATGTAAAATGCTGAAGGCTAACAAAAGAGAGCTAGAGAAAGGTTTTGTTGATGTGTTTTGTTGCAACCTGCATTTAATTGTGCTAACCTTGGGCAAAGTAAACTACTTGATAGAAAAATTATTCTCAAACTTTATACTTTTAACAGCAACTTAATTTGCTCGAGGGGTGGCTACAGTGCAGAAACGAGGGAAAATGTTTCCAGAATGTGTGTAGAAAGTTGTAAGCAAAGTAGCCTCCTGCCAGATACAAGGTACCATGCCACTTAAAGTTTGCCAGGGCGTGGATAGATCTAGCGACACTGAAGATTGCATTAGGACAAGAACAAGGTAATTTCACTTAAGAAAAAACAATTCAGAGGGTTGTGCTGGCTTTAGCAAAGTTTTTGTCCCTGATGGTTTCTGATTAAAGAGCAATGTCAGTTGCTTGTATAACCTGTGTATCAGGACACTAACTTGGAATAGAAGACAGTCAAGTCTAAAAGTGAGATCTAGTCAGCTTGATTTAGGGCAAGCTTGAGAACCCTTGCTTAAAGTCAGACAAAGAACATAACTTGAAGCTCAAGAAGACAGACATTTCCAAGCCTCAAGGGATACCACAGAAAAAAAATTCATTCTGATGAGAGGACAATTATTATACTCCAGAAATAATTTATTCCCATTGAGTATCAGCTATCAGCACTTAATAAGTAAACTTTCATCCCCCCAAAATCACCTCTTATAACTCTCTCCAATCCAGATCTTTATGCTGCTGTCTATAATCTCCTAAGTAGCACATAAGATTTCATACTATTTTCTTAAGAATACACTGAAGAATATCCTTTCTAATGACCATTATAATGTAAGGATTGATTCATTTCACTGCCTTTTAAAATTTTATTTTACACAATTCACATTTAATCTCATTGAAAGGATTCAAACTGAAAGTTTGCCTGTTATTAATAGTGTCTTAATAGTTTCTGAAGCATCATATATTTAAAATAAAAATTCCTGTTACATGACACATTTCTAAAGGCATTTTACTGAAATAAATGGCTGCTTTAGGAAACGTGTAATGAAGGATTTAGGGAACTCCTTCCAGCTCCATGTCAGAAGTTTGAATTAGGTTCCATCTGGGAGAGTGAAACCACCTGATAGTAACATCTACTTTGTGATGAGAGGAAGAGGAATTGTCCCAAAGTATATTCCTGTTGGAAGTTTCTGGGGAATCCAGCAAGTGGGTTTGTATCAAGGAATATCACTTAGGAAAATGATGATACTGAATCCAGAAAAAGCTAGTAAGAAATCAAAATAATTATATATATATATATATACACATATATATATAAAAGCATGTAAACAGATAAACAAATAATCTAGAAAAAGAGCAGACTTCTTTTGTTAGGCCAGTGAGTAGCTTTGGAATAATTAGAGAAGTTATTAGGCACACAGTTCTGTTTTGGGTTTGAAAAGGGAGCAGTAGTTGTCCAAGCCAAACACAGGTCAAATTATGCATTTTGTTTATACATATAGTATACAGTAATACACACATTCAGTAATAAATACTACTATGTCCAAGGAATGGACAATACAAACCAATGATGCAAGTGTATTACAAAAACATTAAGTTGTTTTATCCCTGTTTTCTATCTTGATCTATAAGTGTACTTATGTACCCCTCCTTGTTTTACAAACTGTTCAGCTGGAACTTCCCTGTGGCTGTTTTTCAAGTGCCATATACACACAAGGATTTCAAGGCATTCTGCATCTCCGTGTCTCACTGCATTAGGTGAGTATCATAGACCCTTACCATGCATGAAGAATCAAGCCATAATTTCTACTTTTTCCACAGTATATTGATTACTAATACATCTTTCCTGTTTAGAAACACATAGTCCCTTCAAAATACTTATGTAACCAGTTATCTAATCAATATCGAAGTAATTAAATCCCACTGTGATCTGTCTTTCCTACAGACTTCTGTATGTATTATTTTCTCCCTCCAGTTTACATGTCCTGATCTCTTTTCACTAACTGCGTGGAATTGTATACTCCACAAATTAATGAATTACTTTTATTCCATTAACTTCTCTCACTTTATTTTCCTGTTGCAATCATCTAAAGTAAGTGTTCTCTTCTTCTATCCTCTGAATAATTTCTTTAAAGTATGATCCTTTTCTCCAGTCTATTTCTTTTTTGTTTAAAGGAACTACGTAGCAATCAGCCTTTAAGTATTTGGGATTTTTATTTACATTCACTTTTATATAAATACTTTGTCTTCTTTTGTTTATCTTGCTTTGCCTTCTGTGTCTTAACAGTCTCTTTGGCTCCTATACCATTTCAGCATTTTAGTGTGCAGCCAGACATCGATTTATTCCGTATCGTGCTTTCAATCTGCCCCATCATTTTTACTACACTCTCAAGGTTTCTCAGAGATGGATCCTGGGGTGACCCAACTGGATAGAAGGAAATAGTGTGGGAAAGAGGAATTTGCCTCCATGCACTCTTTGCACCAGTTCTGCTAGTAAACTTTTCAAGTTTAAAACTAACATAGTGTTTCACATGGAAACTTAGATTCTAGAGCTCTTGTGTGCTGTGCAATGCTGTTGAATGACACAAGGTCTATTAATGCAGAGTGCTTTGATTCCCAGTAAATATGCTCTATCTAACAAAAATAACTGTCCTGAAGTTCTATATGCAGGTACACTGCTCATTTTGCTTTGATTATACAGTTCCTTTATTTTTCTAGGTATCAGTGAGTTTACAAATAGTGAAAGGGAAAAAAAAAAAAAGAATGAGAAAAAATGAGATTGTCTAAAGTGATTCTTATTCCAAAATTGTGCAATGTTTGTGAGGCATGTTTCTATGAGTTCATCTGAAAAACCTCTGAAAACACAGAACTGAAATTAGGGGCAATCATCTGTTTCATGAACTGAAATTTTAAATTGGCTGTAAAAACAATGGAAGGAATAGTTATGAAGGTAATTCATGACAACATGAAGAAGAAGTTACAGTAGACCAAAGACAAAGAACACAGCCACAACTTTATGGTAGATAAAGCTTTTTGAGATATTTATCCAAACTTGAATGGCATTTTAATATTATATTGTTAGAATTCCTTAGTCACAGAACTTTTTGCCTACTCTTCATATTCTTAAGAGAAAATGAGTAGACCATTTGTTTATTTCTGTATAGACAGAAGATGTCAATAAAAGCACAGTTATCTACTTTCATCATTGCAAAGCTACGTATAACGTTTCAGATTTTCAGAAAAAGTACATACGCCCTGTTCAAGAAAGTCCTTTGTATCTTAGTTTTAATAAAGTGATGAGCTTGAGAATTAAAATCAATAACCCTTCAAAATGTTTCCACTTCCTATCATTTACATCATACATTACAGTATCATTTCCAACTGTCCTGCCAGGTTTTGTGTTTGAAATTATGTGCTCTTCATCTTCTACATCGTCTTCCCCATAGAACTTAAAGTCTTCCGATACTCTGTTACTCTTTGAAAAACTAAAATTGTTCTGACCTTGAATATCTTAATAAAAAACAAACAAATCAACGAACACTTGAATCTTACTCTGGTTGCCAATCATTTCACGCCCCGCCCCCCGGCTGTGCACTTTATTGTTGAAATTGTAAGCTGAAGGCCTTTTACATATACAGCGCTGTACAAATGCCTGCTAAGCAGCAGGATATAATGTTCTGGGGAATTAAGGTAGCTGCCAATAATGTTAAATGAACAGTGTTCAATCATTGTTGTCCCTTGTGTTCATAAATTACAGGGCAGATACAGTCAATAGGGCAGCACAGCACAAGGAATTCTCAGCTAATAAAAAGTTCACAAAGGCCTTAGATGAAGTTTCGTAGAATCATAGAACGGTTTGGGTTGGAAGGGACCTTAAAGATCATCTCGTTCCAACCCCCCTGCCGTGGGCAGGGACACCTCCCACTAGACCAGGTTGCTCAAAGCCCCATCCAACCTGGCCTGCAACCCTTCCAGGGATGGGGCATCCGCAGCCTCTCCGGGCAACCTGTTCCAGTGCCTCAGCACCCTCACAGGGAAGAACTTTTTCCTTACAGCTGATCTAAATCTACCCTCTTTCAGTTTAAACCTGTTAAGTGTCTAGAAACATGTCTGAATTTGCACTGATGCCCCAGCTGAAGGTTATATTGGTATGGTAAGTGCCTGTTGATATATTTGTGAAAACCTAACTTAAATATAGAAGGACGTTTTCATACATCTCAATTTTTCATTGCCTTTATCATTTTTCGTGCTCACCAGCTGCCTCTTTTTTTCTACTCCAATGGCTGTGTCTCCCAGTATTCAAGAGCATAGGCTAAACTCATTAATAATCATCAGTTCAGCTTTTCTTCCGTTCTACTTAAGTTCAAAGGGTACTGCAACAAACAACTGAGGGCTGTACCCAGAGGCTAATATCTCTATTTATCTTCATATGTTTCATTGCAAGAGAGACACAAAATGAAAAAATATTTTGTCTTCAATCACAAAACTTCATAAACTGTGGTAATTAAAACTCTAACATTCCTTGATGCTTAGAAGATGCTCAGAATTGTTTGTAAAAGGTAGTCAAAGTGCTTGCCTCTGTGGGAAGCCTCATGTGCCTTCAATTCCTCCTTTCTAGCACCATTAAGTTTCTTAAGGGCTGTGTACCTTGTACAAATTATCATGTATGTGGGAGCGTGACACTTCTTTCTCTCAGTAATTCTTTGTACCTATGCTGCAGCTCTGGAGATCCTGCGTTCTTGGTTTACTCCTTTACAATGCCATTTAGTAACCTCATCCCTAGCTAAGAAAGCAGACAACTGTAATCCATCTCTTTCCCCCAGATTTGCAAATAAAGTAGCTGAGAAGTTCTACAAAGTTGCTACAAGCAAAATTAGGAACATTGTCTAGGTCACTAACATGACAGAGCCAACTCTTACACATTCAGCTCTCAATACCTTTCAGCTCACTAGAGGACTAATAACAGGAAATTCCGCTAGAAGCTATGAGCTCATCAACTGCAGATGTCACAGAGAAAAGAAACCCAGGCATATTGGTCACTAGTCACAGGATGAGCCACCAATGTGATACAAGTGCAAAAAAAGTAAATGAGAAGCTAGAGAGAATCAAGCCAGGCATTTCCAGGAGAGACTGGAAAACATTAATCTTTGTCAAAATATCTGGAATACTCAGTAAAGCTCTGGTTATTCATATTTTTAAAAGTTAAGGAAGACTGAAACATGCAGAGAAAAGTTACTGTCACAGGAATGAAGAGACTATTATATGAGAAGAAACTTAGAAAAGCTCATCGGAGGATATGGCTGTTCTCTATAAATACACTTCAGGGTAAACACCAGGGATTTTAAAGAATAATTTAAGCTAAAGGTTAAAGTAGGAAGATGAAGAAATGCATATGAACTGAATTCTCTGAGACTGGAAATTAGAAGGAGGTGTCTAGCCATCAGAACAATGGCATTCTTGAATAATTTTCCAAGTAAAGCAGTCAAGACAAAAATCCTAACTATTGTAAAGTTTGATTCAAAGTTTATGAAACAGCAATGGTAATGTGACTTATTGATCCACGAAGCTTTTTCCAGTCCCAGTTTCCTAACATGCTTCTTCCACAGATAGAGAGCTAGGAGTCTTGATACTTAACATGCATCTGCTGCATCACAAACACAGCATTTCGTGAAAACCAGTCCCTAGAGAAGATAGCAACCTCTTTCATGAAAAAAAATAATGCTGTCAATAGAAGTGAAACATTCCTGCAGCTGCTGGGTTCAGATGTTTATCACCTAATCAAACAAGGAAAAATAGAAAAACAAGATTAATAGTCCAGTTTTCCCCAGTGTATTCAGATTACAATTGATACTTTGTTTAATATATCTTTTATTGAGTTCAGAGAGTACAAAGTGGACCTTTTAGACCACGTAATGACTAGATTGTAGTCGATATTCACAGAAAGTTATATATAGAAGTATTTTCTAAACACAAAGAGTAAGACGCTGTTTCTGTAAACTCAAAAAAGTCTGAACTTGAGTTAGCAAACTAGTATTTCCAGAGATTAGCCTTATTCTTATCCTCAGACATAGCTAAAAGACTAGTTGAACTTTGATTCAACTCTTGGTCTTAACACCCCCCCTGTGTATTTTGTATGCAGCTAAATCACCAGAGATGCCCTCCTAGGCTTTGTGCTTCTAACTATTCAGAACAGAGATGAGGTCCAGAAGGTGTGTGTGAGGAGAGGCTTACCATACCATGGGTCTGTAGGCAAAAATTTAAACCCATTCACACACACACTTTGTATAACTTATACTCTTTCAAAATTTATGAAATGCATACATATTCTCACTTCATGCATCTGGCAGATCATAGTACAGGGTTTGACTCTGAGCGTACAGAGCTTCATGGTATGCTTTGCACTAATATTCACCAAGAACAGAAAGCTTAGGGCAGAATTTAATCCTGTGTCACCTTATTTGTAATGTCTTTTGATATGTACAAGTATTTATTTACTGTCTTGCACCTATGCACATTTTAGGAATTATAGGCTGCTCCAGGAGCCCCAGTATAACTAAAAATTAACATATTTAACAGCTCTAAAACACATTAGTACTACGTAGCAAGCAAAAAAATCCTGAAGGCTTTTTCAAATAAGCTTTGAAGGCTGATAGCTTGTGTTGCTTAGCCAATAGAAAACATCTTGAAAAGCAGAGAACTCTAATACAGATAAGGGAGATCGTTATCCTTTCCTGGCACATTCCTCATTATTTTTGTCTAACTACCATGGACCCATTCTGCTCTCACACCTTGTCTCGCAACTCAGCCACCAGATAGTCTAACTTCCAGGAAGGTAGCAGTTTTTTCCTCAAGCTTTCTAAGTTCACGTTAAATCACACTTACTTACAAGGCTAGCAACAAGGAGAAAAATTTCAGGGAGTTCCCAGTGCAATGACCAAAACTGGAATTCCACTCCCCTGTATCTGAAATCCCCTAATTCCCTCTGCTGCTTCTTTTTTCTCCTCTCATATGGAGTACTAGTTATTTGCTTCACTGCAAATGTCTCCTCCCTCCAGGCAAAAGATTTGGGGTAAGACTGTGCACATGTTTAATAAGTGTGCGGGGGTAACGTCTTATCAGTATGAGAAGGCTTTATGATCAGAATTTCAAATGGGCTACCAGTGGCCCATACTGTCGCCATGTGGGGAGACCTTCAACTCAGAAACTTCCTGTCACTATAACAGCTTGAAGAGCACAAGTAAGTTTGACAGGTTAAATAGCATACTTCTGTTCTGTCCTCACCCTAAATATTCTTTTACTGTGTGCTAAAAGACTGCAACTTAAAAAAAAAACCCAAAACACACACACCAAAACAAAAACCAAAACAAGGTGAGTGCTTGCAAACTCCAGTACACAGGGATAACAAGCATCTACACAAGAGTATTATGCACAAAGAGATAGAGGTCAATAGCAAGTTCACACAGGCAGAAACACAGGCTTCCATAAAAAGTCTCATGCTCTTGTGTTTTATAAGCCAAGGTATGAACACAATCACTGATGTACATTCCTGTATACAGCACTACAGAGTGTTGTATCCCATTTTCCAGGTAAATAGCTAATATTTCTCTATAATTTTCTGTTCTTGACAGGTTGGTCAGCTTTCTACTCAGGTGAATCAGCCTCTGACAATTTGCAACTCAGATGCAACCAGTGTTTACCTGTCAATCCTGTCATCTTTTCTTACACAAAAAACCTCCAGGCAGAACTATAAGGGTGGTGACTGTAAGCTAATCACATCTCTAGAGAATTGCAATTCTTGAATGCACTTTATACTTCCTGAGCTTCAACTTCAACAGCTCTAATTATTTTGCAATAATTAGACCTTGGCAGTGCTTATTTCTTAAATGTCTGCCATATCTAAACATGCCAACACATAATCTATTTACCATTCTAGTCACAGGATATTAATATCTGCCCCAATATTGTTTACCTCTTCTGCACTAAAAGCATTGGGGTTTGACTTCATAGCACCTCAGAGAGTTCAAAATTCCAAGAACTGATTTTAGAACCTTTATGTGAAATAGGAAGAGCCTTCTTTCTCATGTGCCCCTTGAAGCTATGATGGTAAGTTGAAAGGTCTGGGGGATTTTTTCTTCTTTTTACCTTCTGGACTAAAGCAGTTTTAATTGCTACACAGAGTAAAAACTACCTATATGATGAAGAGTGTGTTCCCCACTACGTTTCCTTCCGCTACAACACCTCACTGCAACTAGCAGCACACCACCATCATCAGAAAGCAGAAGCTGTAATAGCATTCGACAAAACACAGATTTATTTAAGCAGACATTCATAAAGACTGGGTAACTGAACACCTACAAGACAATATTCTTTAATTAATCCTGGTTTTAGCTGGTAACCTATGTCTGAGCTAAACACCCCTCTCCAGACCACGGTAAATAACCACCCTCTCCCAAAATATAAGCCTTAAAGCCAGCCCAGGAAAATCAATATTCTTTTGTCATTACTTGTCTCCAGACTTTTTATCCTAGCAAGATCCTTCATTCAAAAAACACTTGAGACATATAAGTTCAGTGTTCATGTCTTCAAGAAAGTGATAGAACCACAAGTGAGTAATCAGTTGAGTTAATCTACAATAGAGGAAGAAGAGACAGAGGACAGGATTTTCATTCAGCTGCTGGAAGTATAAGAAAACATTAATAATGTGCAAAGTGTCCATTACCAAAATTCTGTTCACTCTCTTCTGAGTGCTCCAATGACTAGACTTGACTTTCTGGGAAGGGTGCCTACAAGTTCCTAGATATAGACAGGCAAGCAAATGGAAGCATGTCAGAGAGATTCTTGCTGGTGAAATCCCTCAGAATCAGATAAATTATATTGCAGTCCTGTGTTCAGTGAGTCCATAAGATTTTTCAATTCCTCTTATGGAAGTTTCTCCTTCTGTTTATTACAAAATAAAAGTACTGGCCACACAAATTTGGCTTTGAATGACCCCTATCTGACTGACAAAACATTCAGAGAGAAGTGGGTTTGGAGAGACAGGACATATCATCTTATTTTTCTATTATAGGCAAAGGTGTTAGACTGAGTAGAGGATGGCAATCACAGTTGCTAATAGTGGCTAGTACAACTGTGATTGACTAGAAGGGACAAATTAAGAATATGAAAGTAACAAGATGTCTTTAAAAATCTTCTTATTTGAAGATATGGGAAACATGAATTATTTTCTCTTCTTGTAGCAGATGTAAAATATATTTTTTTGTCCTTGTAAATGTGTTTGTATTCTTAACATTTTCTTTTGAAAACAGTGCATTAAAAATGGGACTTGATCATTATTTAATTCCTTTTGAAAGAGATATCCATAAAGATATGTCCACAAATACCTAATTTACATACTCTGAAATGGTGCTGAAAGATTTCATTATTCATGGACAAGTAACCTCTTCTTTCCATCTGACATCATCTTATTGTGTCCAACAACACTTCCCTTTCTTAACAACTCAAATTCGTATTTACTTATGCACTTCTTTCATCCACCTATGTTAATTTTAAACTACTGGTCTATATAGAGACATCATGACAGCTTGGCAGAAAAGTGAGATGAGTTAGATACAGCTGACCAACTTGCAAAGTAGCAGAGAGAATGTAGCTTCAAAAAAGCCCAGCAGATCTTAAAATCAGCCACTTCTGTAACTGTTGGATTACAGGCCCAAACTCCTCATTCTCCATTCTCCGGTCAGAGGCCTGAACCTTGAGACACCATAAAACAGATATGATGAAGAATTTGAGATTTTAACCACACCATACATTTACTTCTGTCCACTTTTGCAAAGACATTTATTACATACCTGATGTAGAGATGGAAATGCCTTATATATTCATCTTTATGTTTTATTCATCATCATCTAGCCAAATTTGGTGGTATTCTCAGTGCACAGATCTCACAGGGTTTTCAAACTCCATACAGTACTGTAACAGCTGCCATATAAGAAACATTCCCAAACACCCAGTCTTATCTGTTTCTCTATGAACTGGATTCCATAGGCATGAAATACCATTAAGTAACAACTGATGATTAGGTTTCCATCCTAAAATCAAATTCTTTGCCTGAGAACCTGAGTTTCTTCATTTTCAGGATAATCTAAAAAAATAATAATTACACATATAATTGCAAACAAAATACAAATTTAGTTACAACAAGCTAAAACATAACAAAACTAGCAGATTGCGTCATTCAAGAAAGACAGAGAAAAAAGAGTAAACACTCTGGCAAACTCTTTCTTAGGAGGTTAAATGTGATCTCCTTGACAAACACCAGACTTTCTGGGCCCTTGGAAGAACAGCCCTTGTTGCAGTTATTGAAGATGAGACGAGGATTCTAAAGAGGTTTTGATGGAATCTTAATGAAAATTCAGCATGAGAACAATATATAAAGACACCTTTTCTGCGCTCTATTAGTTTTAGCCAAGCAGGAGCAAGTAGTCTTTGAAATAAATATACGTGCTGATGTATTTATTGCATGGTTTCCCATTCCACTTTGCTTTTATGAAAATAAACAAACACTAGGCAAGAAGAAATAATCACTGGAGATTTTAAATTCATTCACACTTCTGAGATCAGAAAGCAATGAAAGAAGCTATAATCTGATTCTAATTGGAAATCAAGACAGTTACAGATGAAAATTTCTCTATAAAAATAGCTAAAGATTTCATCCAAGTCAACAGTCTCTCACCTTGAAGCAGAAACTAGAATTTCCTCATATTCCCACATTGTAGAACAAGATGAAAATGAAAGGTATTACTGCCTCTGGACGAATATGAAAAATTTCTCTCTCATTTAACATTTTTCATTGTCTCTGATGAGAAACTGTTTTAATTGAGCTTATTCACGTCCAACATACCAAAACATAATTATTTTCATGGCTTTTATAAATGCCATATGTGCTGAGATCAATCACAACCGGTCACATATCTTCTTTCCAAACCTTTCAGAGGTGACCCATTTGATCACCCCCTCCCTGCAATGATGGCAAGTCTGCCTGAGCAGGCACGGGTGCTTAGTCATTGCCTGGTCTGTTCAAAAACTCCTTTGCAATCCTGTTACCAATTCCTTCACTTTGCTACTCGGATCACGGCCCTCATCCTCTTGCGCTTTGTGGACAAAGTGTCAGATCTCAGTCATGATGTGCTTGAAACACAATATATACGCTTCCTTTGTTCCCTCCTGATTCTGGCAGATCTTCTCTCTGTTAGAGCACTGTGAACAGCCTTGGACCACCACAGTTAGGCTGCTTCTAGATGCCAGGACAACATACGCAGTACGTGCGGTGCAGTACCGAGGGCGGGCCTGACGCCTTCTGCCCTTAGTCTGATTCCTGACTGCAGACAGGTAACTAACGTACCTCATATGCAGCTTCTTGTAACGCAACATTACTGTCTCGAAAACAGGTACCAAGAGGGATAATAAAATCCAGGTCCCAGATTCTCAGGTGTTCTTTTACACGTTAGTGCAGAGTTTAACACAGCCATAACACAAGCAATAATGTGGTAACTCCTGCAGTAATGTTCACTTGCAGCGGACTGCCTTGGATAGAACACTTCTCTTTTCATCCCAAGAAGGAACAGCTGTATATTTATGCAAAGTATTTCATTTTTGCTGTATTTTTAGGCATGTTTGAACATGTCTACCAAATCCCCTTACTCAGGATTTTTTCTTCTATAAAATACTTGCGATTTTGCATTGCAAGCTGATAAGCAAATTAGCTGTTTTAGGTAAAACTTCCTGTCACTCCAAGTGCTGAACATCAGGCTTTTCCTCTGACAACGTAAACATAGGGAGAGCCCCATGGGACTGTCCATCTCCCTGCATGGTATCTTGCCTGCAGAGCTAAGCTGGCAGCTTAAGCTACTGTAATGCAGTGCAAGATAAATGAATACATGTGGTGAATAATAATGTTGTATTTTGTAACCTACACATTAGAAACCAGCATCACTACAAATCAGAGATCTTTTGGACAGATGTTGCTGTGCACTGTTACACAACACAATGGTTTAGGAATAGGTATGAAGATGAGTGCTGAATCCTGCTGAAATTTCAGAAGGAATTTAAGAAGCAGAAAGTAATAATTTAAAATGGAACTCAGGCAAGACACTAACACTAATGCCTTAACCTTTACAAATAAGGAAGAAAGGGGAGGAATACTGTGTGCACAGGGAAAAGTTGTGACTAATTTACCTGACTTGTTGCTATAATGAAAACTGTAAAAGCCGATTAGTGCTCTATTGTATTGTGCCATGTATAGATACTTTTTCTAATAGCAAAAGAATGTAAAAAGCTGCTGAATGGGAGCAACTTTACCCATGCTTTGCCAAGGAGTACTGCACTATACAAGACACAAGAGGAAAGTAAGAGTTTGGCAAACAGATTTAAGTGATCCCAGCAGTTTGAATAACCACTCTTAACAACTACCATGGGGTATTCAAAGAACACATTCCATTTGGCTATATTCTTCATCTCTCATTCACCACTGAATTTGATGAAAACACTCCAATCACTTATGGTGATTGGTGCTATTATATTCTGTGTAGCTGCATATAACCTAATTACATGAATATTTATTATCTCAAATGTGACCTTTCTGTTGCTTATTCCAAGCAGAGTCATTTTGAATAGCTATTATTCCTTTACAGGTATTTTATTATATATGGAATGTTCTTATATCCACAACTAGCCTATGGCCAAGACTAGAAGACAGCTAATTTTAAATGCTGTTTTTTCTTTTTCTTTTTTTTTTTTTTTTTATAACTGAGCATGTGAATGGTGTCATTTCTTCAGGTTACTTACACATAGCAAAAAAACCATAGCTAAAAAATAGAAGAACCTCAGAAGGCTACTGTATTTCTCCTCATAAAAGGAATCAGCAAAACATTTATTTATTGCAATTGACATTTTAGGTATAAATCCTGCACAATATAATTAATAGATTACCAGTCAGCTTTAAAATGGTTTGAGAAAGAAACACAGCCAGAGCCTCAAATTCTTATTCTTTGTATTTTCCCCAATATATGAAGTACAACAATTTTAGGAGTATTCCAAAATTATTTATTTCACAACATTTAAACTCTACCTAAAATAATGGTAATTTCTTTACCCCCAAAATCATATACTTTCTGCCTACTGAAATTATAATTTTAGTGCATCATAAAAAGCTAAAAAACAACACAAAGAAACATATAAGATTCCCTTGACTGCTAAGAAATAATAATAAAGTAAGTAGTAAAGCATTAAAATGTGAGTAGATCCCTTTTTTGGTTATGTGCATCTGGTAAAGAGTTATATAAGACCAGGTAAAGCTAGGCAGCATGATCAGTATTGTTTTCAGAAAAGACCACTTATGCCAAATACATCATCTTTGAAAGGAAAACCAAAACAAATAAACAAACAAACTAACAAAACAGTGATAGTTAACATGCACTGCCTGGTTTTGACTTTCATTAAGTAAACTGGAATGAGGAACCTGTCCCTCGTAGCAATCTACTGTGTCACCACTGGACACATAGAATAGTGATTCAGGCTTACTGATATGAAGAAGAAATTTTCATGTGAAGAAGTACAACATATCACATCTATGGTGAACTGAAAATAAACACTTCAGAAAGAACAAGATCTTCATCTGATGTGATCACTTTAATTTTTCCATAGCAGAAACCTAATCACATCAATTGTATTAAAAAAAAGAGGGAAGTGGAAAGGGGGAGGGAGAGGTGAATGGAAGGCTTGCTTTGATTTTGTGATGTATATAAAATAATGAAATTTCCATGGCAAGGGATTTTATATAAAGATTACAACCAGTCTACACTACAGCCAGAAAGAGAGGAAGAGAGATGAGTAAAGGTTAATTCTCTGTGCTTTCAGAAAGCACCAGCCTTGGAGGAGTAGGACCTACATACCACAAAGCATCTGTAACGTTAAGATGTCTATGCACCACAGCGCACAGGAAGATATAGTCATCTATTTGTAAAAGCTGTATCCACAGTTGATGACATATGCTTCCTGCCTAAATATGCAGAAAGATAAAGCAAAGAAAGAATCACAAAATACCGTCGTTTCAAATTTGCAAATGGTCTGTGTGAACGAATTATTGCAGTAAGAGCCCCAGACACAGAAAAAAGATGGATCATATTCACAGCACAAAAGAAGGTGCTAACTCAATTTTTTCCTTCAGCAGAATCATTGGACACAATTATTGAAGTACATAGTGGGATGCATTAATAGGCTGTTATCATCTAAAAATACTGCATGCTCTCCCACATGTACAGAGAGAACAAACTGGGCATATCTGAAAACCTGTGAAGTCCACTTCAGTGTAAGTTCAATGAAAACTCAAAGAAAGGGGTAAGAGGAGCAGCAGCCCCTCTAGCCAGCCTTGTTCTATCCCTGCGGCCCCTCCTCAGAAGTAAAAGAAACCCCTGTGCAGCAGATTCTGCAGGGAAACAGCTTCTGAGGAAGCCTACTGCAGGTCTTTTCTTCTTCCCTTTTAAGTGTTTCAGACTGAGCTGACCCACGGGTATGTGGAGCAGACACATCTTTAACACTGATGTCCTGATGGTCCTTACAGGAACAGGGGAATGCAGGAGGTGCAATGTGAAGAGGAAGCGGCCTGCTGCGCTGCCAGGTTCACAATTTTTGGGAAAAAGCAGCTGAGCAGTCATCATCTCTCTCAGCACCTAGTTCTTATATTTTCCACTGAAGACTGCTCTGATACCATCGCAGTCAGACTGTGCCAATTTCTGTGAATCTAATTTATCCTGCCTTTTTAATGGGGTTAGGTGACAGATTAAAGCAAAAATACCTCATGTCTTCCCTTCCCTCACCCCCGAGTCTGCTCACAAACTCAGTGTTGCATGGCATGATTCATGTGGGTTAAAAGAGGAGGAATTAGGAAATTATTAGAGGCTCCCCTCCTTTGTTTTGCACCTTGCAGACCTTTCCTTGCTCTTCTCAACTTTTTCCTCTTTCAGCCTTTTTTTAAATCCATGCAGCAATGGGATACAGCATAGTCCAGCTGGTGAGTAGACATACTCGGTACTAAAGATTTTGTCAGTCACAAATCACATCCTACTATGAATTCTGAATAATATTCTTTTGGCACAGATTGAAAGGATCCCTATTAGCATCCCTCTGAGAAGCTGAGATTTTTACATTTTCCTTTGTCACGACACAGACATGATGTAAATTTCTATTCCCTTTTGGTATTCTCTGTCTGCTGGGCACATTCAGACTGTCTGGGCAATGACCCTTTAGTGAAGTGAGTCACAGCTTAAAAGGTAAAATGCAATTTCATTATTTTTGGCGCTGTGAGTAAAAATGCACAGAATTCAGCAAAAGGTATACAGATGCGTACCACAAAACAACAAAAGCTTTGCCCTCTGCCCAACCAACTGAGCTTCAACTTCTTTGGTCCTTTCGATCCTTTGCCACAACCCCTATTTCCTGAGCCTTTTTCTTATTTCCTTGTCAGGTTGTGAGTGATTTGTTTCCATGCTCTTCCTTGTAGCTGTACAAGATCGATATAAACTGACTAGCACTTGATTCCTTCTATTCATAGTATCTCTATTTTCTTCAGTTCATTTTAACTTCCCTATCATGCTTAGCTCCCTTATTTGTTCCTCTTTAGATAGGAAGAAGTGAGTAGTGTTTGCTTGCTTATATAACTGATTTTCTCAGCTATGCAAACAGTACCAAGATTGTGATATTCTTCAGCAAACAGACATTTCGTTGGCCAGTACCGGTAAAAACATTATTAGTCACTCTTTTCCTTGTTTTTGTATTGCTTGTTGACCATGGATTTGCTACTCTTTTTCTGTCTGTGACTGCAGTAGCACTTTACTGTGATTTTTTGCCGTTAAGATAATTAATATGCTAATAAAACACATGGTAGGGTGAACACTTGTGGTTTACTGCACCCCACACCCCTACTCCTATTAGCTTTAACTCCTGTTTTGCTTGAGATGGTAGTTCATAATGATAAAAAATTATCTAAGATCACAACTCCAAGATCCAGAGGAAATACAACTCTGCTGTGTCGAATTCTTTCCAGTAAGGGTGTGGTACTGGTGTGGTATTAGTGTGGTATTAACATATGTGGGAAACTAGCATGGGTTGTCATAGAGCCTCAAGTGCAATAGGAACAGCCAGACCCAGATCAGCAGTTTGTAACTGCTATTCCTTGCATATATATTACCCAGAACACACACAGAGCATTGGATTCCTCCTGAGCACGAGAAGATTAATTCTTGCTGCTACCACCACCCACCTGATTACACTTCAGTGACTGCCCGGAGAGAAACTGCAATAGCATTGATAAGACCCAAGCCAAGATAGACTGCCATTTAACCTAACATTTTGGGTTCAGAGGTAATGCATATTGTAAGGCTTTTGACAAGAGGTGAGACAAAAAGGCTTTAAATAATGTATCTTTGTGAGGATTGTATAGCTCCTGTATTCTTCCATGCTCATTTAAAGCCTTACATTTGTAAAGCCATTTAAGATTCTCCCATCTTAAAGTTGACCTGTTAGGCCTGTCTTTCAGCTGTTCATATGCTTGTTATTGATTCTGCAGAAAATCAGATCTTTTTGCTCTGACACAGCAAGGGCAAGGGCTGGACTCACTGCTCGTCTAGGACTATGGATTGCAAGTTCTGTGCTGAAGCATAGTTAATGCACTTTGGAGACCATCTGCCTCAGCTCAATGGCTAAAAAAACGCATGGCGGCCCTATGTGACAGAACAGGACTAGGTGAAACAATGGCTTCCAAAGAGCAAAAATAATAGTTCAGTATTTATAAAACTGTCAGATTGATAGTCCTGGCACCTTAACTACTTCAGCTATAGAATGAATTGCTTGTCTGGTTTCCTCCTGCTTCCACCAGAACATGCTGTTTTGAGCATTAAAAAGGTAGTGCAATGCAGTCTCCTCAGAGTCTTAATGTTTTGCCTCTCTGCCCACACTATCCTTAAGACAGTCACTGTGTATTTGTGGACAGAAATTAATTATTAATTTCAAATTGCTTAGCTTAGCAAGACTGCAAAATCCTTATTGCAGATTAATTTCTTTGTATTTACTACATTTGTCAGCAGGGTTCTGTGTTTGGGTTCTAGTTAACAATATAGTTATTCAGAAAACAAATATCAAACCTCTCTTTCCATGTGGTGTCAGACCATTCTCTTGTGTGACTCTGGGCAGCAGTCCATGTGTCTCCCCAGGGTTACAGTCCTCTTCTTGTATGTGGCCTTGACGTCTTGAGAAGTGATAGGAAAAGAACTACAGGAACAGCATCAAGCAAACCTGCTCAGAAAGAAAAAAGAAATTGTAAAGAAAAAGGAATTGTAAAGAAAAAAGAAAGAAAGGAAAACCATGCCTAGTGCAAAGCTTACAAATCCCTTGCACCAACAAATAAATAAAACAGTACTAATGCATGAGTGACTGGAAGACAATAGCTTATCAGCCTCAGTTGCATCAAAAAGTTCCAATTTCACACTCTGACACCTTATATCAGTGAAAAGAAAGACATAAACTTGTGCATTAATCAGAAGAAAGTGAAATATAAATGTTTCCCCCCATTCCCACCTGCAATTTGCGATTTGGAAAAATATAATGAGAACAGTAGGAACTAGTATTAAAATAGAGATAGAATGACACCTACTGGCTGTCAGGAACTGGCTTGTTTCACTGCTGAGAATGTTTGGGGGTTTTACTCCCTTTCCTCAAAATACTTAACCTGAGACTCCTATTAGTCATAGGGCTTAGATTCTGGACAAGGAATGAAGAATAGATCGACAAGTTCCCCAAATAAAAGCCTTCTCCCGTCAATTTTTAACCAATTAGCTACCTAATTAAAAATACCTATATAAACAGCTTAATGTGTTTCAAATCTTTAATATTAATGCTAGTGAGTAAATAGATGCTCTGCTTAAGAGCTACCAGAAACTGCAAAAAAACCAGTGCAATTTTGCACTGGATACAGGTTTCCATAGTACATTTTACTAGAATAAATAATACTGATAAACAGAACTATGTCTCTTACCAAAAAAAAATACTGAAGCAGCTAAATTTTACAGTGCTGCATCACTTTGTAACGGGATAATTACCCTTTTTCCTGGATTTAGTGCATTATAGTTCATTTTCTTTATTAAAACTTCCCAACTCCTTCTTTTTAATGATTCTGTATAGTTTCATATGAACAAGATATTAGATTCCCAGAGTTTCTTTGCTCCTACTGTTTTTTTCAACCAACCTAGAATCATCATCAGTGATACAAAAATCTCAGAAGGTCTTGAGATTTTGTTAAAGGTCACAGAAACATCTCAGTCTTAAATGAACATTCTTCTCTGTACTATACATGTATTCTTGGACTCTCCACTTATGGATCTTCTGAGTATGAGTGTGGCCCTTTTCCCTGTTAGTGGTGATACTCTGTGGGTGATACTGCCGGTACAAACAAATGGATCTTGCTCACTTTCTATCTGCAACAAGATATATTTTCTCCTCCTGCAGTTTCTCCATGCTGGTTAATTAAACTCCTCTCAACTCTCATGTCTGCTCACCAGGAAACATCTCTCTAGCTCTCACGCCTCTGGTAAGAATAAAAAATTAGTGTGATATGGACATAAGCATTTGGTCATTCTTTCCTAGTGTATTCAGCTCAGAAATAGAAAAATTCTAAGGAGATCATAATGATACCCTGGTTAGGAAAAGAGAAATGATAAACATAATTGAGTTGGTGTATATATTCATCTATATAACTTATATTTACATGATATCCTGCATAGAAGCAAAAGTGAGACTCAATACTGGCCTTGAGCCATGGTCAAATATATACGAGATAGCACGTAAACAAAGGTGGGGAAAAAAGTTGAGGATGAACAAAAATAAGGATAAGATATTTGCAATAGCAGACTAGGGGATTTAGGAACATCTTTTGTAAAATTTCAATGGCCTCTCCACTGCAGGAATGGATACAGACTTAATAGGAATAGCACAGCTGTGCAGCTGTATGGAGTAGTGCTCTCTTTTCCCCAGCCCAATGGGCTTAGCTTCAGAGAAGGGGATGCTGTGCCAAGCTGCAGCTGTGAAAAGACACACAGGCATGCCCTGATGCTCTTTACTGCATCGGCTTCACTTTGGTCTATGTATCTGGCGTACAGAACCATGAACCTGGAGGGAAGCTATAGTGCTGTACTTGCGTGCACAAGTTGCCAGTGCCACAGTAGGACACAACAAAATGGATGAACTTTCAGCACCCATATACCTTTTTATTTAATCTAATATAATGTATTCAAGTTCACAAAATGTTCCCAGGTATTCGTTTAGGGACAGTGTGGATATACCACCTCTTTTTGTCCTAACCTATTATCTTAAAAAAATAGCTAGCAATGCACTAAACTGAAATTGATACATTGTTCTTGAGAACTTTTTACTGCACAAGCTATCAGAGAAAAACAAAGTGCACTGAAGTCAATAAGAATCATCCAGCAGTTAGCAGGAATCATAAGGCAAATTTAGATATGGGCATCAGGACACTGGTTGCATACTGAAGTCATATCCAAATACACTGAATAAATACCTGAAGATATGACATGTTCCAATGTATCCATAGGAAGAAATATGGTATACGCCTAGCTTTAAGGAATTCAAAATGCAAAATTCTGATTGTCTAATGACCAGTAAAATAAAACATAATCTGAACATCATTTAGGTAGCATTCTATTACAAGTTTGAGTCCTTTAATAACTGTTTCTTACACATATGTGTGCACACATACTTATATGAATGACAGCTTTCATTCTAAATAGCTGAAAAATGAAATAATTTTGTCAAAATACAAACTTTGAGAGTGAGGCAGTCATCAGCACTCAAAGGAATTCCTGCCAAAGACGTGTTAGATAATTATGATAAAAGATTTAAAAGGTGAAAAACTACTTTGCATGATGTGGGTTAACCCTGGTAGGCAGCCAAGCACCACAATAGCCACCCACTTGCCTCCCTATCCCCACTGCCAGAGTGGGACAGGGGAAGAGGAAAGGAAGAGTAAAAGCAAGAAAACTTGTATGTCGAGATAAAAATTGTGTAACAACTGAAGGAGAAGTGCAAGTAGAGAGAAAGAAAACAAAACAAAACAAGTGATGTAAAGGCAATCACTCATCACCCCCATGCATAGACCAACATTCAGTCAGTTCCCAAGCAAAAGATGGCTAACCTCCCTCCTCTCTGTTTTTTTATTCCTGAGCATGACGTCATATGGTCTGGAATATCCCTCTGGTCAGTCGGGGTCAGCTGTCCCGGCTGTGTCCCCTCCCAACTCCTTGTGCCCCCCCCAGCCTCCTCGCTGGTGGGGTGGGGTGAGAAGCAGAAAAGGCCTTGGCTCTGTGTAAGCACTGCTCAGCAGTAAGGAAAACATCCCTGTGTTACCAACACTGTTTTCAGCACAAATCCAAAACATAGCACCATAGGAGCTACTATGAAGAAAATTAACTCCATCCCAGCCAAAACTGGTACGCATGACAATACTTTGGACATCAAGTCTATTTACTGGAAAGTTTGACATAATTTAACAACTTCTGTATTAACCAGCACTGAGGAAAAAGAGAAATACTATAAGATGTAGGGTACCGCTTTGCTATTGTAACAATCAACAAATTTCAGGAAATCAACTGAATGAGATTTTATTTTAATTGCTAATAAGAAATTATCTTTTGGCTTAAACTTCAACATAATTTCTGCTCTTCTTACTTTTCCATCAGGTTTCATAATCTCTCAGTGAAGGAGAGAAGTTTTAATATGATGGCAAATATAGTATTTCATGTTCATAGATTTTAACCACAAAATTCTTAAAAATGGGTTGTTCATAAAACCTACCATTACAGATTCAAATGCTTAGCCCACTTTGAAAGTTCTAGTTTAAACAGGAAGAGAACAGTACATTGCTTAAACTCAAATTATTCATCAAAAAATTCCCACAGAACAACACAGCTTGAAATATCTTTACTTCCTAGGGGGCAAAATCTGTCATTTCACCCAGCTCAGAATGCTACAACAGGGTCACCTAATTTTTTCCTAAAAAAAAAAAAGAAGTAATCTGATGAATCACACCCTAGAAGTGCCTACTTCTCTTCAGCAAGTTCAAAAGAAGTCTAGCTAGGATACAGATATCTATATTGCAGAAATCTGAAGTTATACGAGATTGAATCTCAGCCTGTAGATAAGATACAATATTCTCCTTGCATTCAATCTCCCAGCAGTCCTCAGGACTGAATATTAGCCTACTATTTCATTGCTCTGAGATGCTGGAGCACTTGAAGTGCATCCTATCATACTCCATCTGATCTGTGCTGAGGTGTTCCTTCTGCAGACACTGGGCATTCAATCTTTGTGCTTCTGCATGCAACTGGGACTTCAGGTCTACATTGCCTATACACAGATCACGTGAAGTGAGTAGACCTCCAAGACCAGTAAAAGGAGTAGTCATTCAGTTTACATCAGAACTGAGTATTTGCTATTAGTACAATTTGCTGAGGTTCTGTATTAAAGTCTTTCCTACATTTAAATGGATTTTCTTCTATTTCAATGTATACCTACTTCATGGTCCTGATTTGATATCTGCACTTACAGACAACTCTCCAAATTGTTGTGTATTAAAGTTGAAATATTTTTGTCCTGTGATACTGTTCGAGATCTTGATAATATTCTTGCTGTGTAATTGTCACAGGCCCATGTAAAACCATAGATCTCTTGTAATGTGAATAGTCTATAGTAAGAAAATGAGGGTTGAAGCTACGTCTTGACTTCATACATCACATGATTAATTTTTGCTATCATTAAATAAACATTTCTAACTAGTATTTTGAAATGAAGATATAAAGGTATAATGCAATAGGTTTACAGCAACTTAGTATGATATAGTATGGTGTTCTTTTCACTTTTAATGAATTAAAGTCATTATAACTTAATAATTTCGAGTTCCAAATACGTATTTCTGATGGTGTTATGGAAAAACACTAACAACAATAAACAGATTTATTGAAAAGTTACCTTATGCTTATGATATTTCATAAAACCATCTCTTCTAGTAGACTGCCTACCATTTTCTCTCAAAATTGTTTTCTATATTCCAAAAAAAGTGATGTGTTTAGGATAACTGAGATGTGGTCATTCACTCACTGCTACAATATATTTGTCAGGAGAAGTTTAATCTGGTTAAGGGTAGGAGCATTTTAATGGTTTGCCTATTAAATGGGCTCCAGGTAGGCATAATGATTTTGTATAAAACTATAATGTATGTTATATCATCTGCATAACAATCTAAAAAAAAGCTAGCTATTTCAGTGAATGCATGCTGCCTTCTCTAAAACTGCACTGATGTAGGTTCAAGTCCCGTTTTAGCCCCAAGGATAAAAAGAGGTTTTTCCCTCAGCTTAAGTCATGAACACAAACAAAATTACTGTGTTACAGCTGGGTCCTTGCCTGGCACTCTGCTCGTACCTAGAGTTTGAAGTATGAACTACTGCTGGTTGAATGAAGACTAAATGCTCCGTAGCTTTTGGTTATACCAATTCACATTCTCTGTAAAATATTGCTGAGTGAGACTATAACACACTTCTTCTATGGAGTGTTTACGGCCTTTATCCCATTATGCCTTTTTACTTTAGCACCAGCTAGACACACAAAAAAACCACCTTAAAAAAAATCACTTCAGTTCTTACCTTCTCTGGCCAAGACATTCTAAATGGGTTTCCAAAGTTCATTTCAATCCTTAACATAATGACCTGCAGCCAGTACCATGAGGTTAGTTCTCAGCTTTGTTTTCAGAAAAATCTACAAAATAAAGCAGTATAAATTAAGTTCATTTTTTACGATACAGGTATCAAAATATCTGAGCAATTATAATGCTTTTTGTTCCAAAAATGTGTAATTCAAGTAGCATTTTCTGCATGTTTTAATATCTTTGCTAGTCTCTTCTGGTTTAGAGATCATCTTTAAAGGTCCCTTCCAACCCAAACTATTCTATGATTCCATGACAACTTCCTTGAATGGTTTCTAAAGATCAGTTGTTTTATAGAGAATACATTGCCACTACATTCACCTAACAGCACTTCTTAAAATCCTCAGTCCTTTTTGAAGCTGGTTAGTCTTCTCTACACTTCAACAACCTTTTTTATGATTTATTCCACAATTAGTATATATATCAAATCTCACAGTGTACTTCAGAGAACCAAAGTTTCTCAAGCACAGTGAATGCTTGACATTAGCTTTCTCACAGGTAAAAAAATAATAATAAAAAATTATAAAATACCTGTGGGATTATTTTTTGCTTAGAGCAAAATTTGCAACGTACATATTTTCTGCGCTGAGCCTTATCAGTTGGAAAAAATGCGTTCTATCTTTCTCTTTCTACTTTAAATTTAAAAAATGCTTTCAACATTATAATTTTAGATTGAAATAGAAAATGCTTGCAGAACAAAACACCCTGTTTGGTAACCAGGAGCTAACCAACCCTGTAGCAGCCAAAGGAAGATTTATCAGTAATGTTCATCAGTACTGATACAGACAGAATGAAATGATTACCATTGCGGTCTTTATTGATTATTATATCACACTATGTGACTTTGAGTGTGATAAAAATACCTTG
>VYZV01021365.1:11602-28238 GCA_013401275.1 Pandion haliaetus | reverse complement strand
ATTGAGAATTTTATCATTTCATGGTTGCTAAACCCTGAGATTATGATAATGTCAGACCCTGTTTGGGGTCCAGACTAGTAGCCCAGGGCCAGGCAGCGGCCCAGCTGTGAGGCAAGGGCAACGGATGCTCCAGTGGGGCCCAGCACTGGAGCCTTGGCCTGGAGCAGCTTTCACAGGATGGGGGTCGGCTCTGGCCCAGGACCCCTTTAGTGCTGCTGGGGACCCTCATCCCAAGGCCACCACCAGTGGGAATGAGGCAGCTCTGGTCTGCGCCAGCCCTGGGCCCTGCTGCCAGACCCCCGAAAGAGGCAGGGGGGGATGTGCTCGGGGCCCTGCCCCTCCAGGTGCATTTCTGCCAAAGGTCAAGCCCATATAACGCAGCCCTTATTTTAAAGGTGTGCAGATAAAGAATGTGTTGGTTTGAATTCTTTATTTGGTCCTTCCTCCAGTAAGCAGTACACTAGAGAGTTGCATCCACGTTTTTACTTGAACTCTGAACAGTTCAAGGATGAATGAGGCATGTTTGGCTCCTTGCTTCCTAGTTTGGCTCATCCTTACTTTGTTTTAGTTTAATGCTGACCTGACGCTGATTTATCAATGACAACAGTGATTCTGCTCCACCAAGCCAGCATTGATGGAATTCAAACAGTGGTAAAACATCCACTTTTGTGATATAAACACAGGCCATCAAATCCTTTTAAAGGAGAACCCATTCATAACATGCAGAATGTGTGCCTGAAATGAACTGATCTATAATATTTAGTGATGATGATTGATTTCTACCCAGAGGCAGGAGACAATTCATCAGTCTTTGTATCACCTTATGTAGCATCTTCATCCTATTCATGTCAAATTGTCAGGCAGAATAAAAATGAGAACTTTTGCTGCTTGAAAGATAGAAATACTTTTCATTGCCAGCATGTTGTTTCCTTCTCTTTACAAATTCTTTGTTAAAATGGGCAAGTTCATATATTTAAAATAAAAAGGTGAGCTGAGCATTTTGAGCTTCAGCAAGTGGAATAGCTACTAGTATTGGTATTCCTACCTATGAAAGCAGGATGCAGGTTCCCCAGAAAAAGATTTAACCTGAGACATGAGACTTATGCTCTTTCCTCATCCTGTGAAAAATATTGAGGTGATTTAGCACAACCCAGCCTTCGGCTTTCCATTTAAGTTTAAAGCTACCGTATTCATCAACCCGGTGCACCTTGTGCATTCATCCCTCACTGACATTCATTCAAGGAAATGATACAATTCATGAAACTCAATCCAGATCCACCAACACTTCATGTGGTACTTGCTTTTCCCACACAAAATCTGCATCCAAAGTTGACCTCAGTTGCAAAGCATTCTTGGGAGGTGAGGCTTGCTACTTTTGTGGGGAATGGACACAGCTTTCCCCTGTACTAGTATTGTCTTTTAATTTAGCTGCTATATTTCTACTGTTTACTGCGTTAAAACACAAATATCACTGGCATTTTTTTTATTATTGCTGTTGTTTTATTTTTGTGGTAAATAAGTATTCATCTGATCCAATAAACAGAAAAATGAGTGCAGAGGAGGAAAAAGTTAAAACTTTGTCTCAAGTTATTTATTACTCTTTTCCTTTAACATCCAGCAGGAAATGTTTTAAAGTATCTTTAGGTATAACTCACAGAGCACAACAAGCCTACTCAGTAGGATATTTTAAAATAAAGAAACATGGATGTATTTATATAAGCCACCCTTTCCTGCTAGGCATTCATTATATGAAATATTTATCAGAAAGTCCATTCCTTCTCACATATGATTTACCCATAAATCACCTACCTGCTCTTCTTCCTCAAGCAAACTTCCTAGTCCTATCCTACAAAAATTTTTAGTTTTTCATTAAAAAATATTCTCTGATTTATCTAGATATTTATTTGGTTACTGGATTTCTGGTTGCTCACCCCTTCATATCTCCCTGACCCCAGGGAGTTTTGCATAGGGAAAATAGCAGAGTGGAGACTTGTTGGAGAGAGGGCCTACTGCTACCTTTGATTGGTTTATCTCATGAAGTAGTGTCCCCTCCTCTCACTTCAGCTCATGCTAGACTGGTCAGGGGCATATTTGTACTCTCACTGCTTAGATTTCAGCTGAGGTTGCCTCACACAATTAATGATATACAAAATTCAAAGTGGTTTTGCTCTTCAGCACACAGCTGTTCAGAGGTAAGTTGTGTGATGATACGAACCCCTCATGCTGGCAGAAGGTTTAGGCAAAATGTTATGTTTGTGATGCCTCTGTTCATTTCAAAAGAAGTATAAATTAGAAATACGGTTAATTTTGCAGGATTGTGCTCAGGACTTAATTCAGTAGGAAAACACTGTAGACATTTTAGTAACTATTTTTGTCGTTCCTTCTGACAGTCAAAATCTCTATCTCCGTACTTAGCATAGCATTTGTGTTTGCTTAGCTTTAACTGACACTCCACTCACCGCCCCTGGAGCTGCCTCCTGGTAAGTATTTTTTAAAAAATTAAACCAGGTGGTTTTTCTATATTCAGATAAGTTTTTTAGTCTTGGTGTCTTTCATTTTCTAATAGCCATCTGCTCGTGCTACTTCTTGATGAAGTTGCTGGGTCAATCATAACTACAAGAAACATTTTTTTTAAAAGACCCAAAGTATATAATACATTTGTATATTGCCAGTGGAATGAGATTTGCATAGACCTCCTCTTCATTTCCTGTACAGAAAGGAATTTTAATGACACATGCTAAGGCTCTCTGCCAGAGCTAATCAATACTAAATATACAAATATAAAATAGAAGCAGGCCCTAAAATTTTCATTTAACATTAATTAAGTGTACAAAGCGAACAGAAGGCTTAACTCCCTATTTTAAAGCTGAAAGTTACTGTCTGACAGCTCTGATTTTTAAGGACAGTGGATCATGTCCCATGAGTTCTCCAGATTTACACCGAAAACATAAAATTAATGTTAGTTTTGGTGAGATAAATAATAACTTTCGAAGGTAATATTATGATTTTTTTTGCCAAGATAAACAACAAAATTTATCTGAGAAAAACTTCCTGTCTTCCAGGGGGATTCCTTTTATATTCAAACATTTGTGGCACCCACCTTGAAGTTTTTATTGACTTTGAGAAGGACAGAAATGGGGATATAGTCTCACTGTCTTTTATTAGGTTTACCTGCATTCCATAGTGGTTTTTTAGCACAGTTACTTAAAGATCAGTTGTAATTAAAATAATTATGCACACACAGAATGCACATATTATAAAACCAGATTTTTTTTATTCACAGTAAAGATTTTACTGCCTTTTGAAACATGGCAATGATAGGATATATAAAACTAAACCTTGCAGTTGCAAGTTACAAATATGCCTGACTGGTTTATTTCTGGTTATTTACACTAACAGTTTTGTGTTAGTTTAGGTGCCTTTTCTTACTTAGGTTTGAAGAAAGTGGGGTTTTTTTGTTTGCTTGGGGTTTTTTCTCAGATGATTGAAAGTGTCTGGCAAATTACATATTAAATTTTTATGACTGCAGTAAAAATTTGAGTCCTACTTATATTTCTCCTGATCAACTTGCAGGAAAAATATAGCAGAGATGCATCTTTATATCAGTTAGTTGTCTGCACACTCTGTCTTCATAAGATTTTTCACTAATAGGTGAATACTGTCCCCAGCTAGGTTGAAATCCATTCTAAACTGACTTCTGTTAACAAATAGTTTCCCTCCTTTCTTTTATACTCTGTACATAGTTCTTTCATATTGACCAAGACTTTATGATTTATTTTGATAAACCATTAAATCAAGAGCATTCATAGAGGGTAGCCTTGTCATAAAATCAATAGATTTACTCAGCAGGACTTCAGATTTTTAATCAGGAAGCAGGTTCTCTATAAACTTGTAAACAAGTGAAAAATCAGTACATCAATCTTGCATACGAACTGGGAATCAATTCTAAAACATAATCACTTGTCTTGTAGAGTCTTGTATTGTTTCGGAAGAAGTCTGGGAATCCATCTAAGTACTACTAGTGACCATAAAAGTCAAGGCTCAGGACCAGCCTGACCTGAATTTCACACATCAAAGAGGCAATAGATGACTAATGTTCAAACACTCCAGCAAATGACTGAATTAGTTGCTCTTCTGTGGTAAAGCTACGATAAATTCCACAATACCTTTCACATAGGAAAAAAAATCTCTTTCGTCCAAGATGATGTCAGCTAAGCGATACTGAACAGTTTAATTTCTCACCCACAGCAAGCTGTATTTGGTAAGTATTATAAAAGACATGGGTTCCACACAGCCATTTCCTCTGCTTCAATCTTTTGTTACCTTTTAGTCCAGAATGATAACAAGTTATTTACATCAACCAGAAGAAATATACCTATTACCATATACAGAATACTTATTACCCATGAAGGGCTGGCCCTTCCTGAGTTAGTCTTACTTGCAATTTCTATCATGTTCTGGTTTTGTTTCACAAATAACATCTTCCATCAAACTGATGAGTCCTTTTCTTTAACTTGCTTCCATAATAAATATGCCACCTCTTAAATCTGTTTTCATTAGCAAAGACATGGGCAGGGCAGAAAGGGCTTCTATGTGGGCAGGAGACACTTTCATTTTCTGTAGCTCTTGTTGAATGTTTTTATTTGTGTTTTTACATCACTTCAACATAATGCCTCTTATTATGACTGACAGTTCTGTAATGGGATTTTTTGTTATGTTATCTGGTTTCAGAAAAAAAGAGACAAGTTTCACCAGTTTTGACCTCTAAGCATTTGTCAACATTGGACTTCTTAGAAATTACAGTCTCTCTTTCAGCAACCGGTTTGTAGCCAGACATAAATATCAATGGTAATCAGAACCCTGTAATTGATCCATTTTGGATTGTTCACTTTTCTGAAATTATTTTCTCTGTTTAGATCTTTAGTATAATTCCTGCTCATCTGGCTTGAGAAAAGAGACACAATTTCCACTTACACAGGTATGGTGTAAGGCTTTTTGTTTAACTACCTCCAGGCTCTGCTTCCTTTTTGATTCCATGGAGATGATCTGCCTTCTAGCTTATCATGTCTTCAAACAGAAATCAATGTATTAAGTATTATATGGAGGTATTTTAAAATTTTAAATCAAATTAATAGAGCTGACAAAACAATGAAAAACAAAAACAAAACCAGTTTTTGTTGCACCAAAATGATGTTTAATGCTTTTGGGTTTGGAAGATGAAAAAGACTCAGATGTTTGTCTAAGCTTTTTTGGTTGGAGTTTTTTACCAAAAACTCCGAGAAAAATATATTCTTTGCTTGTATATTTTGCAGACCAGAAGGTTTTTGTTTTGATCATGAAAAATGCTTTGGAAATTTGCCTTGGTTTGGATTAAAATTAATCTGAATATTACAAAAATAGTATAGTAGTATTATGTTATGGGTTTGTGTGACGTGGTTTCTTTGGTAGTGGGGGAGGGGGCTGCAGAGGTGGCTCCTGTAAGAAGCTGCTAGAAGCTCCCCCGGCTCCAAAGAGTCGGACCCGCCTCTGGCCCAGGCCGAGCCCATCAGTGACAGTGGTAGCGCCTCTGGGAGAACAGATTGAAGAAGGGGAACCGGCAGTGTGGGGGTTGGGGAACGTGAGAGGAACCCCTCTGCACATGCCGAGGTCAGTGAAGAAGGAGGGGGAGGAGGGGCGCCTGAGAAGGCTGATGGCCCTGCAGCCCGTGGGGAGACGGCAGGCTGTCCCCCTGCAGCCCAGGGAGGTCCATGGTGGAGCGGAGGCTCCCCAAGATGGCGGTAACTCCATGGTAAAAACAGCGCTGGNTGAAGGACTGTCTCCCGTGGGAGGGACCCCACGGTGGAGCAGGGAACAAGAGAGGAATCTTCCCCCTGAGGAAAGGAGCGGCAGAGACAAGGTGTGGGGAGCGGACCCAAAAGCCCCATCCCCTGTTCCCCTGTGCCGCCGGGGGGAGGAGGGAGAGGGAACCGGGAATGGAGCTGAGCCGGGAAGGCATGAGGCGGGGGGGAAGGTGTTCTTAGGTTTGGTTTTCCTTCCTAATATCCTTATTTTGATTTGATTTGTGGTAAATGAAGTGGATTTTGTTTCTTCCCCAAGCTGAGCCTGTCTTTTGCCCGTGACCATAAGTGGGGAGTGATCCCTCCCAGTCCTTGTCTCGACCCACGAGCCTGCCTTTGGATTTTCTCCTCATCCCACCGTGGCCAGGTGCGGGGGTGGGGAGTGAGCGAGGGGCTTTGTGGAGCTTTGTTACCGGTTGGGCTGAAACCGAAACCACGACATATTACAATAATATTATTGTTCGCTGTGTTTAAAAAAATTGATGGATTTGGACCAGTTTCCAAAGAAAAGGAATTTGTATCAGAAGAAAATCCTTTATTGAATAACATGTGGTTAGTGTGCTTTAGTGATTTCAGCAGGTTAGCTAAGGACCAAAAGACAGAATCAGAGCAGAAATTACTTTGACTGGTGAAGGCATTCTCTCTGCAGCAGGTTGAAGCTACGATGGGAGAGAAGGGGAAATTCATAGAGCTACCATTTATGATTAAACAGTTCTGTCGTTAAACAGAGTACTTTGATTTCAGATCTATCAATTTTGTAATGCTCCTGGAAGCTAAATGGATTTTTAAAATCAAGTTAAAAAATCCCAAGAGTGCGTTTTATGACTAGAGTATCTGGGTGCTTGGTGATTGCCCCGCACTGCTGCAAAACCAAACTCGGATGAGAAAAGCTCCATTCCATATCTCCATTGTGCGTTCTGTCTGCCAGGTTGTATTTCAATTAACATTGCCCTTTGTTTTAAATAGTGTAATTAAAAGTTAATTACCTGACAAATAATAAGTGATATAGAATAGTAATACACCAAATGGGAAAGCACAATATCTAATTTTTAGGAATCTGTACACCCTGTTAGATAAGCAGCAGCAGCAAATAAGGAAACAAGTGATCCATCAAGTGCTTCATCTAAAAATGCAAAAGGTCTGCAATGAATGGAAGAGCCAGTGTTTTATGCTGCTCCATTTCCAAAGGTAAAAAAAACCTCAAACCAAAAAAACACACACAGAGGTTAATTTCAGACACTGCCAGAATACTACTTTTTGTAAACTGCTGAGAAAAAGCTAGTTGACATACACTGCACTGAAGGATGCCACGCTAAATGCACAAGCAGAAGTCTGTATTACCATGCAGAACATTTCAGGAGAGTAGATGTGAAATCAGCTGGGAAAGAGCTGAGTATACAATGTATTTCCAAAAAGATGAAAATACCTGAATTCTTGCATTTTTGTCAAAAGTGACAAGGAAAAAAAAAGATGACCAACTTGTTTTCTTTTAAATAACTACCAGAGAAAGATAAAGTAGAGAGCAGGCACACTTCGTACTACCTTATTTAGTTTCTTCCATCCAAAGACAGACAGACAGTACTAGCTAGTTAGCAGTTGCACAAATGAAGTGGCTAGTTTTTCATTAATACCTGAAAATACCTGCGTGAGCCATGTGATACCACTCACAAATTTGTGCAATGCTTAACTATAGCAATGCCTATAACATGAGTTGTAAACATATATGAGCACGATGCTGTTGTATGTGGTTTCCCATCTCATTCCCAGCTCATTCCAGTTAAAATTTATTTCTGGAGAAACTTGCTGAACTGATAGCTTCAGCTGGCTGTATTTAAAACCTCAAAGATGAATACAGATGCTATGAACTAATTAAATACATTCATACAGAAGATAAAACCTCAGTTCATGGTACATTTCTAGTATTTTGAAAGTCACAGTTAAAAAAGCAGCATGTGGGCTTATCTGGGGGAAGCCATGATTAACATTCAGTGTTAACACTGTTAAATGACGAGCGTTGGTCTCCTGCATTTTTCCTACAACTCAAAAGTTTTTACAGCTCATGTAACATTCAATTAAACATCAAAACCAAAATATGATACATAAACCAGTGTAAAATGAAAGGGATAAGGTTTAGAAGTGTAGGGTCTAATACTGATGTCTGTTACACTAGCTTTCCAATACTGATTTTTTAAAAAAATTAGGAGATGAGAAATCATAACACATTTCTTTCATCTGATCATCTATTTCTTCCTAGGCCAATCACCCCAAAAATCATAGTTTCAAAAATTATTTCAAATTTATTACTTTGATATCTCCAGAATTAATTGAAATTCTTATTTATATAAGGTTGGGAGGAGAATTCAGATTTATGGAAACCTCAAAAAAAATGCAGGCAGAATCCTGTGTTCATATTCAATGATCCCATATGGAAAAAACCTAGGAGAAATCTGCCCTTGATATGTGAGCTACATGAAAAAAAGACAAAGCCTAGATTCTGAAGACCATGAGAGTTTTAAGGACAGTTTTTATAATTTGATTCTTCCTCTGCTTACACTCAAACAATGTTGATCCCACAGTCTTTCCAAACAGGTTCATCTAATAGGAAAATGCTGAAATATCTCTGTTGCTTATTCTTTGTAGTTTCTTCCTTTCTTGACAATTGTATGGTGCCTGTCACTGTATTTGAGTTTCTAACGTTTGGTAGAGCTAAGTGTTAACACTTTGAGGAAACCACACAGCATTAGAATGTATACTTCTACCTAAAGCGACTACCTATTCTGTGAAACAGAATCAATAATGTAACTTTTTTGCTATGGTGAAAAGCCATCCTGACAGGTCATGTTGTATTTTGAAATTACTTGTTTCAAATACTTTGATATTGCATTATGTTATATGATGGTGCAAAGGGCTTAAAGTATTTTGGTCAGGAAGAATGGAATTCTTTTTTGTAACAGAAAATTTTGAAATTTACAGATTTAACTTTCACACATGTTGAAGTATGACTCTTAAAGGGACATGTCTGCTGTGGAATGGAATTTCATCCCCTCACGGTTTTTATCTCATGAGTGCTGGATCCAAGGTATGTTATTTTATCATGCCTTGTTCCTGCCAACTAGTTAGTGTTTTAAAAGTTTGGAACTATACATTTTTCTGTTGGTAACATAGTAAACTTAATTCCCTAGAAAAAATCATTGTTCACTTAGCTGCCGTGTATACATACACATAGATATCATTTTGCTTTTTTGCATTATAGAGACAAAGAAAGTGTATTAGAGAGGACTGAGTTCGTCTCCTTATAGGAGGTAACCGTTTGGCTTTGATATTAATTCTAATTAGTAATACATGAAGTGAGTTCGTATCAGACGGCAATTTGCTAACTACCCTGACAAACAAGAAGAAATTGAATGAACAAACTATTTCAGCGCTTTCCCCATGGTTTGCAACATTTGGTTCCCATTTACTAGGCCATCAAGCTCAATTAGGATCCTTCATAACAACCTGTCAGTCAATCTCTTGAAACCCCTGTATGTGTCACAGCAGCCTCCTTAGTGCCTTTTCAGTCTCTTCCCTAAGATATATGACTGGGTGTCAAAGCATTAGTGTTGGTATTTACTGACACTAATGTTTTCTTCTTCTTCATTACCCACAACAATACTTGTCGGCTTCTTTATGCTGAAGTCCAGCTATGTCCTCTCTGGTATTTGGTGTGCTTTGCCTCAGAGATCAGATTCAGCAGGAAAGGTGTGAGTAGAAGCAATGCATGAAAAAAATAATCAGTCTTCTTTATCTAGTATATGAATAACAAAACCTAAACCTGGTACTCCAACAAGAAACAGCCTAACTACAGTTGAGTCGCAAACAAATAAAATATCCTGAAATTAAGAGCAGTGTTGCAATTTAAATTCAGAAGTGCATCTCTACAGCTGGACTCCATCCTAGACTGGTACCATTTTGTATATGTACATGCAGGTGGCAATGAAATGAGGCTGAGGAATCCCACATAATGATGTTTGGAAAAAGTCATATCCCCAAAAAGATGGTAGTTAGAGGAAGAGATTGCCTAAGGAAATTGGATAACTTTTTTGAAGTACAGTTAATTGATCCAATTTGGCTTTATAAAAGATGACATTTTTAACATATACAGCTTTGAACCATAGCCATAAAAGAAAGTGGTAACTGAAGGGTAATTGTGCAAGTACAATGTCAGCAATGACAAAGCATGTATTTTACTTTAAAATAGATTAACTGATGTAAAAATACATTCATTGATTAGAATACATTATTGCTGTAAACCAACTGGAAAATACCAACCTACAGGAAGTGAATGGAAGCATATAGACAGTGTAAGACATATAAGATGCTGATTAAATTGGTAAAGGTACTTGGAGTTGTATGAATAAAAAGAATATTAAGTCATAGAAATATTAATGCATATTTCTGTGATAACGTGGCAGTACACACACACACACACACCCCCAATACGAAATAAAACATCTCCAGGCAGGAAGGAGACGAAAAAAACCCCAAACCCTAGAGGCCACAGGTTGAAAATTGAACTGGCCAATCGAGATGTGCCAGGTACACTGAAGTGACCTTTTGGCCAACAGGGATTAAAACGACCACAGTTCAGATTCGACAAGGGGTAAACGGAGTCCCACCAGAGGACATTTTGGAGAGAGAAATCAGTCCTCCTCAGAGCAGCGACTTTGCAGTCGGGGACTCTTCCCTCGGGTCGGGATGCTGCCCTAAGTAACTCCTGCAAGTTGAAAGCCCTCACCTTTTAGGTGAGTAATAAGCGCATTTTGATTCATCATTTCTAATCCTTAAGAGTTCTTTAGTCAGCTGTGTAGTACTAAATCCCTTTACATCATTGAGCCTGTGGTTTATAAATGTTATTGGAGTTCTACCTAACTTTTTACTGAAGAATAAATCCGATATTTAACACCTGTTGGATTTGATTGTTCTTGTCTCCATAACAGATAATTAAGTACTTCACAGGTGTATGAAATCTGTACTGGTGTACAGACTTGATGATGACAAAATTGGGAAAATATGGAAAAAAGGAATGAAACTGCTGTAACATAAGAAGGCATCAGTGGGAAACACTATAGAGAAAATATAATGAAGCCTAATTGTTGGAGAAGAGTGGGAAACTATAAAGCAGACAAGTACTAGAGTTGCAGAAAGTAAAATAAAAATCTCAGTTTAATATTTTATTGCAGCACTTTAAAAAGAAATTAGGCAGAAACTTTTAGTTCAGTCAGAAAATCTTAAGACATACACAGAGATGCAACCATACTACAAGCAAAGTAAGTAGAAAATGAGATATTTTTCAGAGAGTTGGAGCATAAGGATGAGAAAAATACAATGACAAATGAATAAAGTTTGACTGATTTTCTTGAAGGAACTGTGATAAAAAGGTACCATATAGTCCTTTTGCAACATGGATTGACAAAAATGAAGTTTGTCTAATATGAAGCTTAGATTGAAGCAATTGGAAATGTACATAGACATAAATGAGCAAGACTGAGAAAAGTATCTAACTGGAAAGCATGAGAAAATAACAGAATTCATAATTACTGATTGAAGCATTTAGCAAGCTTTCATGCTCATCTCAGAATAAAATGACAAAAATGGTAGAATATGTACCCAACTGGATGGTAAAATGTTAATTAAAAGAACATATGAAAGAAAGCAACTGATAAAACCCCAAGACTTACTTGCCTATGACCTGGAAGCTCTTAGTGGAATTATTAATGCAACAGCTATTATTCAAAAAGCATGAAAGACAATACAGGAATAAAGTATTTACTGTCTCTGGGATTGTGACTGTAATCCCTACTGGTCTCGTATTGGTTGAAGAAAGAAGCAGGAACCAAGAGTCAGAGTCATGGTCCTTGGTCAGGAGTGGAAGGAAGCAGCAATACACAATTGAGAGGCACAACATAAGTGGTATTAGAAGCCAGACTAAGGCCCCACAAGTCAAGGAATCAACATATATCAAGTCAAAGAAGCAAAGCAGGAACCAAATGGAAAGCCAGCGGGTCAGAATGCTGAAAAACCCAAACAGAAGGATCCAAGAAAGGAAGCAATTGCATAATACTAATTATTTGTGTTATGCTAGGATCTTCCAATGGAAATACTGCACTGGCACTGCATAAATTGGAAATTCCTTCTGTTATAAGATAATTGCTCCTTCACTAAAGAACCTTTACAGTGACCTCTCAAATACTAAGGAAGAGCTTTGTAAGCTCACTCTTAGGTGAAGATGGACTTTCACTAATGGTTCTACCACAGATTTCCTCTTCCTCCTCCCTCAGATCCTGGTTGAGGGGGAGAAACAGTAATAACATCACATTAGATAATAATAATAGAAATAACAACCTTTCTGGCAATATAAAATAACTCTTAGAAAAAATTTCACCCCAGGCATCAAAACTGCTGTTGCAGACACCCTCCATTCCAACTTCCCAAGAGTCCCATTCACCAGTATAATCAACTACACCAACTACCTTCTGTGAAGAACCTAGTCTGCTCTAAGGAGAGCTCCCAGCTTATGTTTTCTGCCTGGCATCATCACAAGACAGTGGAGGCTGTACCGCATACAGCTTTAGTTTCCTTTGGGGAATTTGAAATCAGGTGCCCCAGGATAATACAAGTTAGCTGATAATGACTTTGAGCATGTTCTGAGACAGCAGTGCAGGTATAACCAAAAAGACTGAATTAGCACCCAGTCTTCTCAGTTTCTGATCATCTCAGATCCTCCTTACTGGAAGATCCATTCCTTTTTGTCTTAGCTCACAGCTGCTGCACAGTGAACTAAGTTACTTTTATTTTAACTCACTTCCTCAAATATCTCTAGCTTTCAGAAGAGATGGGTTTTTTTCTTTCTTGGCTTAGTTCCACTACTTTCCAGTCCTGCATAATTTTAAATGAGAGGGAAGACAAGAGGCAAGCTGTCAAGGACATCCTTGGACAAGACTGATGTCTCTGCACTTTTTTTGCTCATACCAGCTGCCTGAATAAATTCATTGCTGAATAAATAAACACTAGAGATATATATAGCCAAAAGGTGGCTGATTACCACTTTGAGTTTAAGCTCCTTGTTTAGAAAGACAAATTCAATTCCACCTGGACATGCTGACTGACATTATAGCTGTCTTCTGCATCATTTACGAACTTAATTATCTAGCCTTGGAAGCTCTGCCTTAAGGAAATGCAGAAAATCACGGCAGTTACACTGGAACCATCCAAAGCATTCTCTGATGACTGAAAGGCCTTAAATTACTTTCTCTTGTACAGTCTGAAGTCATCTCTTTTCTCCTTTCTATTCAGTGTTACAGTTGTGACCAAATCTTACAGCTATCTTACAACTTGTGACAAAACTGCATGTACTACATCTTAGACTTTATCTAGAACTACACAATTGTTTTTTTCTAATCTGTCAATTCTGATTATTTTTCTTCATATGGCATAAAATATCCTTTTCCTGGGGAATTCTGCCAAATCAGGAAAGTGAAAAACTATTTGGGACCATTTAATTACAGATTTGATCCTTCACTAAGTTAATTCCAGTTATTCCTTATATAAAATGGATAAAATCTGTTTGTGTGTAGGTTTCTGTAAAAGTGACATGAAGAGCTTGAAAAAAAAAATCAAGATGAATTTGCAAGCTATTTCAGTGTTGTTAAAACTTTTCCAAGAGACCCACTGGGAGCTGAAAACTCATGTGACAGTGGCTGACAAGACCTGGGCAGGGCCAGGCGTAACAGCAGCCAAGCCCCCTCCATGTATAGAAGGAGGCCTTAGGGACTGCTAGCGACCAGGAGCACCATGGCAGTTCATGTGGAAAGGCACTGAAGCTCTGCCAGCTTGACCAGGGAGCATTGGTACCCACACAGCAGAAAGCCATGGCCTCTCTGAGCTCTGCACCCACCATGACTGGTGCAGCTGCCCAGACAGAGCTCCAGTGGGAACATGCTGCCACCCAGGTGCCAGGCTGTAGGCCGTGCCCTGCTCTTATGCCAGTACCGGATGGCAGAAGTGAGCACACCTGTGGGAGGTGTGCCCAGGGAGAGGAACTCCTCCACTTAGTGACAGAGCTCCAGGTGGAGGTGAGTAGGTTGAGGAGCATCAGGGAGTCTGAGAGAGACAGATAACTAGAATGACACCCTACCTTCCCTGGGAGACCCCAACAGGCAGACAGGACACATGATATGGAGGATTCCCTATCCTTTCTCTGCCTGGCTGAACGCAGTGACTCAAGGGATAAGGGGCAATGGCGACAAGTTCCTGCCCAGCGCAACAGGCGTGTCTCCTCCGTGACTACCCCACCTTCCGAGGTGCCCTTGCATAATAAGTATGAGGCTCTGCAAATGGAACCAAATAATGATGAGGAGGATGGTTCATCTAGCTTGGAGGTGTTGCCAAGGTTACGTCAGCCTACGCCCTGCGTCAAAACTGCTTCCATAAAGAAAAAATGACAGGTCATTGTCATAGGAGACTCCCTTCTGAAGGGAACAGAAAACCCAGTATGCAGACTGGACCCACTTCTTAGGGTAGTCTGCTGCTAGGGCCCATGTTAAAGATGTGAAGAGAAAGTTTCCTACCCTGGTGCAGCCCTCAGATTATTATCCATTATTGATTTCTCAGGTAGGCAGTGATGAATTTGCAACAAGAAGTCTGAGGGCAATCAAGAGAGACTTCAGGGCCTTGGTATCACTGGTTAAGGGATCAGGAGCACAAGTAATGTTCTCCCCTATCTTTCCAGTTGCAGGGAATGATGAGGGCAGAAACAGGAAGACCCAGCAGATAAATCCCTGGCTCTGAGCCTGATGCCACCAGCAGAATTTTGGTTTTTTTGATCATGGGTCAGTCCACACGACACCAGGCCTCTGGCAACAGACAGGCTACACCTGCCTCAAAGGAAGAAAAGGATCTTTGCACAAGAGTTCGTAGAGCTCATTGAAAGAGCTTGAAACTAGATTTAAAGGGTGAAAGGGATAAAACCAGGAATGCTAGAAATAAGCCTGGGGGCTGCACACCAACATTTGAGGGACGGTGTGCTAGCGAGGTCCTTTGGCCTGCCGTCTCAATAGAGGTAGGGGATTGAGATCCATGCAGCAGCAAAGATGCAAGGGTTATTGATGTGCTGGAAACCATGGAAGTGCCTGGAATTAGGGCTTCTCCCCCTAAAAAGGTGGCAGGATCAGTAGCCCAACTGAAGTGCATCTACACCAATGCATGCAGCATGGGCAACAAACAGGAGGAGCTAGAAGCCGTTGTGCAGCTGGAAAACTATGATACAGTTGCCATCACGGAAACATAGTGGGATGACTCACACAACTGGAGTGCTGCAATGGATGGCTATAAGCTCTTCAGAAGGGATAGGCAAGGAAGGAGAGGTGGTGGGGTAGCCCTCTATGTTAGGGAGTGTTTTGATTGTATAGAGCTTACTGATGGTGATGATAGCATCGAGTTTTTATGGGTAAGAATTAGGGGGAAGGCCAACAAGGCAGATATTATGGTGGGAGTCTGCTATAGACCACCCAACCATGATGAAGAGGCAGGCGAAATATTCTAGGAGCAGCAGGGAGAAGTCTCACAATTGCTAGCCCTTGTTCTCGGGAGGGAATTCAACTTAGCAGATGTCTTCTGGAAATACAATACAGCAGAGAGGAAACAGTCTAGGAGGTCCCTGGAGTGTGTAGAAGATAATCTCCTGACACAGCTGGTGAGTGAGTCAACTAGGGAAGGTGCCCTGCTGGACGTGTTGGTTGTGACAACAAAAAATGTTTCTATAAATACATTAGCAACAAAAGGAGGGCTAAGGAGAATCTCCATCCTTTATTGGATGCAGGGGGAAACAGTGACAAAGGATGGGGAAAAGGCTGACGTACTTAATGCCGCCTTTGCCTCAGTCTTTAATAGTAAGGCCAGTTGTTCTCAGAGTACCCAGCCCCCTGAGCTGGAAGACAAGGATGGGGAGTAGAATGAAGCTGTTAAAATCCAAGGAGAAAGGGTAAGCGCCCTGCTACACCACTTAGACACACACAAGTCTATGGGGCCAGATGGGATCCACCCGGGGTAGAGGGAGCTGGCAGAAGTGCTCACCAAGCCACTTTCAATCATTTATCAGCAGTCCTGGCTAACCAGGGAAGTCTCAGTAACTGGAGGTTAGCAAATGTGACACCCATGTACAAGCAGGGCTGGGAGGAGGATCTGGGGAACTACAGGCCTGTCAGCCTGACCTCCTTGCTGGGGAAGGTTATGGAGCAGATCATCTTGAGTGCCATCATGTGGCACATACAGGACAACCAGGTGATCATGCCCAGTCAGCATGGGTTTATGAAAGGCAGGTCCTGCTTGACTACCTGAGCTCTTCCTGTGACAAGGTGACCCACTTAATGGATGAGGGAAAGGCTGTGGACGTTGTCTACTAGAGTTTAATAAAGCCTTTGACACCTTTTCCTGCAGCATTCCTCTGGTCAAACTGGCTGCTCATGGCTTGGATGGGCACACTCTCACTGGGTAAAAAACTGGCTGGATATGTGGCCCCAAAGAGTTGTGGTGAATGGAGTTAAATCCAGTTGGTGGTGGGTCACAAGTGGTGTTCCCCAGGGCTCAGTACTGGGACCAGCTCTCTTTAATATCTTTATCAATGATCTGGACGAGGGCGATTGAGTGCACCCTCAGTAAGTTTGCGGATGACGCCAAGTTGGGAGGGAGGGTTGATCAGCTTGAGGGTAGGAAGGCTCTACAGAGGGATCTGGACAGGCTGGATCGTTGGGCCGAGGCCA
>VYZV01021365.1:0-11370 GCA_013401275.1 Pandion haliaetus | reverse complement strand
AAGCTGGTGAGGGGCCTGGAGCACAAGTGTTAAGAGGAGCGGCTGAGGGAACTGGGGTTGTTCAGCCTGGAGAAAAGGAGGCTGAGGGGAGACCTTCTCGCTCTCTGCAGCTACCTGAAAGGAGGTTGTAGTGAGGTGGGTGCTGGTCTCTTCTGTCAGGTGGCTGGTGATAGGACGAGAAGAAATGGCCTCAAGTTGTGGCAGGGGAGGTTTAGATTGGGTTTTCGGGAAAATGTCTTTACTGAAAGTGTTGTTACCCATTGGAACAGGCTGCCCAGGGAAGTGGTTGAGTCACCATCCCTGGAGGTATTTAAAAGACGTGTAGACGTGGCACTTAGGGACATGGTTTAGTGGTGGACTTGGCAGTCTTAGGTTATCTGTTGGACTCGATGATATTAAAGGTCTTTTCCAACCCAAACAATTTTCTGATTTTGTGATTTAGGCCCTATACCTCTATTTAATTTTGTTCTTAGTGATTCTCATCACATGTCCAAGGTAAGCCTATATAGCTTATGCAAACCAGTAAGGTTTTGATCTTATGAAACTGTCTGCTCTCCTCCAAAGCTAGATGCTATTTTTTATTTGGGAATGCTGCACACTCCTCCAGAAGCAACACAGGATTCCATATTCTCTCATAGAGATTTGACTTTCACCATTGTTTCACTAGTAGTCCTTAATCTGAAATAAACTTGATCTCTTTGAAAGCACTGGTTGAAAGCACAGCAATCTACCGATAATAAAAGGGAGTTAGGAGCAGTATCTATCATTCATTGAAGCACTGAACATTAAAACATCCATTAAGTTCACACTCTTTGCATCATGACTGCAGGTGGCTTTCATTGGTAAATCTTGGTCTTACTTCTTTTGTCAGTTAACATGCTTCTCTTTCTCCCACTTTACTGATTCATTCAGGAAGACAGAGGAAGGAAAATTCTAACTGGTTTTATTCAAGGTATACAAAAAGAGTCAGAAGACTTAGGAACTATTCTCAGTTTAAATCAGTCGTCTTGTATCTTTTTGGCCAAGTCACTCATACTACTTCTAGTATATGGAAGTCTCTACTTTTTTATATTTAACCTAAGACATCTTGAAGTGAATTTTTTTTAAATTGCCTGAATTCTATTACAGCTGCCAATGTTTTACATTTGAGAATTACGAAGGTCTGCAGAGTCCAGAACATGTCCACCCCTCCAAATGAAGAGTCCCATAACCGAGAATTACGAAGGTCTGCAGAGTCCAGAACATGTCCACCCCTCCAAATGAAGAGTCCCATAACCTCTGTATAGGTTTTCTTTAACCATTTTGTTCTGGATTTGCACAGTTGTAAGAGTTATGAATAAATGAATAAACTTCCATAAAGCCTTTGTGTGGAAGGTGTTCTATAAAAACTTAATACCATACAAACACAAATCTGTTTTCTTCAGTGGCTAGTGAAAGGTATGATCATAAAGCATTAACATTCATCTAAGCTGCAGATAAACAATAAAGCATGCTAATTCTGTGGACAAATATGGTAAGGCAGTACTCTATGGAACAGTTCTGAAAAATTTCCTTAGCATTGAATTATTTACTTTATATAGAAATTATTCACACATTAATAAGATAGTAATTATTTTCATGCAGAAGTTAGGTTGCTATGTAACAATTACTTCATACAAACAATCTTACTTGCAAAAAGATACTTCATTATTTCTGCCAACTCCTCTGTAGAACAAGGTTAGTAATGACTTTTTGTCTATAGTGATCCACAGAAACATGAAAATTAGTGATTTTATATTCTGATATTGCTTTGAAAAACTCTATGGAATTGCAATGTCATTGCAAAGATTACAGGATATTTTTGCTCTGCAACAGAATCTGAAATCCACTTCATCCAAGGACTACTTACTGTTTCTGTTTAATACAGTATGGGAAGAATCAAAGCATCGCAAAGATTTTTTTGTTCTTTTTTTACAAAAGCATTTGACTCACATTCTTGATGTAATTTGACACTTTTAACTTGCTTCATGTTGAAATCATGTCAGCACATTTATCGTAACAAATGCTTACCAATATATTGGAGACAGGTCTCCAACTTTTAGGAAACCAGCTGCCAGCTGCAGCATGTGTGGCTCTGACTGATAACCACGTCTACATTTCCCCGAGCCAGATGCAGGCAACAATAAACAGGTGGAGTAGGTGGCCACCAGAGAGAGTGAAATTGAGGACTTGTTTTGGTATCTGTGCTGGAACTCTGCTGTGAAATTCTTCTGAGGCACCTAACAGAAAGGGGCTGTTTTGTCAGTTCCCAGAAGTTGTGTGTGCATGTGTGCAGGCACATACCTAAAATGGAACGGTAAAGTGCAAGAAGGGAACTTGACTGACATTTCACTTGGGAAAGCTAACATGTGCCACTTGTGCTATGATAGCTGTTGGCTATGATCGCAGGCTTTGAGAACTCTAGGATGTCACTTGCAGGGCTGTCATTACTAGAATAATTGTAATTACTGGCACACACAACAAAGCCTTCAGAAAAGAAGCAGAAAAATCTAAGTGCTTTGCTGAAGGCAAATCTACTGAAAGATGATGACAGATCTTGGGCAGCTGTGGAGAAACTTGCTACGGATGAATATGGCTACAATGCCTTTATCTGTTCGGGGGGGGGGTTGGTTGGGTTTTTTTATAACAATGCTTTTTATTTACATAAATTCTGCATTAATAGATGAAAGAGCAGTTTACAAAAGGATAAGATGTACTATTGCATTTTTACCTTCTCTGTTTTAGAGAGAGGGAAACTGCAGCAGAGGGATTAAAAGTAAAATTCGCAAAGATACCCAACAGGATTGTCTACAGCATGAGCTGAGCATCAGCCGGAGACTCTGCATTGGTGCCATATGACCTGGCCTGAAACCTCTAAGTAGTAACATAGTGCTCAAAACCACCCTGCTAGAGACAGAGCTAATTAACGTGGAGCTATACTGCTTCAAGGATGCAGAGCCATTTCTTCAGGTGACCCTAGTACTGCATTGTGCTATGTGGACATACTTTAGGCTACATCTTTTGAGACTAAGTTCATCAACAACAGAAAAAAAAAATGTCAGGAACCTCTGCACAAGAGGAAGTGAGGCTTTCAGTTTTCTAGGAAAAGTTGTGACTTTGATGCTTTTCACAGTAACCCTTTAAATATTATCTGAAATGCACTGAATTTCAGGCCTAAGACCCTAAGGTATTTTAGATTATTTAAGACTTATCAAAACCCATTATCCAGATAAGAAAAGAAACCACATAGTGTTATTCCCTCACAAAATGGAATGGAAAATGGAAACACCTTTTTAATATTCACAAATAATGATAGTTAGCAGTTCTCTGACCAAACCCTTATGTGCAAACCTTTATACATATGTACAGCTCCCTCAGTATATACTCACGGATTCAGACACATGATTAAGTTGCATTAGAAAAACATCAATCCTAAGCATGTAATCACAATGTGCACATTCTCTCTGTGATGCATCTTATTGGAGGTTTTACTGCACTGCACCTGGCTCTGCCTACATACATCTAGATATACATACTTTTGCAGCAACAATATTTTCCTTAGGGCTTCCAAATGTCTAAAAAAAGGTGTTTGACAAGTCATGTGTGCAAAAAAGAATAGGAGGGAGCATATGTTCTCTTGTAAATAACTCATGGATTTTTTTTTTTTCCTTCTGTTCTTCAGCTAATTTGGAGTTGTTTGGAGAATTTTTCCCCCTATTTAAAATGTACCAACGCCTCGCAAATCATCTCAGATGTTACAGTATCTGGAATCATGCCAAAGGATCACAAACTAAAGTTCATCTGCTTGCTGATTCAATAATCTTGGGATATAGCTGATAGGAAATCAAGGATTACACATAATAGCCTTTTGGCATCTTGACTGCTCGGGGATATCAGCCAATGGGCTGAGATGTTAAATACCATAGTGCACAGAGTCTGTGCTGTGGTGGATAAAGTTAGAAACAGCTAATTACTGCAGGAGATCATATCGAGAGCTCACAGTCACTGATTTTTCATGGCAAGAGCTCAAGGGATGTTCCACATTGCTTCCTGCACTTGCTGCTCAGCACATAAATCCATCAGTCCCTATCGAGGACTAAAAGCCAAGGAAAGAGCAAAATGTTTCAAAAAAGGTGCTAAGCCACTGTGTGGATTTTGATTTGAACATTCCACACAGGATGACTTTGACTACTGAAAAGCTGCGGCTTACTAAAGACTCAGTTTTGCCTAGAAAGCTATTTTAATACCTCAGAGCCATAGTTACCAGAGAAGCAAAATAAGACTGACTATTCTCATCGCCAATACTTTAAAAACTTATTGTGAATTGTTCCTAGGTAAAAGAATGATTTATCTTAATGGAAAGACTAAAGGGAAGCTACCAAATAAAAAGATCTCTGAAGCTTGTCACATGCTATGGATCATGAATATTGAGGGATGACATGCAGCAGCACAGCTCTGGCACTTGTGATTGCTTTCAGGACGATTGTTTGGACAATGCTATGTAAGAGGCAGGATGCAAGTGGCTATTCTGTTTGTTGTGGTTGTAGTAACATTGGTGGAAACCTGTACTTTATAGTTATGGTTACTACCATTTAACACTGAAAATTACCATGTTAAGCTCAGAAAAACAGGAAAACGCCCTCAGAACTTAACAGCTGAAGTTCTAATTGCCTATGAGAATGCAGTCAAGGTATTTTACATGAATGCTTACATCAGACCAACAGTTGGAACATCAGTCTAGTTTCAAAACACAGAGAAGTTTAGATTACAAAGGAGGTTTGGAGGCCATGTCATCTCCAGTGAGATAACAGAAAGGCTAATATAGATTCCCTAGACATTCTTAAAACAAAACACAACCTGGTGCCCTTACCCCTTCGTTTTGTTGCCATCATCAGCTTGTTAATCAATTAGGTGTTATAGCTCCTGTAAGAACCAGCTGACTGCTCCTCAGCTTATTCTGAAGTGCCATGTGGGGGAACTGTATGCATTGCCAAATACCATGTTGAAGAAGCTCAACCTCAGTGGAAAGTATCATTTGTGAAGGAACCTGTGCATGTTGTGGATCTGCAGACAAAACATGGAATAGTAGATCTACAGGGGAAAAATGCTGACTTGACACAGTTTTGAAAATTTGGAACACTTCATTTGGTGCACCAGGCTTTTAATATCTTAGAGGCACAAGTTAAAACTCAAAGATTTTAAACATATCCAGGATTGTTTTGGTTTTAGGAGTACTAATGTGGATCAAGCTTCTCATCCTAAATAATGATCCAACAAATAAGCATACAGAATTATAAAAATTGTGGTAACACAAAAGCATTATTACTCAGTATCAGTTAGCATGTCTTTTACTTACTAACTAGTTTATTTTTTGCTAGTAATATAGAAACTTTCTGTTCAGAGTAGAAATTTGCAGAGATACATTATAATATGGCACTCCCAAAGGAGTTTAATGGCTTATTTAAGTGTACATATAATTTAGGAGTTCAGAAAGAGCAAGTGATAAACATTCTCATTTCATCTCCTGCCAAAATCTCATCTGTACCAGGAAAACCAATCATCCATCCGGTAAATGGAATTCAGAGCATCTCAAACATATACATCATGAACTGTATCAGAAACAGTGTGGCCAGCAGGAGCAGGGAAGTGATCCTCCCCCTGTACCCTGCACGGGTGATGCCACACCTTGAGTCCCGTGTTCAGTGTTGGGCCCCTCACTCCAGGAAAGACATTGAGGCGCTGGAGCGTGTCCAGAGAAGGGCAACGAAGCTGGTGAGGGGCCTGGAGCACAAGTGTTAAGAGGAGCGGCTGAGGGAACTGGGGGTGTTTAGCCTGGGGAAAAGGAGGCTGAGGGGAGACCTTCTCGCTCTCTGCAGCTACCTGAAAGGAGGTTGTAGTGAGGTGGGTGCTGGTCTCTTCTGTCAGGTGGCTGGTGATAGGACGAGAAGAAATGGCCTCAAGTTGTGGCAGGGGAGGTTTAGATTGGGTTTTCGGGAAAATGTCTTTACTGAAAGTGTTGTTACCCATTGGAACAGGCTGCCCAGGGAAGTGGTTGAGTCACCATCCCTGGAGGTATTTAAAAGACGTGTAGACGTGGCACTTAGGGACATGGTTTAGTGGTGGACTTGGCAGTCTTAGGTTATGGTTAGACTCAATGATCTTAAAGGTCTTTTCCAACATAAATGATTCTATGATTTGCTGGATTATTTTTTTTTAAGAAAAACCTAAGAGCAATGAAAATTTAAGAATAAAATGGGAAGCAATAGAATCAGAAGAGAAATCCATTGTACAGAGCAGTGGAAGAAGTTAAAAAACATCTTCCATTTTAATTTGGAAGAACAGGAGTGAAGCTGGCTGCTGCTACCAGCAGTAAACAAACTGGTAGAGCCCTCAAATCTCAACAGCACATGTAAGGAAAAGCTTTCTCATCCCAGAAAAGAAAATTTCAGACCATGCAATTGAATTAAGAAATTAATGAGAAAGTAAGTAAGTTTTTAGGAATTCAACAGAGCTCCAATAGAAGGAAATGCCTAATTGAGCAAAGGATGCCCCTGCATCTCAGCTCCTTAAGTGGTTACTCTGTTCAGCTTACTGTGAGTTAGTGCTATCTGTGCTGGCCCCAGGGTCTATGAAGGCACTGCAAACGGAGAAGCAGAGCTGTGCTTGGCATAGTAAAAAGACAGGTCTTCAATAGAGGGGGAAAAAATAGTACGAGATATAAAACCCGAAGTATAAATATTAATAACACAACATCGGCTCTGAGTTTTTCTGCATACCCTGCAAGAATTTCACTACTAAGCTTGGATCTGAAGTGTAGCTGCTGACCAAGTCTTCATGAGACAGGAGCTGGAAAAAATTTTCATCCACTGGGAAAACAGGGAAGATCTGTCCTGCTTGTATAGCATGGTCAGCATAGCATGAATGCCACCATGGTGCTGTCATTTTACTACAGCAGAAACAACACAATAAATATGGGTCATTATGAGTCACAATGGCAAGTCTAAACCCTGATCCCTCCAAAACACATAATCTAATGTTGCATAATCTCTATACTTTAGTTTGACCTGTTTGATTAATGAGGAAAATAACACTTATTTGCTTAATATATAGGGCCACTGACACTAAAGGATAGAGTTGAGATACTTTCATTCAACATATTTTGCCTTTTAAAGTAGCGTCCAAGGGGAGACTATTCCAACTAATTAATCTTCCACTCCCTGAATTCTGGTGAAAATGGGCCTGTCTTGTCTCATTACCTCTGCTTCAGCCCTCAGAACCACCTCAAGGTTGTTATGACTGCTCCGCAATACATCACAAGAAATGGTTCCATGCCCTCATGGGGCTCCAAATGATGGTGATAAAAGCCATGTTAGAATAGGCAGTCATACATTGAGATGCCTAAAGTAGCTGTCCCTGCTCTAACGAAAGGAGAGTGAAAAGGCAATAAACTAACAACTACCAAAGAGTTTTCTCTCTCTGATGTTCAGCAGCTTTAGGACACATTAATTGTTGCCTTTAGATTTCCCCAGATGCTGGCTTACCATTCCAATTAACCTGCCTCAACTTTTAATGATAGTGTCATATGACAGAATGTAAACCCTAGTTATGCAGTTTTCAGCTCACTCAAAACCTTGGGGGTGGGTATAAAAAGACAAGCTTTTTTGTCCCTTGATGATGTCTCCATTTCTCTCCTTAGCAAGATGATTTAAATTACAGTCAATTATACCAGAAGCAGCACTGTTCCAAGGCTCAAAATACTTTTCCTGGAGCACCAGTGAGAAAGGCTTGCTGAACCCATCCACCAGCTGGTGACACTCAGGGTCATTCCTCTTTCAAATGTTTCTTCTCTGGCTCCTCTTGGACTGAATGTCATTGATTTTGTTTAGTTCCTGTGTCTATCTTTGTACGTCCACGTTTTAGTGATATGCCAAAAAGTTCCCAGCAGGGTATGAAAGTGTGCCTCCTAATGGAGCTTTCAATAAACTTTTGATCTGTAAAGAAACTCCAAGAAAAATGTAGAAAGAGAAGACAGTAATGATAAAATTTAGAATCTCTACAAGATAAATGCACAATAAAGCTGTTTATCTCTGATATCCAGTAGGCATCTTATCAACTCGATTAGTAGATGGCTTTTACCCGTGCTAATCTTTTACTCTGAAATGATAGGATTTCTCAAAGCTAAATATTTAAAAAAAAAAAAAAAATCTGCCTTTTTCTCTCCTTGACATTTCTGTTCAAGGACTTCCTTTATAGATAGATGCTCCAGCTCTCCAGACCTATTTACTTATGCTCTGTGGAAAGAGGGAATAACAAAGAGGACAGTTGTTTGCACTCATTGTTGTAACATTAAATTTTACTGTGCATATTAAGATTCTTTCAAGATGCCAATATCCTGGATCAAAGTCTGTGCTACAGGGAGGTCACAAGGTATTGTACTGGCAGTTGTGCTCAAATCCTCTTTAGTGAGAACATAGAAAAGAACACAATTTTTTCAAGGTATGCATAAATCCTATTAGCATGGTCAGTTGGCCACACTGATGTTAAATCAGTGATTAAGCCTGACAAAGCAGTGACAGTAACTGTTTTGTCAAGGCAGTCCTAATGGAAGAAAGATGTTATAAGCATGGCGTGAATTCTGTTAAAGTGGAATGGCATTTGTTAAGGACAACCTCACATAAGACCAGAAAAACCAAAATGACTCTGCTGCCTTTTGTTGGCTTCTTGTAAAGCCAGTAGAAATGGTTGCGTGCCCACATAAGTCTCTCACTGATGAAAATAAAATATAGGTTACAATGGAAAGAAATGCTTAAATGCCTAGAATAGCTGCACATATTGTCACCTTAATCCTTTCAGAGGAGCTAACTTTGCATACATGGAGCTAAGATAAGAACTTGCCAGCTATTTCACACCCAACTGATGCATATTCATTCCTGTGACCATGGCAGCCCTCAGGCTTCTCTAACAGTTATACTCTCTGGCACAGAACAGCACTGGAATTAGAGCTGTGACATGGTGCTAAAAACACCTATTTGCACATGTCTTGACTTACCATACTCCCAAGGTCTGTCCCATTCTGTAGTGAAATGGGGTTAAATTCCAGTGTAAGAAAAGTTCTCATGTGTTTTAACTTCCAGAAGCAATATACTGAAGATGGATGCAACTGAGAGGCATTTACAAAGATGATCTATCAGCTTGTGAACCATGCTGTGTTTAAACCATCCACACTTGCAAGCTTGTTTTTGTCATGTTTGCATAGATATGACAGAATTTACAAAATCCATTTATACACCATTTGTCCTGCAATGTGGTCTTTACACCTTGTTTTGACTGACAGTTCAAAAAAAAAAAATGTACATCATTGTGGAACAAAAGAGAAGGAAAATCTTTTCATGAAATGAATGAATAACATGACCTAGTTTCTATTGTATAAAAATGGGGAGATTAACATCCTCCTACCTTCCTGAGGTGTTCTCAGGCTTTATAAATCAAGAATATGCTATGGAAATGTCAAATATTATGTGGGATGCTGCAATCTAGATAAAGCCACCCTGTTAGTTATATATATCTGCAGGCTAACTCTTATGTTTCTTTATCTGAAAGTTTCTGAGATTTCAGTATCTGAAGCCAAATCTGTCCACATATGACTTCTACAAAGCCAGTGAGCCCCTTCAGAAGTTAATGAGCTATTCCTGAAGATTTTCTTTAGCAAATGCAAGGCTTTGTACTTTAAAAAGTAGCTTTTTTTTTTTTAACCTCTGGAACTGACATATGTGCGGTAAAAACATAGTAAAGACAATACACTTCAGTTTTCCGAGGTAGTAAAATCACCAGGGTCAATCTCTAGATAGGACCAAAATGAATATATTAAGAGAAAAGATAAACTCTAAGCCTTTTATTTGACAAGATTTTTCACTGGAGAGTAATGCCCTTGAAAATACTTTTGTCATGACCTTTAAGAGTCAATGTATTATTTAGAGATGTTGACTAACTCTTCAGCTAAGTACATTATGAGGCTAATGCCAAGAAGTCATGGGCACATACAAAATATCTGTTTAAAAGTCAAGCTCATTTTAGCTACAGAAAATCCAGAAAGACCAAATCAGTTTTTAAAACAATCATTTTTATGGCTGGAGATCAACTTACTTGTAACAGAAAGGAACTTGAGGAAAAAAGACTTACTCTGAGCTGATTACTGCTGTTACTAAATTTTCCGAGGAAGTATTGACAGGTTTGAGTAGTCTTCACATACCTGTCAAATGAGGTCCTTTACTTACACATACTTTTTCCTTGAAAAATTTTAGAGCTCACTTGTAAGCCCTGGCTTGTTATTGAAATATACTGATAGAATCTGTGTAGTCACTAGTTTCCTTTCCAGGTAATTGATTAACTACATCAAGTCTCCTGAATTCCTCATAGACCAAAGGCCTTGGAGAATCCATTTAACTATTGTGCAGATTTTAGCTTCCTAATCTATTGACCAGCATAGTAGCATTAATTTGCCTCTGCAGTCTTATGTTGGCTTGATTTACACCTGCCTTGTAACACCTGAATAAAAGGGCATTTTTTATGAAGAGAAGGCATCATCAATTTTCTAAAGACCAGAGATAAATTCTTCTGAGATCCACTTTTTTATTTTGTGTACCAGCACCCGCTTAGAGAACTATTTTTAACTCTTCCAGGATTGATCTATAGCAGTCTCCTTAGTACACCTTGTGATAGTCTGACAAATTGTAGTTAACGTCTCAAACATTCGTTAAAGAACTTTGGTGGAGAAGATGCCTCTGTAAAAACGCTGGAGTTGTGTGAACAGGACAATGTGGCCAGAGGAGAGGGCCCCACAGAGGGTGGGACCGCACTTCTCCAAAGCTGCAATTCCTTACCTTAAGTGACCATGAGAAGGAGCACACCATATGCGCCTGGAGGAGGGGGCCCCACAGAGGATGGGACTGTGCTTCTATCTTAAGCGGTCGTGCCAGCAGCGAGAGAGAGGCAACTCCCCAATGAACTCCCCCCAAGCTCACTGACCGATTCCAGAGAACCCCGGGAACATGAACTGTGCGTGTCGAGACCACCGACTAACACACTATAAAAGAAGGAAGAACGAGTTCTCAGCATGCGCCCTCCAGAACTGGATCTCTATGCTGGCTGGACCAACGCTGGACCCAGGACTGGTGAAAACTTTTTCTTCTCTTTCTTTCGTTCTCTCTCTCTTTCTTTCTTTTCCACAATCCCTAACGCCTCATCCTTTTAAACATAAACCGTTGACCAAGTCTGGGACTAGGAGTGGATCTAGCTGCCCCTGGGCTCCTCTTTGAGAGGGTGTCCAGAAAGCAAGGGAGTCTGCTCTGAACC
>VYZV01021362.1:68386-103323 GCA_013401275.1 Pandion haliaetus | reverse complement strand
CCCGGCTGGGTTCAGCCTCACCCAGTAAGGCTGGTGACCTAGTAAGGCCCGGCGCAGCCCGATCTAGTCCATCTCAGTCCTGCCGAGCCCAGCTCGCCTCAGCCTGACCTTGCCCAGCTCGGCTGGGTTCAGCCCGACCCAACCTAGCCCGGCTCGGTTCGGCCCAAGCCAGCCTGGCTCGGCAGAGCTCCTTGTCGTGGCTGACCAGGCCCGCAGGNGTGGCTGACAAGGCCCGCAGGAAGGATTTACGGTCCCGTAGGCGACTAGCGCAAAGCCGTGTGTGCAGCGAGGGGTTTAACAGCCTGTTGGTAGAAGAAGAGCTCAGGGAGGCAGCTTTGCCCCCACGAGCCGAGTCCTGAGGTGACGGGGCTCCTCTGCCCGTACAGCTGGGGTTTTCTCGCCACCCTTGCTTGCGTTCTTCCCACCCCATCTTGCCGTCTACAAGAGCTCGAATCAACCCTTGGAGCCACGCTCAGCAACGCTATGGGGTGAGCGCAGGCGTGCTGGTGGCATCACGCAGCTTTTTTTGTAGGTCAGCGTAAATGTTTTTTGCTACAACGAACAGTGCTGTGACTGTAATCGGCTCTCCCAACTTGTGGTGTGTCCACAGCTACACTGTGACATCTGCCCTGGAAACTCGCTTGGTCTACAGAGGAGGGGGTGACAGGAGCTGACTTCTGAAAAGAAAGTTTGGCCCATGAAGTTGAGTAACTAGCAGTGAGTTTTGGTTTTGCTTTCTCCATCAGGTCCTCTGTGACTGCGCAATCCTGGGAGAAGAAATCTGTCTGTCCCACCCAAGCACATCACCTTGCTCTTCAGGCCTCCGCAGGCTCCTCAGCTGCAGCATCTCTTTCCCATTGCGGGTAAGAGATGTCCCATCTCTGCTCTCACTGCGTAGGGATATTCGGACCCCGTATGGCTGTGATTCCTAAGGAAGGTGCTTACCAATTTATCTTTCCAGTCTAGACTATGGGATTTAGTCTTGAAGAGGCCTTCCGATTTTGGGGTGGAAATTGTGTTTCTGCTCTGTTGGCTTTCAGTTTCTGAGCGCTGTAAATTTTCTTTTCAGGAACAGAAGTGGAAACTTGGAGAAAAATCTGTGGACTGCTAGTAATGCGATGGAGGCAAGAGCTGATGACAGCTTTGAGGTCTTCTTTATGGGAGGTTACCCCCAGGGAAAAGCAGCATGTCCTTTGACGATGATACCAGAATCTGCAGCTTTGGTGGCATTACAGTATTACAGTAATGTACTTGTCATTGCTAGAGGTTCGGCCGTAACACCAGATAACGTGTAAGAGTGCAAGCCCGCTTCCCTCCCCGTGGCAGCCTGTGGCATGCTCATTCTGGTGGCAATGCTGCCTCTCTCCCCACCCCCTTCCCGCCCATTCATTCCTCTGCAAAGCACAGTTTGACACCCCCTTGGCTATGCTAATGAATCCCCCCGTTGGGGGGTTACACTGCTGGATCTGCTAAATGGTCCCAGCTAATAATACCCCCAATACTTCTTTATTTTGGAAAGTTATTCAAGGATCCAGCTTGCAGAATGGCATGATAAACATCTTGGCAAAGCTGAGCTGGCAGCGAAAGGAAGTGTCAGGGCAGGAGTAAGCGGTTGGGGGCAAGGAAATGGCAGGAACGTCTTCAGCTGCTGTACCATAAAAGACCAGATGTAATGATTTGACACACTTCCACCCATCCTGTGTTGGTTTTTTTTTTTCCCCAAACGATGCTGAGATTGCACAGACACCTAACATCCTTAAAATCTTCCATGACAAAAATTTCCGTGGTCAGCAGGAGCATCGATGCACATGAAGTGGGGAGCATGGCATTTAGCAGTTGACTGCTACAGAACCAGAATAAGGGGAGAGTTACGGCCACGTGAAAAACCCAGGGTGCAATCATGTAATTAAAAGGCCATTATAATGCATATACCTCTGAGGAGGACCGGGTATTAATCACTGTCTGATTAATGCCTGGGAGCTTGAATGTATGATCTGGATGTATTTTTATGTACTTGTGTTGTGTACGCGTATATTGGCCCTAATGGCGAGAAGCAAACATGTCTGAGGCTTGGAAGCTGAAGTTTTACTCGATCTAGTTTCTTGAGTCATTTCCTGTGGATTTGCGAGATCTCATATTTGATCTCTGCTTTCACTGTCCGGCTAATTTGGAAGCTAGGCTATTTATTCTCTGAACGATTTCTCTCACTGCACAACCCTCTTACCATTACTTTCATACTGATAAATATTGAATTTTATTTTTCTAATATTTAGGTTACAGTGCCGGTTCTTGTGAGTAGCGCTTTCAAGATGACTGACTTTTCTGAATGAAAAGGCTCTCAGAGGTGCAATTTCTGTTTGTGCATTGTACTGTTTATATACAGAGCTTCTGCTTACACACAGAATAGCGCTTCCCTGTGATGCGATCGTTACGGTACCTAGAATTAATTAGCCATTGGTGGCAGAGCTTCAAGACAGAAGCTTCTGCGTACTACCGATTTGCATGCTATGACTGTTCTGCGTTTTATATTCAAAAGGGACGTTTATTTTGCAGAGTAATACTTTAGCCATTGCAGAGAACCTGGTATATGGACTTTGTTTCTGCTTGGACTGAAAATGGACTTCCCCGAGTGCTGTTACGCCTTTAGCTAGCACTTGCTTGGAGTGAGATGCACTGGAATTTGAAGTGGCAGAGTTTAGGATGACATTTACTGCAGGCTTGCGATGTAGCCTCCTACCTTCACCTACTCTTGCTTTTAAAACCCATACCTTTGAGCTGAAATCTTCCACGCTGTTGATTTAGGAACCTAAATATGAATGTCGGTACCTTGTTGACTGTGCTAGTTTCAATGACTTTTCCACTGACTCACTTGGTGACTTTGAATGAGTGAGGAGTGGAAGTCAGCATTCCTGAATCATGCCATCCTCCAGACAATTACTCCCCTCCCTGATAATTCTTTTGAGCAGCAATCATATTTTAAAAGCAATGATTACATCCATGTTTTCCTCCATTATAATCGCTCAGAATTTAAGAGCTACAGAAACGATCCGCGACATTTGCAGTCAGCTTGAAAGCTTTCAGAGTTGACACATTTTGGGAGGTCACAGAGTTTGGAAATACAAAGGTGGTTTTTTTCAGCAGGAGTGGGGTATCAGCATGCAGTTTGAAGAATTGTTGGGAGGATTTCAGGCACCTGCCAGGGGAAGAGGCGGTGGAGGACTCCTCACGGTCTTCCCAGGATGTCCTTCTGAAGGGCAGTAAGGTCAGAGCAGGAAAGCAGAAAGGAACCCTCGCTGCCAGATGGGCTGCTTTGCCCAAGATCTGACTATCCCACTGTTTTCTCCATGTCTTGGTTTTTGTAACCATGTGTTTTACTAGGACAGAAAATGGCAACAAAGCTTATGCAATCTCTTCTCTACTCCACGCGTGCGCCTCTGTACAACTTTTGAGATGCTGGGGCTGGTGGCCAGGGGGAAGAAGAGGAAGGGAGGAACAGGGAAGGAGGGCAGAGATCTCCAAAATAACCCAGTGTTCACCAGTACAAATAAAGTAAATGGCTGTCTAGAGGAGCAGCTCAGTGCTTTCCACTGAAAGCAGAGGTGGAGCAGGAGCTCAGCCCTTTCTGGACACCATGGACAACAGCAATGTCTTGATGGCCGGGAAGGCGTTGACCAGCGCATGCAGTCAGCCATGAGTCACATGTATCGGACAAACCTGGTTTCATTCCTAGCTGTATTCACGAAACCATGTGCTCTCTTTCACCCTGTCCCAAAATAAAAGCAAGGTTTATTGAAATGAGGGGACAGTGAGGAAAAGGGGGCTTTTCCAAACTCTTGCTTTTCTACTGGGCACTCTGATGTCTTCTTAGTATTCAGCAGTATGTGATTTATAGCCCTCCTGACATGATGGTTTGGTGTTTCCTTTGTGTGCATAACTTCCTTTTGATATAAAGGGATGATAACAAACCTAAACTGTAATCTCACAAGCACATGACACATTGTATTTGTGGTGCAGATAGCAGGAAAATGCTCTGATCTTGAGTTCAGTGCTTCAGCCTCCCAACCCCCTGCCTAAAATTTCACCTTGGTGACAGCGTGGCATTAGCAGGTTTATTGAGACAGCAACATTGTCGGGGGCGATTCCTTCAGACATAGTGATGCAGGATGACATTTTTGGGGAGTCCTGCTAGAGTTGAGTTCCAGGCATGGACTCAACAAGAGATGGGTGCACAGCTGCTTCTTGAACTTCTTGCACACCTTTTTTTGCTGAATGCTTGGAAGGAAAAACTGCTACAAAACCTTCGCATATCACCATCGGTTCCCCAGCAGTGCTTTGCTTCTGTGCATTCCCGGTGCAGAGCATGCCCTGGCCCATTGGATTGAAAAACAAGTGTACACGAACTCTGCCAGTGTCACAGATGCACTGGCAACCTCAGGATTAGTCCTAAAGCGGGGCTACTTTTGGCATGAGGGAAGGGCTGCTCTCCTCTCAAGATGCCTTTCCACCCTTGAGAGGTTTCTGCATTTTTGATACAGCTGTTTCCAGGGCCTCATGGGAGCTGAATAAACAGATGCCAAATAATCTGTTTTTACTTCAGGGACCATAAAAGTGGATAGATCTGGGAAAAACACTGGAGCTGTGCACACCTTTTCCTCCTCTCCTTGGGGATTATTTGAATTAGGCTTGAATCCTTAAGTGTATTTTAAGTAAGTTGCCTTCCAATACCCAAACTTCACTCGATAACCGGTGTTCCTCCCTTTCTCACATAGCTAATGGGAGACCATCCCTTCTGAACAACCGTATCTCCTTTATTGCAAAGCTCTTTGGTCGGCCTCAGGATGAACTGTTGACTACTTACTTTGGCAAAACCAGTTTTCGTGGCTTGACCTGCTTTTCTCACCTAGCGTCTTGCTGTTAGTAGAGGGTCTTAGTTCAGTATCTGAGCAGTTATAATTGCGGGTTTACCCAGTCCCAGGCCCAGCTGTGGCAGAAACCCCCAGGTACTGATCAATACATGTATTGATCAGGAAAGGCTTCTGGAGTTAAATTAAGCTTTTGAAATATGGAAATGAGTTCATGTCTGGGTCACGCGTTTAGTGGCGTATGGTACGCAGGAGAAACGAGTGGAACAAGTGTTGTATGTACCCTGCCTGTATCCTCCTTAACCAAGCCCTCGGCTTCAGGGCTGCTGGGTGACACTGACCCACGCAGTCCTTTACAGATGCTCAACAATATTTAATTTCAAAGGCTAGCAGTCCAGCCTCTTCTCCAGGCAGATATTTTCCCTTGTGTCAACGTCCTCATAACAACTCCAGCTAGGCAAATATAGCACATGGCTTCTGAGTGTCCTGGAAGGACTCAGAGGTGGAGAGTTGGAGCTGAAGAAAGTTCATGGTTAACCCCATGCACCACTGGATAGCTTTACCAGGGATAGGTTGCAGCACGCGACAAAGAAGCTGGGAGGAGAGTTGAATGGTCCTGCAGAGAGCAACACTTTAGACAGCCATCCTCCAAGACGTTTGCATCGCTGTTCCCAAGGATTCCCATGGAAAATAATCATACGCTCCTTTTATGTCCTCGTAATCACAAACATATTATGCTTCCCTGCCCACTTCTAAGGAGAAAAGTAATTACTCACCCCACACAAATCTTTTGGGACTGTACATATACTCCAGTATGTATTCCAGCTCTGTCTAGAAGGGAATGAAGATGCACAGCTCTGTTCTGTGCATGGTTATTAACAGACGCTGCCATTTGCAGAAACTGGGTGCAAGGCCTTTCACGTGCTTACTACCAGCCGCATCTCCAGCAGCGTTTGATGCCAGGGTTAACAAAGCCCTGAAATGCAAGCCCAGGTTATGAGAGCTTCACGCCTGCAAAGCTAAAAGCATGGGCTTGCCTCCCCAGAGCTCGCAGCCTGCTCACAAAACTCCCTTGTTTTAGATAGAAGCCTCTCCAGTCTCTTAGCGAAAAAAAAAGGGCTGGTTATTGCTGGGTGCATGTTCTGACCTTAAAAGCTGAAAATAAAAACAATCCAAGATACGGGGCATACTGAAGTGGCAGCTGAAGGGCTTGTTTTGTTCATTCTACAGTTAATACCATCATGCTAAAATTGCAAGTGGGGAGGAGTGGGGGTTAATTTAAGGTTTGTTGTGACAAAGAAGAATTATTTAGAAAGTACTGGAAAACAGCAAATGGAAGACATTCTGGAAAATAAGCTTCATTGCCATAGTAAGGACTACTTGACTTATGTTGCAGGGACTGTGAAGGAAACCTCCTAGATCCATGGCAGGTAAACATTTGCCTTTGATTCTGTTACTCTGAGTCTATAAACCCCAGCATTTACACTTAAATGGATGTGCTGAAAGCTGTGTTTAAGAAGAGAATTTCATCCCCTCCTGCATGTACTTTTAACACGAGATAATTGTTTGACTGCAGCTTTACAACGGATGGCTGGAGGGGTGGTTTGTAGGGAGGCATTACATGGCCCTGATGATAACTGCCTGATTCAGCCCCCCTGAAGGCAGTGGCAGCAGAATCAGGCCATCCAGAAGAGATATTTTATTTTAAATAGCCATTACATACCATCAGTGGCTTATGGCAAATTCCCGCCTCCTGATTTCACGCATCGGAGAGGTCCCATTGACAACATGGGGAACATGTGTATGCTAGGACCATGCACATCATCAGGGTCACACATGTTCAATGTGGGCATGAATCTCTGCAAAAATTACAGGCCCCACTTCAGAAAGGTTTTCAATTGCACTAAATTTCTGGGGGAACAAGGAACAAGATCCTCAACAGTATCCGGACATCTAGCTTCTTATGCATCTCCAACTTAGCAGCACTGGTATTTTAAGCATTTTATCACTTTTTTTTTTTTTAAACAGGGAACTAAAGAGCTTATGAAGAAGACGTTTTGGTGATTGATGCTATTTTTTTTAACGCCATTGGTTTTGTCTTCATCAGACCTATCACAGAGTCTGGGCTCTTCCTTTATTTTTCACTTTCTGCTTCTCTCCCACCAGATCTATTCCTCCCATACAATGTAGTCCAAAACTCATTGAGGGGTGACAGAATGACCCTAACTGCATGGCCCGTATACATTACTTTGCATATAACTGCTGCTCCTCGTAACAAAGCCATTGCCACACTACCAGTATTTAATTTATTACTGCACAAAATGCTCTGGATAACTGTGACATTGAAAAGCTGCTTATAAATTGGTTCCTGCTCAGCTCTAAAGAGATTTGGGTCTTCTCTTTGACATTTCTAAGTCTAAGAAAGTAACAAATGTGAAAGCTCCTACAAGACTTGATCAAAGGCCTGGGAGATGGCAGTCCAAATTTTGGCCCTTCTCCTCTCTCAGGGTCACAGGCAAACTGGGATAAGTCTTTGTCTCCTTGAAGGAAAGATGGGTAGCTGTCTTGCTTTAAAATCCTGGGACGGTGCAAAGCAGAAGTGATTTTCACCTTGCTGTAGCGAGTCAAGGTCAACTCTATCCCCCTTGCAGATGGACTTTACCTCTGCTACTAATGGGATGAGCAAGGCACCCTTTGAGAAAGGGCAGCAGAGCCTGCTGCCTTCTGCTTTCTGAATACCAACAGCAGAAAGGACTTTGTGCCACTGCTATAAAGCTGTCACCAAAATCACAGCCAGAGCTTTACTTGACCATAAAATCTGCTATACCAGAAAGCGATGGAAGCTTTGCAGTAACTTACTTTGCTGCACACAATTACCCCAAAAGGGGCTTTGACCTTTAACAATGGCACTTCATTATACAGTATTTTCTCATATTCATTTTCCAAGTATCGGGGTGGATAATCACTGGGGAATATGAGATCTTGAAAAAAGATAATCACCCAGGTAATAAATGATAAATTGTGACTTTTGATATAGTTAGTGCATCTGTGTAATCATGTCTGGTCATATATACTAATTTTTCATTAGTATCCTTCACAGTCATTTGTGAGGATGGAGAAGAGCTTTGGTTTTCCCTTACAGCAGGAGAAATCACAGCCTGAGGAGACACCCAGTTGTCAGGGGGAGAACTGGGACTCAGGAGCACTTGGGAGTCATCTAGGACAGGAAAACAACATTCACTTGAGCTTAATTCCCTGTGCTTATTTACATATGTCTAATTGCTTGGCTATAAGTGGTATTTAAATCTCTAAGCCCCTCTGTTCCCCTGTAATTTACTATCAGAAAGGACAGAAATAAATTCTAACATGTTTGTGAGACATACCAGAATTATTCCAAACTTGGGAGAATTTTGGAGTAAAGTTAAATGCTTCAAGCCTAAATACCACACTGCTTATTCTCTTCTCATAGTATCATAGAATCATAGAATCCTTTAGGTTGGAAAAGACCTTTAAGAATCATTGAGTCCAACCATCAACCATGCCCACTAAACCATGTCATGAAGTGCCCTGTCTACATGCTTTTTGAATATCAGCGTGGATTAAAATGAAGTGCTGCTATGAAGCTGCCCCATCAAACTGAAAGTAGTTGTAATTGTTCGCCCAGTGGGGCCTGAGTAAAAGTGCTCCAGTGTGCACTTCCACCCTAGGAAAATTCTTTTTGCCCTGAATTCCAAGTTTGAAAATAACTCTCTACAGATGAAACACATTTTTCACCCTCCAAAGAAGTGTTTTCACCTACAAATACTTTTTGCTGCCTAAACAAAAGCCCTTTCCTTTGCACTTGTGCCAACATGTAACTTGGATAAAGAATGAAACTTAGATTCTCTAGTTATAATGCTTTCCCTGACTTTTTTTTTTGTTGTTTTAATAATGACTGTAAGACATATGCCGTCTCTCTTCTGAATTTTAATCTTTCTAATGAAGGTGTGTTTGAAGAAGGCACGCCCTTCAGAAAATGTTTTGTGGTATCATATTTGTGCCTTTAGTGTTGAGGACCAGCTGCCTTTTCAGTTCCAAATGCACTTTTCAGGGTCTTACATCACAGAGGCCTAAATTAAAACACACTTACCATAAAGGGGTGCAGCATATGCATTCATCCTGGAAATTGCACTGCGACATGAAAGATACCCAAACAGTATATGTAATTTCGAAGATGAGCAAGGCTTGGCCTTTCAGATGTCCCACGCAAGGGAAGCACCCACATCCCGCAAAATTGCAAACTTCTGAATCATGGAAGTCAGATCATAAAGCCTCTAATTCTCACTGGTTTGAAGACGTGTGCAACTGCGAAAATTGAGCCCAGCGCTGAATCGGGGGTGGCCGACTGCCTGGAGGGTGTGAGCCTATGCAGGAGTCCCTGTGGCCAGGCACCTGGCGTGACCCAGGGAGCTGCAGAGCTCAGGGATGGGGTAACTCTCCCCTTCTGTCTCCCAGCTCCTCCTCCCTATGGTTTCAGGCTCAGGGGTCAGGGTCTGGTGGCTCCCCATGGTGTGAAGAATTTGTGTAGTGGTTTGCAGGCTGAGAAGGGCTGTTCATGCTCAGTGTAAGTAATTATTTGTTTAGCTCTAGGTGTCTATCTCTTAAGACTATTCGAGAAAATTTTTCCTCTCCAGTATGGTGGTATAGATGAGGAGTAATACAACTGGCACCTTTATTTTGGATATATATATATACCATGGTGAGATCAGCAGCTGGCCTTTAACATAGCTCCTTGAAGGTATGCAGCTATGGAAACCTTGCCACGGGCTGTGCACCCCTGCAGAACCAGAGTCCTCCTTTCTAGGTTCATATGGGATTGATGCCAAATTCATTCTCCAACTCCATGGCTCCCAGGAGCCACAGGTAGCTTCAGAAAACCATTGGCTCCATCAGCCTGTGGGTATAAAGAGGGACCCCCCAAACTCCAGCCGGACTGACACATCCTCTTCTGCCACTAGTCGACAGCAGTCTTTACTCGTAACTCACTGTTGGGGGGAAAGATTTTGCAATCCGTTTCAAGTATCAGATATTGGCAACCCTTCTCCTAGAGTGTCGTGGCTGGAGAGTATCCTGGGCTAATTTAGGAGGTGCGCTACTCTCCTGTGTCTAGACATTGCAGTAAATGTTATTCAGCCGCCTGGGTTACTGGGCTCAACACGAATGTGCTAGCCAAGCTCACAAGGAAAAGGATATATGGGAATATTCACCACCAGAAGACACTATCTCCCTTGACATTTTCATCTGCAAAACAATGGCTTACAGAGAGTTTTGAACTGGAAGGTGTTGTTGGCCTTTTTCCTTTTCCTCTTTTGACTTTTGTTTCCTGTAGGAGAGTCTCTGGAATTACTTAACGTTGTCATCAAGTCCTAGGGATTCCCCTCCCTGTTCTCTTCCAGTTGTGCTACATCTCCCAAGTTGCCTGTGATATGAAATTGCTGAGGGAAGACATTTCTGTTTAAACTGGAATCCATGAATATGAGAGCTGCTCCTCCCAAAGGAAATGTTGCTGTTCTTTTTACTTCCATGTCCTCAAATAAATCTTAAATCTTTGCTCTGTACGCGGGTAGGTCCACTTGGGACTTCCCAGTTTCCTATAAATTCTGATTTACTCACTTGCTGAGCCCATGGAACCAGATACTAAATCCGTCTCACTGAAAAAAAAAAAGAGAACAATAAAACCCTAATTGAAATATTTTGCTGAAAAATGTCACAGCATAGTGATTTTTGAAACAAAAGCCCAAGAAATATTTTTTGCTTTTCTAAACTAGGAAAAAAAATGCATGCATATACCCCTTTGGTTGGAGCGGAACTGGAAAAGTCTGATATGTCATATGCAGTGCCAGCTTCAGGGAAAGGGGAGCCTGGCTTTGTCTTTTTATGTGTATTTGTGTGTCTTTGTTAGCAATATTGTAGAGTCAGTCTTGGGAAGTTTTGTCATGATGTTAAGGATAAGCCAGCTATTTCAGGCACTAAGGTGCCTCCTTTGGAAAGGTTGAAATCTGGCTGCCTGCCTTCAAGTGCCCCTGAATTCCTCTATAACCTCAGTGAAACTGCAGGGTCTGTACCCCACTTCTCTCTGACTCAGGGCAACCAGATGTCCAAGGCTTGGGTCCATCTTGGCATCCTAACAAGCATCTTTGGAATATTGTTTTGTCCTGATTTTTTTTTTTCTGGATATGGTTTTTCTGCCAGCAAACTCTTCTTAATCTGCAATGAACGGACCTTATTGCATGCCAAGAAGACAGGACTCTCCCGCGTAGGAGACATGTGCCTGACAATCTCACCACCCTCGTGAACTCTTGCTCCCTTCACTGCTCCTTTCTCCCTTCAGAGTCATCCCCCAGCTAAGGACCTCATAACTTCAGTGCATTTATACCACTGCTCTCCCAGATCTCGAGGGATAAATTCACTGTCGATCCCACACAGAGGGATCATTCTCATATGTGCGGTGTCTTTAGGGTGCAACGTGCAGGACCACGATGCAGGATTCCCTGGCTGAAACCCAGAAGCCACGTTCCCCTCCACCATGTGAAAATGAAAGTAAGCTTGGCCACAGTGAAACCACAGTACAGCAGTGGAGTCTCGTGTGTTTGGGGAGACGGTGTAAGGCACCCAAAACTTTACTTCATATTTTCAGGGGGTGCAACATGCATGGATGTGTCCATCAGTGGGACTTCTAGAAGTACAAAATGTCACTGGGATCCCTGCTACGAAAAGCTGCCCTAAGGTCGGTGTCACAGGATTTCCGCAAGCTTGTGCTTATCTTCTAGACAAATCTCCTGGGGAGGAAAAGTCAGACACACTTACAGGTACAGTGAGCACAGCTGTCTGTTGTGGGGCTGTAAGGAACCGCCGGAAACCCGCGGAGGAAGATGCAAAAAAAAAAAAAAAAAAAAAAAAAGTGAAAAGGGGAAAGGGGGCGGGAGGGAAGAAGCTGTTTTTCTCAAAGCTTGGCTGCCCTTGCAAGCAGAGTAACATCCCAAAAGAGACACACGCGTTAGGCAGGTTTAGACCATTAAAACCTTTCAGTATTCTGTAGATGCTGAAATAGAGGAAAGACGTTCCGCTGCACAACAGTGCAGTGGTTAATGTGCTGTTTTCAGGAGAGTGCACCCATGAGCAGGCACAGCAGCTTGCTGTGGTGATAAAGCTCGTTTCTGCTCTGGAGTCAGTGAAACTGAGCCATGGGAGCAAATGGACTTGCCAAAGCCACACAGTAAGTGTGACAGAGTTAGAAAGAAGATTAAATATGAACAGATTCCCCTTACCCCGCCTGCTTCACACACTCATGCAAAGACTGTATCTGCACTGAGCATTTTAGATGCTCCTGAAATTCATGAGTCAGGCAGCCTGGATAATACCGACTCACTTATGTGGAAGTTAAGATGGAGTAAAAATGAGGCACCTGAGGGTTCGGTTTGCTCCAAAGGAGCAGAGCTTGGTTGCTCGCTCTGTGTTTGCCCATGCACTGCATGGCAGGGAGGCACAAAGCAGAGAATATGCCCTCTGGAAAGACCTGGGAAAATAATAGCTGCCTCAGTTCAGGGGCTGAGCTGCAAAATGGAGAGAGAAAGAACTGGATTGGGTCAAAGTAAAAGAAATGATCGTTTTTCCTTTTTTTTTTGTTTGGGGGAAATGAGAAAAACCCCAACATGTTATTTTGGGTCAACCCGAATCACATTTTGAATGTAATGTTTTGTTTTGAGGTTAGTTACCCCTCTTGCTTCTCCCACTTTCTTTTATTTCAGGTCTCTCTTGAGTGGAAAATGCCACTTCAAAATAGCAAATCAAAGGGTTGTGTTTAAGAGGCATTGAAATTAAATGCTGTGGCATTTTCAAAACAAACCATTTCTTTCACAAAATGTAGATATGTATGTCTTTTCCCCCTATATTTTGGGTACAGTTGAAAATGTTTGCCATGTTTCATTCATTCTGGAAGCTCCAAAATTGCATGTTTTGGGTTTGTCTGTTTTTTCCTAGACATTTGTGGGGTTTTTTTGGCCTTATTCAGTTCCTGCTGAGCAATTGCTTCTGCAGAAACAAGAAAAGGCAGGCGTGTAACCTGGGGAATGGGGAGTCACAGCTCATGTTAGCAAAAAGCCCTGGGAGTGCTTCCAACTCCTGGTTGTGTCTTCAGGGCACAGAACGAGGCTCACAGCAGCACCTGGGGCAGAGCCCAGGCTATGGCTGAAGGCAAGAGCATTACCAGTGTCCTCTTATTTCCCAGCAAAGCTATTGAAGAAGCAGCAGTGAGGAAAGAGTTGAGGCAACAAGGGATGGATGCATGCAGCTTTACGGCACTTGGTTTTAAATGGCTAGGCTGCTGGATGGTTGGTTAGATTGCCAGCACCAGCCTTTCATCCCAATAAACTCCAGGTTTTCTCATTTTGCCGGCAGGTCATAGAGAGGCAGATGTGTAGGGTCATGTGAGAGGCATTGGGGGCTACTTTTATTTGTATGCACCCCATCCCCTGTGGGGCTCTGCAGGGCTCTTTCCTTCAGTGGGTTTGCCCTGTTAGGACTACGGGTGCAGAGGTGCACTCGGAGCTACCTCCCTGCTCAAGCCAGGGCCTTGCTTGCTTACCAGCAGGCAGGCTAGGGACGTACGGAGGAGCAAAATGGCTTGTGCTCACTCCAGATAAGAGAGGTGATGCTGATAGGCATGAGAGAAACATCCCAAGCAACTGAAGCAGAAATGTGGTTTGCAGCTCAAGTGTTTGCCCGACTCGTTGGCACTCTCGGGCAGGGGCAGGCAGGAGCTGGTCCAGGGGGATCATGGCTGCACTACGATGTCCAGCAGACAGTCAAGTCCTAGAGGTTCTCTTTCCAGCTGTACCATCTAACATGAAGGCAGCAGCCCTTTAAAACCAGATGTATGGTAACTGGCAGCTTAGGTGACGGGCATTTCCTTCCAGACCAAAAATAATGCTGTGTACTCCAACAAGCAGGGGACAAAAATTCTGAATTCAAGCCATTCTAAGTTAACAAACTCTTTTCCTGATTTTCACAGAGCTGGCCAGCTGTGGCCTTCTGTGGTTGCTCCAGCATGCGATGTTTTATAATGAAGTGGTGGGGTCTCAGCAGGCCTTATTCTGTCACTGGAACAATGGAGCATGGACTTTCTTTATATCCTGAAGGGCATCAAATAATAAGAACAAGAAAAGTTGTCCAGCTGTGCTTCATCTGGACTAGTTTTCTTTTTTGATTTTTTCAGTCAGCCTTAGTGGACAGTGCAGCTGCCTAATTCACATATCTTCCAAGGAAGATACCTAAAATGTAAATAGAAAACTGGATTTAAGAAGTGGCGTGTGTCTAGCATGAAGAAGTAAGAACTACCCCTGCTGGAATAACCTTCCTTTTGTTGGGATTATATTAGTGAGGAATTTGGTCTGCTACTTGGCAGCTCTTTGCCCAAGCTGAATGGTGGCATCATTGGCAGTTGTTATTAGTATCTAGAAATTAATTCCTAACCTTAGTCACCTCAGGTGATTTATGCCTGAAAAGATCACATAGCCTGGTAAATCTGGGAAGGATAAGTAAAGGAATACCAACCCAAACTGCCTTCTGTCTGGCAATGACTAGGGTTACTCGGGTTTCTTGGCAGTGCTGGGCTATACACTAGTTCAGTTTAACCCCCTGCAAAGTCCATGTAGAGGTGAAAACCGGCAGGCAAAACCTGCTTGCTGGTCCCCCGGCTCAGAGGAGTGCCCGGAGGTGGCTGTCATGGCTTGCTGAGGCTCAAGGTGTCACAGAGAAGGAAGCCAAAGCACCCGGCAGGCCACTGTGGGCCTGCAGGAGGTATGCCTGGGAAGGTGCAGGCAGATGTTTGCTGCTCACAGCCTGTCTCCAGTTGCTTGTCACAGCAAGGTGAAAATGAGCCCGATAAGCAGCTTAAAGCGCAGGTTTTGAAGGGAGTGGGTCGAGGGACCTGCAGGGACAGTGGCGGTGGGAGCAACTTGGCCAGCACAGCTGCAGCTGGAGGAGGACGTGTATCTCCACCCGTATACTCCCGCTGGGAAAGGACCGCCTGGGAGGCAAAGCCCATCTCAGCAGGGAGCTGGGGAAATAGGTGGTGACAAAACGATTCTCCTGCACCCACTGAAGCGCACCAAGCAGGCTGCATGGGGAACGGGCTCATATGTTAAGCCCATCATACTTGCTATCGGATTTTTTGTTGTTGTTGTTGAAACCACTACAGAGGGCAGCACGTTTCCAGGAGCCTGGCTCCAGCAAGCAAACTTCCCTGTGGCTTCCTGCCGGCTTGGGGAGGATTTGTGGCTGAGGATGCTTTACCTCTTCCGTGCCAACTCGACTGGAGCCATGTCTCAAGATGGTTCTTTGATATCCTATACAAAGGATTGTTCCTCGTGGTGTTTTTGTCATGAAATAATATGTTTCTGCAAAGTTTAATCTGATTAAAATACAAAGAATTAGGATGGGGGACTGGATACGTGCAAAGTAGTATTTATGTATCTGTTTCTTCTGTTAATAGATAGGCCTGCCATTCCCACAAAAACTTAAGCATGCACTTAATGTTCCCAGTGGCTAATCCCATGAAAGTCTACTCCTAGCGTATAGTCAAGCACACACGTACATCTGTATAAGGCATGGACTGCATGGCCCTAATACTGATGTGCTGACAGTGCTGTTGCATTGTGAATGTTTGCATGTCTGGAGCATCTCGTCAGACTCAGGGATGCATAAACCCTCACCGTCTGGATCTACAAGGTATTAGGTAGGACTTGGAAAATGGAGGGCTGGCAGGGAGAGGCAAGATGTTACATTTAACGATGTGAAGTAATAGTAGAAGCCAGGCACAGGATCATTAAATAATGGCTTTTGTTGTCCATTATTTACTTCAGCCTTCCGTCTGCCTCTGTGAAACACTGACTCCTGTGCCATCCGTCTAGCAATGGCACAGTTGCCATCACTTTTTACAAATGAACACTTTCGTTTAATATTTCGAAAGCAGGCCTAAAACGTACACAAGTATCAGTGTTAGGCAGAGGGGGAGAAAGCTCAGCGATAATGCAGTATATATTCACATAGTAAGGCATGCGCCTTATCTCTCAGTAAAATTGGTGAATTACTATCAGTGCCGCAACAGCATTCTCAATTACTGCAACAACTTACAGCCTTTGATACAAGACCACCAGAATTTTTGTCTGCTATCTGATAAAAAGCCAACTGTACCAAAGCAGCAAAGAGATTAAAAGCAAAACAATTAAAGGAAATGGGGGGGGATGGGACGACCAACAAATGAAAAATTACAGGCTACAATTTGAATTATATGATGTATTTTATACTGAAAGCTCTCAGTGTATATTACCATACCATCTTGAGGGCAGATCTGTTGCCCATGTGAGACTGGAATGACACACTGGTGTGTAGGTACTGCTGTGCAATTATGGGATCTCTAGAGCATCTGTGATTGTGATTCCTTCCTTCTTGCAAGGACCCCATAGATTTGGATACTTGGCGAGATGTGCTGGGTTTGGCTTTCAATTTAACCTGAAGCAAAAATCAGCTTGAGGCTGCCAGATTGTGCCTGGTTTCAGATCAAACCCCTGTGAAAGTAGTGAATTGAGTATGGTTTCCACTCAAAACCATAAATTGGTCTTGATTTGCTTGAAACTTTGCCCATTTTTTTTTTTTTTCAAAATTGGCCTGTGTTCTAGGTTTGTAACAAAACCTAAAACAAACATCACTGGGTTTCAGGTTTAGTTGTGAAAGTTTAACACAGAAACCATTTTCCTCTGGGGGGAAGGGGGGATGCTGGCCTGTGTGCTAAGACTGAGGTTCATTTTTTATTCTTTTGAGAATGACAGTGACAGTTTGTAATTTCTACCTTGAAAGCAGCTGGAGAAGAGGCTTTGGCTCAACATTTGATCTGAAGGACAGAATGGAGGAGGGCGACCAGCACGTCCCTGTCTGGATCTCCAGCCTGGTTTTCGTATCGCTGTTAGCAACGGGGAGTGCATTAGTGCAGAGAAGCCCTGCTGTCTCACTGCTATGCCATTTAGTTCAGACCAGCGCAGCTCTGAATCAGGGTCAGCATTTGATAGCATGGAGGCCAAAGATAGCAGGAGGACAGAATTTTGCCTGGCATATGGTAAGATCAGCAACTGGGAACCATGCCACCACAAGAGAAGGAGCTGTAAGAAATTGCAGCTTCCAGCTCACGCTGAATTCCCGTCTCACCAGGAGTGAGGCTTGTCATGTAAGAGAGCAAGATGCCATCCATTAATTGCTGGCAGCATTTTGTCTTTCTGCTACACAGGAGCTTCCAATTCCTCTTGTGTTTCTCCCAACAAGCTAAGCCTCACGTTTTGGAAAGAAAGTCCAAGCTGGCATGCTACCCTTGCTCTGGTTTGCATGGCAGGGAAACCAGGTCTCCAGCATTTTCCCATTCGCCTAGTGCTCCATGTGCCATGTCCTGTGGTGTGAAACAGAGCTGTGTTTTTTTTTTTTTTTTAAAACAAGATTACTACTGTGCACAAGGTCAAAAACCACAGGAGTTACAGTTTGCCATGCTAAAAAGTTGCTGCTGTCTCTGATGAGCACAGATATGCTGTGTGGTCCTTAAGCTTTTGACCCAGAGGCGTGAATGCTAACACCAGAGACCTCTTGGTGTGCCTGGCTATAATCACAGGAAGCTCATTCATTACTCAGGTCCTGAAGATATGGAAGTCTTGGTAATCAGTTTGGATGGGAGGGGTAAATTAATCATTTCCTTTTACACTTGTTGATAGAGCAATTCATTCTGTCATGAGAAAATTTGGAAGTGGGGGGAGTCTCAGTAAACTGTGAGTAAAACCTGAGATTTCAATCAGATGTTGTGGTCCAGCTTTGTTGCTGCTTTTCTCTTTAGTATTACTTCCCCTGTTTCCTCACAACATTGCCTTTTTCAGGGCTAAGCTACACTTCCCAGAGCCATCCTTTTGAGATAACTGGGACAGTAGATAACTTTTCATCTGGGGAGTAGACTGGGAACCTAGGGAAGCACATCTGCTGTCCCCATTCAGGGGACCGGATGAGGTCCAGGAGAAAAATGCCCAAGGCAGTACAGCTGCTATTATCTCCAGCCACCGGCAGCAAAAGCAGATTAGAGACCTCCCATGGAAAGTAGGAAAGGAGTGTCCTGGGCAGTTGGGACAAATCCTTTCTGCCTCTGCCTGGTCTGTTGGGCACTGCTGAGCTCTCCTGACTTGCTGTTACAAAAGGATCTGAAATAACACTCCTTTGGCTGCTGCCCTGGGCTATCTTCGTGGGATGGGGGAACTAGTGCCCATGTCCAGCACTCTGTGTCCTTCTCCTGGCAGTGTCTGACACTTGCAGGGATATTTTAGCCTCTCCAGAGGCAGCTGCTGAAATATTATTGAGCATAGAATTGGAAAATAAGAGGAACTGATGCTGGGGCTAGGTTTTTTGGTTTGGGTTAGGTTTTTTGCTACATCAGGCTTTAAACCGCTAATTCTAACAATAACGTTTCAAATCATAGTCCAGTAATACTGCCATGTGTTTTAGGGACGTTGCTATCATGGTCATTTTAGATGCTTGTCTAGGTCCTACCAATTTTGGTGGGGTATGTACATAAGGAACCTTCACGCTACTTCATAATTCTGAGGTCTGCAACCAGAGATCACTAGCAAAACATTATGTGTCAAATCCATTTACACATACTACATCATTCAGATACAGTAGTTGTCACAGGAAATGAACAGTACCTTTGCATGGCTGTTGTATTAGAAGAACTTGCTGCTTATTTTGCCTAATTGCTTACCTGTCTGCTGCAACCTCATTGTGCTAAGTACAGACCTTTTCAAAGCTCCTTGCAGTGGCTATTTGGTAGGGTGGGACTGGATGTTATTTAAATTAGAACAAGGGGAAAAAAGAGCAATTAGTGTTTCCTGAGATCACAGAATCACCTCTCAGTTGCCCCAGTGGGAGATAAAGCTTGTTAGTTAATTGGAAGGGCTGAAACCCCAAGGCACCAGATGCCATTGCATTTAGAGGCTGCAAAAGAAGACAGAACTGTGCGCTACAGGAGTTTTTAGTCTGCCAGGATTGCATGAGTGTGGCTGCACTTTCCATTTACAAAACACAGCTATTATTGTTTTTATTAAGTTAGTACAGATGTGAAATGGTCTTTTTTAGACCTTTTCTCCTCAAAGCACTGGTGCTGCTTTATCTGCATTGAGGCAGTGAAAATGTTGTATGCTACCAACCCAGCTGTGCACCAGGTTAGTTTATGGAGCTGGCAAAGGGGTTTTAAATTAATCCAGCTGATTTGGGAGTGCTCTGATACACAGCTGACCTCTAGCTTCATGTTGATGACAGGCAGCAGAGTGGTCCCATCAAAGCAACTTGGTACTTAGGTGTCTTTAAGCTGATGTAAGTGCTCCTTCTCACTCAGGATGTATTGGTATGATGCTTTGGATATTTATAGCTAAAGCTGTCAGTGGGCAAAACACCACCCTGGGGTTGCAGAGACCTTGCCAAATCAGGTAGTACCAGCTGGACCGAGCTTGAAGTGACGAAATGTTGGCTATGCAAACTCCTGTCGGTTGGGTGTTGGTAACCCCGCTGCTTGCCAGGACCTATTGCTGTAAGGCAGTAGCTGCAGCTGCTCCTTTGTCAGTTGATGGCTAAAACCTGTCTTGATTATGCCAAACCATTTGGTTTCTGCTCTTGCTCTGGTTCCTCATGTCTTGAGTGTAGTTTTTGCTCTTCAGCTCCTGCTCTCTGCCTTGTATTCCTGAGTGCTGGTGGCTATCAGTGCAAGCAGCAGTCTTGTCAGCAGTTCATGTACGGAGGCTGCAATATGGGGGCATTGGAATGGGGAGGATTTCCCTGCTCTGCCTGGATGGGTCATGGGGCCTTTCCATGTGCTGGGGAGCACCATGTCCAAAAGGGTTTTTGAGAGTTGCCTTCTTGGAAAGCTCATGTCATAAAGATAGACCTTACTCTGGCAATACAATGCTTTTGCCTATGGGATTTTGGCCCTGAAATGAAGAGATTCTTTGCTGCTGTAATTGTACCTATGCAACGCTATTACTGACAAAATGAGGTAGTTCAACATTGCCTACCTCCTCATAGCACTGTAATCCAAATCGCTGTGTTGGTAAAACAAATGACAAAGTTACAGAAGAGAGCTTGAGCTGATCTAATGGCAGATTGCTGCTAGAAGAGAGGAGCATATCCCCCTTTCCCTGTCTACCCCCTTTCTGCCCTTAACCGTGACTATTCTGCTTCCCCCTTTGTGCCAGTCTTAAGCCTATTTGGGGATCCTTCAGTTGAATACACTGAACCAGAGGCTTGAAAAATGAAACCTGAGGTGAAAAAGTGAAAAACCTAAATCCACACACAAAAAAAGGAGATTTTTTGACCACAGTGGTCAGCAGAGGGTGGAGTCTAGCACATGGGAAGGGAAGGGACAGAATGCAGAGTGAAAATGAGAGTTGCAGTGAGGATGGGAAGGGGTTAAGGAAGAAAGGAGAAAGGAAGGAGGAAGAGGAGAGCAACAAGTTGTTATTTAAGCCTATCCATTTGGTGGGACTCCACCTTCTTCCTGTAGCCCCAGTCTCAAGGTGAGACATGTCCTCTGCCTTGCATCTTTGGCAGAGACCTTTGCCATTCGTTTGCAAATGGGTCTGGCAGCAGCAACGATAGCTGCAGCAATGACAGCCACAGCACCTGCTTGAGTGCAGGAACGCAGGATGTACACGAGGGTTCGGGACCCCCTGCTCCGGACATCTGGATTAAGCTGTTGGCCTCAGCTTACTGAGCACTACTGCTGGACTCATTCGTGCACAAAGACCTGGGAAGAAGCAGGGAGTTAAGCTCTGAGGCAGGGAGGAAATGAGCTGAAATGAATGTAAGAAGCACTGTTTTCAGGCTGCAAGACATGTAATAGCTAACCTGAACAAAAGCTCTCTATCCCAGCAAGGTGTTAATTATATGCCTTGTCTTTCTGGATATGTGCGAACAGGGTCTCTTTGCCCACTGGGAACAATAGGTGTAATTATTATTTAGTTGGAAAGAGAGGAAGCCCAGCTGCCTTTAATGCACAGGATCAAATGAAGGCCAATAAAGTGTATGCACACGTGGCCTGCACTCTGTGGCTTAGCGTAACCTACAGAGTTTGCCAGTGTAATTCTAGGGTGTGGAAAGAAATCAACTCCCCCACTGCTGGCAAGGCACTGGTGTAGACAGAGCTATGCTGACAGATGAGTGTTTCTGACAGTTTAGCGTGTCTGGGTACGTAGGTGGCGTTGCCGTGGGCTAAAATTCCCTCTGGTGGCACAGGCCTTGTCTCTGCTAGGAGGTTCAACCCATGCCACTCCATGGCAGTACCTTTCACAGGACAGGCAAGGACAATTACACTTTTGTTGTTGTTGTTGTTACTGCAAGATATCTCCTAGCCCAGGACAATGTTTTTCATGCGTTAGTTTGCTGATATTCCGGACGTATTATGGGGTACAGCATATGTTTGTAACAGTTGAGCTCTGTGTTTCAGTCTCTGGCTAAGGAGTGCTGTAGGGGAACAAAATCTCTGAGGCTGAAGCGGGAAAGTATTTACGCCAGAAAGTGATGCAGAACTTCTCAGGTCTGCTGGAGGGAGGCAGAAGGCTGCATCATGAGGACCTTGTAGAGACAGAGGACAACCTACTCAAGCGTGTGTATATGACACCCTCTCTCCTACCATTCCAGAGCTAAATTAGAAGATAAATCTCAAAAGCCATCATAAGGCTGTCCAGGTAGGGCCCAACACTGCTCTGTCTCCAGCATTATCTGTTCAATTCTCCGAGTGTAGGATATCCCCTATGCAGAACAAAAGGCACAAAGCTGCCCAGCAATCCTCTCTGTGACAAAACCTAGATGCTGCTCACCACCTTTTCAGCACACTCTTGTTATAGTGTATTCCTCCGGCCTGCTCATTTGCTCCTTCACTTTGGGAACCAGAGGATTTTCCCCCTCCTGGCTGAGCACACAAAGTGTGGACCGTTATGTCAACATCCTTGCTGGCTCTGATTTCAAGAGTTGACTGTCATCAAGCATCAGTGTCACCAGGGAGCTTTCTGCTAGGTATGGTCCAGACAACTGCTTGGACCGATCTTGTTAATGACTTATGTGCAGCTGTAGAACAACATGGAAACCTTCTCTGCCAGAATACTAGAAGAATTTCTAGGTTTAACCCTCCATGGAGTACCCTAGGCTTTGAATGTGAATAAAAAGGTGTCTTCTGGTAAATAAGATTAATTTTATTAGGAGGGAAAATGTAAGAAAGTTAGCATTAAATTTGTTCACAAGTACAGTAAGTGTCGGTTGGAAAAAAGCATAAAGACCACCTTATGGATAGCTTAAACAACCATGGCTAGCCGAAATCTGAGAGTGCAAACATAAAGCACAGAACTTTCTGCTACCTCCTCAGAGCGTAAGGACTGGGCAAAGAGGTGCTTTGATGAAAGTTTCTTTCCCTCTGCTAAATGCATGCTTTTCCTGAAGAGGTGCCATGTATAAAGAAGAAATCATGCTAAAGGCATAATTTTGTTTTCCAAGTCAATGTTTCATTTGCCTCCTCTTAGAATATACATTTCTTTGCTTATGATCTTGGCATGGCTGTACATATTTTCTATTCTCTTCAGGGGTGGTTTGCTTTGTTGTCATAGCAATGCCTTCTAACTCCTGCACTCACCACTTTCTTTTCAGGTTCCTGCAGGCTGCAACCAGTCCCTCATTGTGATGATCACATCTCCTAGCAGCTTTAACGCCTCTTTTTTTATCTGCTAACTATAGGCACATTCAGTAGCACGATTCCAAAGAATTCTGGCCCAAACAGGTTTTCAGCTTGAAGTGAAAAAAAAAAAAAAAAAAAGGCAATAATATTGTTTGTATCTGTTCATTGTTCTACTGATGATCTAATATTTCTACATTTTTATTCATTCATCTTCTTAGCTTTTCTTGGACATGAGCTATAATTGCCTTGGTGATCTGGCTATCAGAGATGAGGCGCACCAGGCTCATTAATGTTGCTTGAGGACTGTTTTTCCCTAGGTCATGATCACAATGGCAATGTGAGGCTGGGATGAGGCCAGCTCAAACAAAATTGTCCCCTTTTCCTGTGCAGTCTGGCTCGACAGCTTTCCTTCTACAAAGCTCCAGTTCTAGAGGCTCATTGCCTCCCCTTGTGTCCAGCTCCACCTTGAATGGCTGGTGATGCAGAACTCTTCAGCTGTTCACTGCTAAGCCAGGCAAGAAAAAGTTAAAACTACAGGATCGAGGGAGGATAGACAAAGGGCTCTCTTTTAGTAAGAAGCAGATCATCCCAGCCATGGGATATTGCTGGACATGGGCAAAGTGGGATGGGGTAAGAACTCAACTTCGCACTGAACCTTTCGGCCCAGCTTTGTTGTGGGCTTCCCTGTCCTTGAACAAGTCATTCCCTCCACCCTGCATGTCAGTGCACCCAGGGCAACAGGGAGAAAACACTCCTTCTGCTTCATGTGGGAGGGCAAAATCAATCTAAGCCCATCTAGGCTTGGGTACCACCATGGAAGGAATGATGACAGATAGTACATAGGGAGGGCATAGACTTTGTCATTTCTGCTGTCTTTGGCAGACCATAGCAGGGAGAACTGTGGGTTTGAAGGTACTGCTCAGCGGCTGCCCTGAACTAAGGCAGGAATGCTACTTTAAGCAATGTACCTAGATTTAAGTTGAAGTCTGACCTCCTTGTATTACATGTCCGGTGTGTTCTGCAGCTGCTGGTTTTATATGTATATGAGAAATGCTTTCACAGGATGGGGCGATTCTACCATCTTCCACTGCACAGCCCTTTCTCATTTTGTTGATGCAAGCTGTGTGTCTGCGAGGATACATGAGGCTTCCAAAGTAGTGAGCCAAAGGAACCGTAGCCTATACACTCACCCCCAAATATTTTCTTGAGACAGATTATTACAGGCTTGCATTCCACCCTTACCACACAAAATACAAATCACAGAACAGAGATGGCTCCTGCTCCAAAGAGCCTTGTTCATCGCACAGTGGCTCTATGAGGTTGCTGGCTAATATTTTGTTGCTGTTGGAATTAGTTTCGATATGAATCAATACCACTTTTTTTAGTGTGATAGGCGGATACGCTATACAATTGAAAGCAATTTTAAGGGAACTTGCACTTTAATGAAACTCCTCTTGGGTTTCAGTTCCAAAGCAACTATCAGGCAGGATCATTAGTTATTTGCTGTCTTCGTAAACATTACATTCAGTTTGGATTGTTGTTGTTTCTTAAATCAAAGATGTTTGATTTTTTTTCTTTTTCCCCAAAGTAGGAATATTTATCTTTGAATCCTCCAACAGCTTTGGAATGCAGCCTCCACACAGACTTTAATAGCAAAACCCACTTCTTCTGACTCAGGGACCATTTGATGAAATGTCTAGAGAAGCAAAAAGCAGCAACACAGATGCTTCTGTGACTAACAGAATGTCCACCCAAAGCAGAGAGAGTATAAGTACGTTTGTCATATGTGGGTGTATTTTTCCCATACGTTCATTTTTAAAGCTATGCACTAGAGCAGTATAAAATTATAGTTTTACAAATAAACATTATTTGACCGTCGCTGGGCTGAGCTGATGACTCACTCTGTGACCTCCATGCAAGTCATTTGATTTTCTTGTTCCTCAGTAAGAATAGCTGGGAAACAGGCTGAAAAAAAAAAAAAAAGACAAACCCAGAAGACATTCCTGACAATATGTTCCCTACCTAAGCTTTGTGTGTTGACTGGAAACACAACATTGGAAATAAGAGCTTTACAGCTGTTGGTTTGATGTCTGTGCCCAGCCCTGTAGGAATTGTGGGTGGCCAGCGTCTCTGAAAAGCATGCTCTAAATATGGGTTGTGGTGTCTGACCGGTTCTAAAACATTAGCAGCAGAAGACTTGCAGTCAGCTGCCAATATCATTATAGTGTCCCACCAATATCATTAGTGTCCCATTGTCATTGTGGTGTGAGCTGGATCTTTTAGCAATATAAATGTACCGTCTCCAGATGCACTTGGAAAAATTAGCCTTATAATACAGACCTTACAGGCTTCAGCATGTCTCTAGATGTCTCTGTCCTCGTAGTTTACTTTCTGATACCAGGTTTCTCTTTGACCTGAAAGCTACATATTTGCACATAAACACCTTTTCTATGAAAATAGTCTCATTATGTCCAGAAAGCAGCATAGTTGTGTAGTGTTTCCAGGGCCCAAACTATTAATTCATCCAACTCATGCAGCATTACCAGCATTTTGAACACTTCCTCACTGTTCCAAAGTTGTGGGGCCAATCTCAAAGAATTACCGGATCACTCTGGTTTTAAAGACCCAGTGTTTGCTAGCCAAATCTGGGTGCCTTTTCTGGCTTTTCTTTAAACTACATCTATGTTATATTTTTGAAGTCTTCTTTGTAGAGGATAGCAAGAAGGAGAAAATAACTTTAATGACACTGGGGACTATATGCAATCTCCTGGCTCCAGGAGCTGGGTCTTAAAGGGTGAGGCTTGGAAAGGCCTGTCTGTTTTACCTCTGTCTTTGTTTTACATATGTTTCTAGTTTATTTTCCTGTTGCTATTCATTGCTTTTTTGTTTTGCTTTCACTATGCTTTTCCCTCAGTGTCCACCTAAGGGGCCTTGATCTATTTTGAGGAGGACACAGCAGTTATCTTAAAAAGAAATCTCATTAACCTTATTTCAACTCCTCCTTTTTGCTTGTCAGTTACACGAACCCCTCCTTCCAACCTGCCATCTAGTGTAATTGCTACGTAGGAACAGCAATGTTAAGCTTTCCATACATACAGAGTGACTTATTAGGTGTCAACTCTGAAGCATCTATACCATATCTTGAAGGCACAAGCTTGCTTCAGAGCTGACTCATGACTGACAAACCAAATCTACTGAATTTAAGTGCCACAGCCAAAGAAATAATTGCCCTTCTTAGTTTGCATTGCCTGTCTACCAGGTGCTGGCATTTCTGCAGCAGGGTTGGAGAGTGGGTCTTGTTTCTCTCTCTTTAGGCCCAGTTCATGCTCTGTCATTTAGATTATGCATCTGATGAGGATAGGACAATGATACCAGGGTGAGCAAAGCCAGTGTTTCCCTACACAGCTGTCCTGCTAGCAGGATTATCTTGCTGGCCCCTGATGCTCTAGCTGTCCTTGTCTGTGTCCAGTGTGGTTGGCTTCCTGGGACAAGACAGGGATCCGGGATCCGGGATGTGCGAGACCTGCAAAAGGATCCGTGTGATGGACAAGCCTGCCGAGCAATGGAGCTTATGAAGTGATAGTGAAATCAGCCCCAGGAGGGTGACTCCTCTCTCTTCTGAGCATGTAAGCTGCTGAAGCTGAGTCACAGTCCCAGCCATTTGGAAGGATGGGGGGCTGGAATGAAATATAGCAACAATTAACAAAAGAGAAATGTACTGAATAAGAGCCTCCTCCATTTCATTTTCCTTATGGATGTTATTGATTCATCACTGGCAGTCCTGGCTCCCACCCAGGATGCAAAGGGCATAATATAGGTTGTTTGGAGGCAGTGGCTATGGAAGGTAAGGAATATTTCTGTTCAGTATTTTGTACAGGAAATCTTCTTGTACGTGTCCTACCCAAATTACTTATGTAGAACAGCAAAATGTATCATGGGGAAAGAATCGTGCCAGTTTGGATTACTGTGCTATTTGAAGGTGGCTATTACCAAGTGGGTAGTATCAATCACTGTGAGTAGTTTTTCTGGGAGCCGCTGATGCAGTGAAAACCGCTTCCTATGTGTCTTTATCCCATGCCTCTGTATACACAACCCTATAACTACAGCTTCAGCCAATGACTTGCGCAGCCCCACACCACCTCCAGTTCCCCCCATCATGTAAGTCCCACCTGCTTTCCTATACCACAGCAACAGCTAGCCAAGCAGCAGACACTTGCAGTGGGAAAGCTCAAGTAACCACGGTATAGGCTGGCTGGTGCGTGCATGCTGCTGGGTCACCGCATGAGCCAAATGGGTGACTATGGAACTACATGGTCTTTTCTAAAACAAGGGCATTCATTTGGGTATCTCTTCTCAGGCCAGTGCTGATTTTCATTAAGCTCAGTGAGGTTGCAAAGATATTATTTTCCTACCTCTCTGCCAAATTTAGCTGGAATTGGCCCACGGGTTTAAAAGCATTTGAATGGGGGAGGAGGGTGGGAAAGGAGAGGAAAACAGACAGCAGGATCACATAAGTCTCATTTCATTAGGAAGCCAGGCTAAAAAAAGAGAGTTTAACTTCTAGCTATTAAATTTTTTGGATTTGTCTTGACTACTTAGCTATACAAAGAGAGCTGGTTTTTATCCAGACCAGTTAATAAACAGGTGTCATCACTGGGTATGTTTGAGAGATTGTTTTTCTGTTAACTTATGTGAGTGAAAGGAAAAAGGAAGAAATCTTGATGCTTATATATTTGAAAGGGGAAAGTGGGGGAGTAGAATTGATTATGAGCAAACAGAGGGGCAATGCTGATCATATACAGTTAAAATAATTTTTACCATGGTAACAAAAAATAACCTCCCCTAGAATGCACTTAAATCTACAGAACCAATGTTAGCAAAGACAGTGATGAAGTATGTCTGGTTTAGAACATAATTCATAGCAGCTCCAATGAAATTCTTAATGAAGTATGATATTTTCCTCTTAAAAATAACTTTTTGAAAATGGAAGCTGTTAAACACTTTTAATCTTCACTTCCAATGGTTGCCAGCAAAATCTGATCCAGGGAGTCAATTAGAAAGGATTCTCCTGTGCGCCAGGTTTAATTATCTCCTTGTTGTGCATTGAATTGCTATGTAACTCTTCACTCTAACTTCCTGCACAGAGTTTAGGATTGTTAAATCTTTTCCAGTGGTACCAAACCAACACTGGATTGTACAAGGCTAGTACTGTTGTGCCTGCCTTGTAATAATGAGCATAGTCTTGAAAAGGAAGGGGGATGCTTGGATTTAAATGCAGTCTTAGGGAAAACTTCCCCCCCCCAGTAGTTACGGTTTGCTGGTGAATACAATTATGCATAAGCAGAAACTTTGCTTGGTTCTTGTGTGGAAGAAGCTACATACGAAAAAAAGAGCGAACCTAAACCCTGGAGTCTGTGTCTTGCTACTCTAAGCCAGCTGTCTGAAAGGAAATGGTCAAAATCTTGTCAATTGTTAAGAAAGAATTTGTTTACCAGATATTGATAATAATCCTGTGAATGTATTAAAAAAAAGGGAAATCTGACTCCTTACTGAGGACCAGGGCTTGTCACTCCTGTTTCATTGACATCAGCAGTATTCCTCATGTCACAGAGGGCAAATATTTTCTGAGAGCAGATTCCTGTTCTGAACCCTCCTACGTCATTTACGTACACACCATCATTACAGGATTGCTCAGAGGCTGCTGCGGGTGACATCTTTCTTCCTGTCTCCCCCACACTAATGGTCACATATGTACAAGCCTCTGGGACTCACAACCAAAGTACTAATGCATGTGGTCTGAGCTGGATCTAGATGTTATGTACGGCAGGGATAGGAGGCCTCCTCCAGGATCACCAAAACATCTTTAATGAAAGGTTAGTGGTATGTTTGAAAAGGGTCATTCTGCTTGGGAAGACACCAGAGAGTGACGGCCCAGAAGGACACCATTCTCTTCTCCTGGTTGGACCTACAGAAAGATAATACCACTGTTACTTTGATGGAGTTGTCCGACTAGCATCCACTACGGGCTTCAAGGAAAATCTTCTGGCTGTGCTCAGCCCACCAATTCAGACTGTTTGAACCAGCCTGTCTGACTGTGCCTGAAGTGGATTAGGCAGCACAGATAAGGTGATCCCACCTACAGAGTCGGGAAGGTGGTAACCCTCTAGCAGGCAGGAGCTGACAAGTAAGTGGGAGGTGGATACATCTTCAGCAGAGCAGCTGTTTGCATCCTGGCCAGGTCTTTTAGCCCTAACTTGTAACTGCCTTCCAGGAGTCAACTGAAGAGGAGTGGAGGCTGCTGAGCCTTGCAAGTGACCCATTTTAGGATCAAGTTGTTGCATTTAGTCATTTTTGGAGGGATGCTTGGTCCAAATGGGGGGATTTAGAAAAGATGGTAGCTTTACCTCAACACCGAGTCACCATAAGACGCTGCTGCACATTCGTAGCAACAGGAAATAGCAGGCATCCTCTTAGACTGCTGGCTTTGGGTTTTTTTCACTGCTCAGAAGACACAGTGAAAAATAAGCAGGGATAAACGAGAGTGGTGTCACAGGAGCAGAGCAGAATGAACTGGCCATGGAAAGGAAGAGTTTTATAAAGCAGAGGAGTGGGGCCCCTGAACGGCCTCCCAGAGCTGGAGCCTCCCATCCCCTGGGTGTGAAGAGGGCAGCTGGTCTGAAGCCAGCGCTCCGCGGCTTCGCAGGAGGACGCACCGCTGCGGGGAGGAGGCAGCCCGAGCCCCAGGAGGCCCTTTTGGTCCCCAAACCAAGTGCCTAAACTCTCCCTTTTTCGGCGAGCGGGACGGAGGTCTTGGATCCGGGCGGGGGACGTCAGGGAAGAGGCAGCAGATCTGCGGGGCAGAGGGCGGGCCGCCAGCGGGACCCGAAAGCCGGCTCCCGCCTCGGCCTTAGAAGGGGGCGGCGGGGCGGCCCTCGAGCGGCTCCGCGACATGGCGGCCGCTCGCCCAGCTGCCCATTTCCCCGCCAGCCAGGCGCCGCCGCCGCCAGCTGGAAGCCGGCAGGTCTCGGGCGGCTCCGGTGAGCTCCCCCGCCGCCGCCGCCTCCCCCAGCCTCCCCGCCGGTGAAGCCGTAGCAGGGCTCTGGACCTGCGGGGCTCCCCGGCCCCGGCCCCGGCCTGCCTGAGGGGAGGGCGACATCTTGTGGCGAGGCGGGCGCCGGGCGGAGACGCATGGCGCGGCCGTCGGGGCGGCGTTTGAATCGGGCCCCTCACGGCGAGTGTTGACGGCTGAGGGGCTCTGTCGCCGTAAGTCCCGTCATCGCCCCGTCATGACACCCGCCCTTGCCTCTACTTGAAGGGTTTTCTGCGGTGGCTTCCCGCTCTGCTCGGCTGGAAGAGGTAATTCTGAGCCGCCGGTGGAAATGGATTTCCGCAGCTGGGCATCCCTACCTGGAGGGTGGCTGCGCTTCAGCTGAGGCCCTCTGCTCCAGCCTGCAGCAGAGGGCCAGGCAGGTGGCATGTGTTGCTGTGGCTTGTGTTGGGCCTGGCACATGGTTTAATGTTTCTGAAGGTGGACGTCCCTTTACTGTAAAGGGAGCAGGAGTGGAAATCTGGCTGGGGCAGGCACAGCAGCATGGGTATGCAGAACTACACCCTCAGGAGTGGGAGCTCTGACATGTTGTCTGTCGTTCCACTTGTGATGCAGTGGGAGACAATAAAGAGGTGGCAAATTAATGAGTGACAGTAATGAGGCTCCTGTTAGGGAGGCAGAAGCAGCACTCTGAAATTACCTGGTTAGGGGCAAGTTGTTCAAAGCCTTTCCCCAGCATTTCCTACACAAGGTGGTTTCACTCAAGTGTAGAATGAAATTGCACTAGCTTTTCTTCATGCAGAAGTGGGTCCCTGTTGCATTTGAGAGTCAGTGGTTGCATAAGGAAGAATGATTTGTGGCAGAGTGTCCTCCAGTGTTGTTATATCCCACCAGGCTTCCACATGGATTCTGATGAAACCACACCGTGAGGGCCTGCAAGTAAACAGATTGGTTATCAACTGCTGTTCCAGTCCTCCTTGTGATAGAGGTAAGGCTAACACAAGCTGGTGGTGGACTGGGGATTAGGAAACCTTGTTTGTAGTCCTCTTTCCGCTGCTAAGTGGTGAAAGGACCTTGGATAAATCATATCACCTTATAAGGCCTTGGCTTTCGCATCTGTAAAGTTAATACCAGTCACTTACAAAGCACTCCAAGACCTTTAGAAGAGAATAATAGGATTTCTCATTACTGAATTTTTCCATAGTCTAAGAAGCCGTATTTTTTAACAACTGTTTCCAATTGGTTCTTTAAGAATTTCAGTAAATTAATTGATTTGCAGAGATGATTGCTTTTCATTTTGTTTCAATGTTGAGATAGCAACATGTATTTTCCTTCAGGGGAGGGGGTGGTTTGTGCGGTTTTGCTATTCTATATATTTCTGATTTACTAAAATGGATAGATAGATAGATACACAGATGGCTCATTCTGATATAAGATTGCAGTCAGAGTTTTACAGGCTATGAATTAATCCTGCACATAAATACTTTAAACATTTCTGCTTTTTTGTGTGTATGTGGTAATAGCTGCTTTACAGACAGTCTTTTGTATCAGAGTCCATCTCCTTTCCAAATAGCACTACTTCCTGTAAAATATTATCACTCCCTTTCTTCATCTATATATTGTTATATAATAAAATGCATACCTATGGAGGGAGATGTGTCCTGCCCAGGTGCTGTAAGCACCAGTACTTCCCACTAAAAACCATAGGAGCAAGGCTGATGGTCCTGGGCAGCCTGCTTTAGGTAACACTACTTGAGCAGGGGGGTTGGACAAGATGACCTCCATAGGTCCCTTCCAACCTCAACCATTACACGATTCTGCGATACCTCTGAAAGTCAGGCCATGCATTTGCCTGGCTCTTCCACACCAGGGCTGAGAATATTAGTCTGGGAAAGCAGGACTATCTTTTTGCTCTACCCAGGCATATTATGCTCGGGGGAATTTGAGAATACCTGTTGACTAACAAGATGCAAGTCACAAGCTTTGCTCCTGTCTTCATCCCCAAAAGAGGCATATAGGCACAAAAGTACTTGACACAAGTGCTGATGTCATACAGTGCATTAAGCTTGTCTAGTCCCCATGTACCAGAAGGAAGTCACTGCTCTAGAACAGATTCATTTGCCTTACAAGGATCAGAGATGGGATGTGATAAAGTTCCCCAAATAAGGAATAGTGTAGGAATGATAGTAGGATTTTTCTTGTTGTTCCATCATCTGTGGAATATAACTTGCTGATACAACCTCTGCAGTAGCAATGGGACTCATATCTTTGAACCCCTGCACATTGCGCCCTCCTTTCCTATATCTCTGTCTCATGCTTTCATGACTCAGTCCGCATTCACTCCTGTTTTGTGAGAGAGAGTGCTGATTAGCCTGATTTGTAACCTGCCCTCACTCTAGCTTGAAACATGAGTCCGCTTGGGTCTCTGATCTTTAAGGAGACCTGCTCCTTGCTGATCATTTAATAGTTTTAATAAACTGATTTTCAGGGGGACTATTTTCATATTGTGATCATCATCCTGTGACACAGGTATAGCCAGGAGCATACCCTTGTCCTCTGAGGTTCCAGAGAAGAAAGAAAGAAACAGGTGGCCACAGAGGCATGCTCACTGTAACAGAAAAACTTCAAAGCTGCTGATTCCTAGAAGGGCTCACAGCTGCCCCATGGGAATGCTTCTTCACATAATGTGGAATTAGTCTGCGAAACTCATTGCTGCTAGATTATATTGGGACAAAACTCAGCAAGAGACATAGAGAAGAAATCCTCTTTGTCTGCCTAATTAAGATAACCAGTTTCATAATAGTTTATGCTAAATGTGTTTTTTGAAAAAGATACAAAACCTGATGGAATCAAGGTGAGGTCCAAATACAAGGGTGGTGAACAGATTATTGTTAATCTCTAGCGTTCTGTATCTTTCTCTGAGATAACTACTGCTGTCTGCTTCCTGAGCTGGAATTGGGTAAGATTCAGTAAGAAAGTTCCTAGGTGGGATCGGGGGTTGTTTAGTTGTCTGCATAAAAGTTGCTGGTAATGTCAGTCTATCAGCCAGTTCAATCATACATCTCTCAATGGTTGCTAATCATTAGCACTGACAATAGAGTAATCAAAGAACTAATGGGCTTGGGGGGGGACTCTTACCTTTTGCCTTTCAGATAGCTTTCTCTAGCAGCATAGTGCAGCTTCTGATCAGGTAAGGGTTGAGTGGAGAGACTAGCCACTAGCATTGGAGCATTTTGCTTTGCTGTTTGAAATTTTGCAGAGCTAGGCAGTAATAGACAACTACTGTGAATGACCCCCAAAGCAAGGAGCCAGTGGCTGTCTGGTTTGCACTGGGGTGAAACCTGCTCTAGAATCACTGTTGCCATCATTAGCACATTTGACAGGGAGATAATGCTGGGGAAGACTTTCCACTCTCCTTGTGAGGGGTTTCGCTGTTACCCACCAACAGATTATGAATGGTCCAGTCTGTTGGTCTTTTAGTCCCTTCTGTGTCCTATGTTAATGGGGATTTCCAGGGACCCCACAACTTTGGAAAGATGCTCTGTTCTCCCCTTTATAGAGAATGGAATGATTTTCCTTAATTGTCCCCAGTCAGTCCATCTCATTCTTGGGGGTTCTGGATCTATTCCCTTGACAGCTTCTTGCTAGGCTGCTGTTTCTGAGAATGCTCTGCCTTCCTTGGGCTGTAGTCTTTTATTCCAACCACTGCTAATCTGTACATAGGTAGCGGCAGAACATGAAGTAGCTGCTCAACATATTAACTCCCTGGTGGCTGGGTAAGTATGGGGCTTGAACACAGCATTCTGCTCCTCAAAGAATATGAAACTATGGAACTTGCTATTTTCTTCTTGGTGGTCTCTCTGGAAAGGAGGTACTTTGATAAAGACTAAAAGAAAACCTGATTTTAAGGTTTTGCCTGAGGAATGTAAGTTCCCTTAGGAGAGAATAGAACACAATTTCAGTCTCTAGTCTCAGCTATCGAGTTATTTGGGGGAGAAATTAATTAACTACATAAATAAACATATCTGGCATAATAGAGCAAAAATAGGCATCCTGCACATGTCCATCCTTCATCCTGCTTCATGTTTCTTCTTCTTTGTGCTTAACAGGAAAAACTGAGCAAATCTTACAGGAGTGGCAGAGGTTAGCTTCATCAGCTAGTGCATTTTCATGGAAAAGGTTTTAAGAAATGTGATTCCCTTATTTCCCAGGCAGGGATGTATGTAGCTGCATGCCCTCCTCCATATTCCACTGGAACTATCCCATCCCAAACCCTGGAGTATCATCCCAATGGAAGAAGATCTTCAGCTATTTCACACTAGCATAGCTGCATCGAGATTGATTCATGGCTGTTGAGGGTAAGGGCCATGGTGCTTGGTAATCTACATCTGACTTGGTTTATGCATTTAATTATTATGAAGGCTTTTGGAAGCCATCCTTAGTTGCCTTAGGTATTTCAGTGTGATCATGATTTTTTTCCCCAGTGCAATTGTATATTCTCATGTTGTTTCTTTTCCGCTTGCCTTTTGGTTTTCTAAGTGATCTAAAAGTTCCACTGCCAAGAAGAGCAAGAAAGATGAGGCCTATTTTTCCCATTCTTTGATCTCTAATAAATTGGAGCCAGTAAATTATATCTGCTAGCAATTCTTGTGTGTATCATATCTCTCAGGAAACCACACTGAGACTTCTATGACAGTTTAAGGAGAAAAGTATGCTGAAATTAGCCTTACATTGTCTGTATTTGATCAGGGAATATATGGCCTAAGATTTATTTATATTTTAGTAAAAACAATTCAGTGGCTTTTCAGATCCCAAAGCAGAAGAAAGAGATAATACAGAGAATAATAGGAAGAAAACACATGAGCTGGTTTTGTTATTCTCTGTGTGTGTGTGTGTGTGTGTGTGTGTGTGTGTTTATGGACAGAACCAACAAGATGATGCTGATCCAGATTGATGTGTGACACTGTCAAGGCAGAAACTGAAGGCCTTCTTTCAATGAGGGGAAAAACAAAGAGAAATTCCACAAAACCTGATACTGCGGGGAGAAGTCATTTTCAGGATACACAGACTTCGGGGTGGTAATGTCTGGTGCTTAGGCAGGGTGAAAAACTTGCAAGAGATACTGCAGAAAGTCACATATAAGTGCATCTCTATATCTTTGGCCTGTTGTCTACAACTGACTTTGTAGCGATATGCATATAGGGAAAATAAAAAGATTGGACCCTGGAGAGGATGCTCTGTTTGTGTG
>VYZV01021362.1:24095-68367 GCA_013401275.1 Pandion haliaetus | reverse complement strand
TGTATATCTTTATTTACACACACACGTGCACACACACACACACACACACACGTACAGTTATTTACATACAAATGGACTGAGCACATACATGTTTATGAAAGAAAGTTTGCCTTCTCAAAGTGCCAAAAAAGAAGTGTGCCACTGTAATTGTAAGTTTGAAAAACGCTCGAAAACAACTTTGATGGAGATTGAGTGTCTTGGGCCAGGATTGGTAAAAGATGCCTAAAGAGCAATGAGAGTTGGATTTCAGAAGTGCCTGTGTGTGGAACCCCCAATTTTATTTGCCTACATATCTTGGTAATTTAAAAAAGTGCTGGGTACCTACATCTTTTGGGCTGTAGAAAATAACTGCATTTTCCCCCTGTCCCAGAAAATCTGCCATTGAATCCAGGTGCAACGAGTAGTAGAGGAGGCCTTGCACTGTTCAGTACCTATGCTGGGATGTTCTGTTCTTTGTGCTTACAGGAAAAGTTGAGCAACCCTCACAGCAATGGCAGAGACCATATGGCCATGACACACTGTCGTGGTTGGTCTTGCCAACTCTCCACATGAATTAAGGAAAGGGAACCGCTGTGTTGGCCCTAGAGCTGAAGGGTGGCACAAAAATGATACTGCAAGAGCTACAACGTCTATGAGCTTTCAGTTCCTTATCAACCTACTCAAGGAACTTGCTGTTTCTGCTTAAGTGAGACTTGTAACTTTAGGAGAAATAATCGTGTATATTTTGGCAACAGCCTAGACTTCCCCTGAGGTCTGTTATACAAGGTCCTGTTGCTTCAAGTACAGCATTGTCTGTGCTTTTGTTGGAGTGTTAGGGCTTGAGTATTCTCTAGGTTGCGGTCACTAGATGGCAACATGATCACACACAGAGGCAGGTTTCCTATTCCCTTCCTTGGAAGAAACACTCTTGTGGAGGGATTGAGAAGACCGGAAGGCTGCATTCAACTTCCTTGATGCTTCGAAGTTCTCTAAGATGGCAGTCAGTGAATATAGCCTTGTAGAACATGTGTTGTGTCAGACACAGCATCTGCAAGTTACTTCATATTGCCAAATTCTTACTGTGTTTGAAGGGTCCCATCATCTGGATTTGTAGTGAAAAGAAACTCAAGTCAAATAATTTTTTTTTCACTGTGGTTCTCAGCATAATGTTGTTAAAACTTAATTTTCAACTTTCTGTTTAAATGTATGCATGTCTGTGTGCACATGAGTGCATTTATACAGCAATTTTTATCTTGTGCTCAGCTATTTAGAAGAGCAGTCCTTCTGGCAGCAAGACAAATAGGATTCAAGTCTTCCTGTAGGCTATTGATATTGCATTGCTGAGTTCTAGCTTAGCTCAGTGGGAAGGTGGACAGCAACCCTGGCACATCTCATTTTCACTTGCACGTCAGCATTTCTTCCAGAGTCGGGGCATCCTGTTTGCTGGAAGAGCTGCACAGTCTTTGTCCCTGCTACGTGAACATTATGGGTTAGCAATGGCCATTGCTGATGGTGGAAATATGTAATCCACAGAGTGACACAAAACTTCCATCACGGTTATGCAAAGGTTTCCATAACAACTAACAATTTTCATCTGCATTAGTCTTGTTCCCGTCCTTCCCCAAGCAATGGGGTCAGAATATTTAACAACTGCAATGTTCAGTGATAATGAAATTAATACATTGAGGCTTCTAAGATAACTCGTGTCTTTATACAAGATTAGCATTATTTATTTGGCTGAAGGCATTGGTGCCTCTGTTTTAAGATGTGTCAGAATATTTATCAATTTTTTGGAATACTACATACCTCCTAAACACTTAGACGTGTCTCCACTTTCCAAAAGAATCTTCAAGTGAATGAACATTCATTAGCTGTGTGTTTACAGTAAGTGCATCACAAAATATTGGCAGGGTCTGGACATTTGTGTGCCAGCTGACTTGGGAACCTTTGGTGGTTGAGCGTTTCAGAGTGATTGAGATTGATGGGAAATTATTTCAGGGGCAGGACTCCTGTCTGAGTCTGTTATCAGCTGTAGGAGCAATATCTTCCAAAGGTGAATTAGTCACTAAGTGCAGATAACTCCTCTGTGCCGATATCCTGCCATCAACCTGCAGTGTTTTTTAAAGAAAAATGTCATCCATATTGTGCAGTGGAACACACTGTTTTCTCTCTGCTAAGTTGTTTGCCTGAGACTTTTCTGCAACTTCAGTGCATACAAAAGACATACTTGGTTGCCTGGCCTTCAGTGGGTAGTGTAGGTACAAAAAGTTATTGCTCTCAAACTTAAGCAGGTGTATTATTCCAGGTATGTGAGAAATCTCACACTTAACAAGCCGACCTTTCTCTTACACAGCTGCACATTAGCTTCTCATTCAGCAAAGCACTTCTTTCTGTGTCTAATTAAAAGCATCTGCATACATTCTCTTGAAATCATGTCCTTAAGCATTTGGTCCTTAAAGACCTGTGAAATTGAATCAGTTTGGTTGGGAGTAATTTTATATTGCAGATCATTTGTTTCATAGTTTACTGTGATGAGGTCACAAGAACCTGCTTAGGAGCTGAAGGGATCTGATGGAGGCAATGCACCTGTTTTAATACGCTCCACCAGTGGCCATAACTGAGAAAGGTCAGGAAAAAACAGCCACCTAGATGAAGACTGTGCTGCCTGAGCTAGTGTCAGTGAGTGAATTTCTGTTGTTTTTCCTGGTCACACCATTTTGAACTACTGACATGCACAAACGTTTCCTGGTGCACTGGTCTCAACCAAAGACGCCATCTTCATGTGTAGCCTGACAGAAAGACCCTTTGCAGGGGATAGATCCCCTGCCATTTCACTCACCTTCCAGCTATACATTCATCCTCGACTGACATTTACTTCCTCCACAGTGACTGAGAAACATGAGGGAGCATAAGGAGACATAAAGGCATGTGAAAATATAAAGTCTATCTTCCTGCTTCTAGGAGGATATCTATAGGGTTGCTGCAATGGAGAATTCATTCAAAGACTATCTTCTCTCCTGAGCAGCATCCCATGTTTTACCCTGAAAATTGCTTCCTATGCCAGCCATTCTTTGGGGGGAAGAACTACCACCTGTAATACAGCTGCTATAGCTAGTCAATGTGCAGTTATTGCCTGTTCAAGTTACTTGATCTTTTTTCTGACATCTTCACTCTGAATCACCTTATTCTTGACTCTAGCTAACAATAATAGGAATTAGTAATGGAGAAATGAGCTCGTTACCCCTCATACTTTCCTGTGCCTCCCAGGCACAATACTAACTTGGTAAATCAGTTGGAACCTTGTGCAGGATGGCAGAGTTAAAACCTGAGCCAGAAGTCCCTATTTTTATTTTACTTTATTTATTTAACGTTTCATTATAGCCCCTTGGGGGTATGTGCCTGATAGAAAGCGTGAATGCACGGAGCCAGATTCTCCTTGGAGGGCTCTATTCTGCATGAGGTGTTCAACAGCTGCATGACCACAATATCTGCCTGGAGTAATCCCACTGCAATAAATGGAATTACCTGGATGGTGTAAATAAGAGCAGATTCTAGCCCTGAGGCTACTTGCAGTTATTTTGATTTTTATTGCTGGCCAACAGATGAATCTTCTTTTTTTTCCCCAATAGCCTGCCAATGAAATAGCACTGTTGTTATGGTTCTGATATTTTCCTGTCTTAATTAATTGAAATTGTTATTAAAATTCAGTGGTCATCCAGACAACACCAAGGTATTTAGGAAGCCTTTTTACCCCATTTTAATTGTTGTCAGCGCTGTCCAAGGTATGCGCTATAAATGGGAAAAAGTGTGGTCTCTTTCATTTAAATCTCAGACTGAAGCAGCTTGCCTGATGGTCCAAATAATAATAATAAAAAATCATGGCTATTTGTTTATATCATGTAAGGGTCTCAGAATTCATCATGTGTGCTGGCCAGACCTCCTTTAAAAGGAAATAGTAATGTGTCATCTGCATTTGCTAGTGCATCTCTTTTTAGCTAGATTCAAAGCCTGAAAATGATTCTCAGCTGTAAGTATGAGTCTCTGTGACACGAACTCAATCTTTCTGGGTGTTGCATTTATTAGAGGAATTGCTCAGTAGACTGCAAGAATGACTGCAGGAGCTTTTCCAAAGTAACTTAGGGGAAAATCTTCAGTGTATTCTGTATTTATTCAGAGAACACAAGTGAACACAGAAGAACATTTTATTTTGTCATTCTGTTGTGCTGTCAGGTACATGCAGTGTACAGTGTGAAGGAGGAATATATGTGTTTTAAAGCTGAATGTTCCAGAAGTATTTTACCAGGGATAGTTTAAATTTTGCTCATGATTTTGGTGATATGAAAGCGAAGGAACATCCTGGCCTCAAATGGGCTTATTTCAGAAATGTGAACAGGAAGATAACTGGGCCCTAGGTTTCAGCTAGCTGTTCTTGACCTGTACTTCAGTGTTTGCATGCTTACGTGTCTTTCCATTAAACTAGTAGGATGCTCCAAGGTAAGCTAAATTCAAAATGCCGAGGGGTTTTGTATTTTTTTGGTAAGTCTGCTTTCATTTTTGTCTGTGAAGGTGCTTCATCCAAAAGGGAGCCCTGCTAGTACTGTGTGGAAATCGGCTTCACAGCTCGTCGGTGGTGGGCACTTCAGACAGGCTTTTCGTGTGTGAGGAGCTGATCTGCTTATGGCCTACACAGCTACTCCTGACTTACTGTGCTAATGTATAAAGGCATAAATTTGGTGCTGCCAGTCAGCAAGGATGATGCTCAAGCTTCTTGCCTTGGTTTCCCCATTGGGGGCACGGCAATTTCTCTGTCCTGCAGAGGCTATGTGAAGTTGTTCAGTATTTGTAAAGCAGTGTGGGGAGGCACATGCCCACCCTCACCAGGCATAGGAGCGTAAAAAGGTGCTCAGTCAGCCTAGGAGTCCTATGCAGCATGAAGAGGCTGGGCTATAAAAAGATACTCAGTTGAAGGGGAGTGGGAGAGCTGGGCCCTTGTGGGAAGGAGGGTTCTGGAGATGGGGCCCTGTGTTTGAGGTGCAGCAGGATCCTGAGGTTATGTCGTTGTTTAACCCCAGCCAGAAACCAGGCACCACCCAGCTGCTCACTCACTCCTCCCCCCTCCCAGTGGGATGGGGAGGAGAATCGAAAAAAAAAGTAAGACTCGTGGGTTGAGATAAGAACAATTTAATAACTAAAGTAAAATAAAATATAATGCTAATAATAATAACAACAGTAAAATATGCTAACAACAATAATAATAGTAAAATATAAAAATAATGATAATAATAATAATAATTGTAATGAAAAGGATTATTTAAAAAAAAAAAAGAAAGAACGAAAACCCAAGAAGAGACAAGCGATGCACAAGGCAATTGCTCACCACCTGCTGACCAATGCTCAAGCAGCGATCCGCACCTGCCGGCCAACTCCCCCCAGTTTATATACTGAGCATGACGTTCTATGGTATGGAATATCCCTATGGCTAGTTCAGCTCAGCTGTCCTGGCTGGCCACGCTTCCTCCCAGCTTCTTGTGTACCTGCTTGCTGGCAGAGTATGGGAAACTGAAAAATCCTTAACTTAGGATAAGCGGTACTTAGCAACAACTAAAACATCGGTGTGTTATCAACATTATTCTCACACTAAATCCAAAACACACTGTACCAGCTACTAAGAAGAAAATTAACTCTATCCCAGCCAAAACCAGAAGCTGCTCTCTGGAGGGTGAGTGAGCTGTTGTTAACTCCACTGGCTGTGTTGGGAGCCGATGAGGATGGGCTTGGTGGTGGGCAGGGGGGGTGTAAGGAGGAAGCAGTGGGTGTTATCCCTGCAGGTGCTCCAGGTGAAGCTGTTGTGCTCCTTGGGCAGATGAAGCTATGTGCAGGATGTTGTAAGGGTTCCGTGAGTGGCTGTCTGGGTTGTGGGTTATACCTGGGCTATGGATGTGGGGTGTCCTGAGCTTGCTCTATGCAGAGACATAGGGTGTGTTGGCTGAGATGCAGGAGTAAGTCAGAATAGTTATATGTCTTTCAGGAGCAGCTTGATGCCAGAAGTGGTGTCATTGCTGTTAAGCAGCCCTTGAGCAGTTAGCTGATAGGTCTGGTGCCTATAGAAGTGGGAGCACTGGCAGAGACAGCCTGCCCCTGTGTCAATGGGGCTGAAAAGTCTGATTCAGCATTGACTGTACTGGACCTGATCTTTGTCTATGTACTGTCACTTTACTTGAGCTATTGTAGCCCCACTGGCACAGTGCATTGTCAATGGTTCCAGTAGCTGGCTTGGGATTGGTGATGTTGTAGGGGTCAGGAGGCCTGATGGATCTGAGCTGGATCTGTGTGGTCAGTTTGTCTGCTGTGCGCTCCCTGGTGTACCCCTTATTTCTCATGTTATCTGGCATTTGCCATTGCTGGGTGTTCGTTAGGGGAGATATCCTCATCCCTTTTTTCTCTAGCTTTGTAAATTATATTGTATACTGCAATATGTAACTATAAAGACTACACAATCTTTCCTACTGCTTTAAAATAGTAACCCTCTACCATTAAGCTGCTTAGAAAAAACATAACTTTTCATGGCAGATCTTTTCCTAAAGAAACCTGGGTTATTTCTAAGACATGTGTTCTTTTAAAGTTGTCAAGATCTAGGGCAATATTAAATAAATACAAACAAATGTATACTCTATTTAATACTTGGGTGTCTGGTTGTATACTTAAGTAACCTTATGAAATATACATGTGGAAAGGCAAATTGACTTTGACATGTTAAACATGCTGGATAAAAGCTTATCGGGGGCTGTAAAGAGTTCTGGTAATAGCTGTGGGTAGTATTATGAATAATCAGTCCTGTTTCTAGATAGCAGCTTCATTGTTAGGCAGAATAAATGATTTTGCTTTGAAATTTAATACCATTGCTGCACTTTCTTCATATATCTCTCTCTATATCTATATATATCTCACATTGATTGAAAGCTCTGATGAATTTTAGTTGATTCCCCCACATGGTAAAAATTTACAACGGTATGAAAGTTATGAGAGAACACTTTTACTTAAAGGAAAGGTCCAAATGATAAATTAATTAATTGACAGGCAGATGAAAATAAGTCTTCTGGTCATCTGAAAAATGATATGCTATAAACACAACTGCAGTGGCTTTTAGCAAATGCCAAACTAATGTGAAAAAATGTCTTTGGGCTAACTTCTTGCAGCTCTACAAATACAGAATGCAGGCTCCAGCATTTTGCTTCATCTTAGCTTACGGATAGAGCTTAATCCATCCAGAAAGAGGGTACCAGAGTTTGCAGTCCTTCTCTTGGTTTCCAATGCAAGTTTAGGCTCGTCTTGCAGTCCCACAGGAGCTTCCATGCTCTTGTGAACACATGCAAAGTCATATATGCCTGTAGGAGACTCAAAAACCCAGGAGTGCTTCTGTGTCATCCACTTCTTCCACTGCCTGTTGGTGGCAGTTACATCCTGGTCCCAGGCTCTGATTGCTTGAGCAAGGAAGGAATTTCCTAGATGTCGCGTCAAAGCTAGGAAAAGTAATTTAGCTTGCCTCTGCCACAAGTCCCAGCCTGTAACAGGAGTTGGGATGACTGAAGTCCATAGTCCATAGACCTGGAGATGGCAAAGCTGGAACAGCCTCAGGGAAGAAGGTTGGCAGACAGAAGGGAGGCAGGAAGGGGATTTATACTGCTACCATTGCTGCTGCTAGTTTTTTTTTTAGAAGACAGTGGAGTTTTACAGAAACCTTCTACCTCTGCCTTTCTTCCTGGAGACAGTATCCCACTCTTACTGCTCTGTATGATACTGTGATGCTGTCTTTACTATTGCTCTGTGCATATTTTTGATCATCTGCAGGTTTTTTTAACTCTTTGGACAGAAGGTGTTGAGAATATTGAATCTTCCAGCTGAGAGGAAGAAGATAGAAATTTCTTTCTTCCTTTCCATTATAACTCTTCCTTTCTTTCTGTCCACCAAGTTTCAAACATTTCTAGGTACTCTGTTTTTCTAGCTCCTCTCATGTTTGTTTTTTGCCATCTACAAACTCTGGCTTGTGTTTAATTCTATTTTCCTTATCGTTTGAGGACAAGACTGGACACAACCAAAATTCCCCGTGGCATCCCCTGACACACATCCTCCCCGCTCTCTGCTTGTAATCCTTTGTTTATTGTATTTCAGCCAATTCTCAATTAAGGATCATGTGACAGTGTTTATATTCAAACTGAATGCAATTAATAAGTGTCAAGACGTCATGAAATGCTGTGTGAGTTGTGTGCTAAAAGACAAATGTTCTATATCTAGGCCTTTTCCTTCAGGCACTAATTAGATAATATATGTTTGAAAGGGTTGAATCTGTCAGTCAAGCCATAGCTCTGAAAATCCATGTTGAAATTCATATGGCAACACTCATCAAAACACTTAAACATGTGCTTAAGTCCTTTCTGTGTTCAATCAAGAACATAAGCATGTGCTTAAGATTTGGGTCTCCAGGCAGACCCATTGAAATTAATGACAGAAATGTTTTTCATCTCTATGCACCAGATCTCCATCTTGCTACCAGGAAAACTGAAGTCTTCATTTACCAAGAGCAGAGTCATTCTGAATCTGACACTTCAATAGATATTTAGTGCACTTATTTAAAGCACTGGAGTTCTTTAAAATAATACTTAGGAATGAAGTTTCTTTCCTCTCTTTTAGAAGTAGTTAAGCTCCTTCAGTGTGAGTAATAGGACTCATCTACAAACACTTACCAGTGGCTCTGCTTCACATCCATGAATATTTGTGGGGGTCTTTTCCATTCGCCCCAAGTAGTTGATGGTGAGGTCTGTGTGTTCTATACTAAAAGTACATGGCCTTTTGGAGCTCATGAGCTGGAAAACAGGAAGGCCTGAGCAATAGCATGTCGTTTGTCACTCATACTTCTGACATTTCAAATTTGTGGAGGACTCCTTAATTCCCAGAAGTATTTGGGCACTTACCTGGGAGCAAAGTATCAAAGAACCTTTGGATGTTGCCTCTATTGCAAGCAGAGGGTAGCCTTGAGGCACTCAAGACCAAACCTGTCTCCTCTAGGGGTAGTTAGGCTTGCTAGTGCACCTGGCCAAGACTGCTGTGCTTGCTTAGATAGGCTGCCTCTGACACAGCTGTGTAGCTGGTGGGAAGTTTGGTGGCAGTGTCCAGAACACCCTGCACTTTCGCGGAGACTGCCCTTTCATTGTTCACAGAAGAACAATGGCTTCCTGACTATAACAGCTACAAACTAACTTACATGCTTTTTTTGGCCTGAAACTAATGTTTCTTTTCCTCCAAAAAACCTGCAGCCTAGAAACAGCCAACACTTCTGGGAGAAAAGAGTAGTAAGTACAATAGGTTAAAATAGGTGGAAATAAATTTATGTGTTCTAGAGGGAAGAAATGGAAAAGGGAGCTTGACGGGGACAAAAGCTCAGGTTTCCAGTGAAGTCAAGTAATTGCAACTCTTGAAGACCAGTGGAGCTACAAGTCCTGAGCGGTTCTGGAAACTGGTGTTAAGAATACCAGTTTGAACATGGTGGCCCACATCTGGAACACCTGTAATTCTTTAAGCTAAACTACTACTATAGGACAACTACTCTGAAATCTTAACTCCTGTTCTGCCAAGACTCACTTACATGCTTCTCCGAACAGCAAAATTAATCCATTTAAAGGCAATGGGCACTACTTGGCCAGCCAACACAGCCTTGGCTACTATTAAAATGAAGCTGTAGGAATTTGCTTCTACTTTCTGGTAGTTCACTATTTCTGCCAAAGGTGAGAGGGCACCAAAAATGTGTAACAGGTAGAAATGAAAACAAGTTCTAGATCCTCTTGCTAGTCCTTTCCAGGGACTATCCATATTGTCCCCAGGGTGCTGGGATTATAGTGCCGAAAGAACAGATGGTTTAAAGCCTGAGGAAGTGCAGGTTTGCATCCTACAGAAGTCCTTTACTAAAACTCTGAGAGGAAAATGTATTCATGTGGTACAGTGCTATACTGTGACCAGATGGTAGTGAAAGTGCTCCATGAGAGTTCAGGAACCCATCAGTCGAGACCAAAATGCGATTGTGAAACAGGAAGACAAAACCCAAAGCAACATTTCGGAATGAGATGACAGGGCTCAGTTAGATTGGAGTGACCTCTAACATAAATTAAGGATAAACCAACTGTGATTGTTGGTGTAAAATCTAGTGGGTGAGTCCATATCTTGGTTCCGTGCCCCACTGCTGGCTGTTATAGCCTGATATGAGGGGTAGAGTTTGACCCAAGGCCTGTGCTTGCCAAGGTAAGCCTTTCTAAGAGCTCTAGCAGGGCCATTCCTGGCTTTGCAGTATCTGCTACTGCCTCAGGATGCTCAGAAGAGATGTTATGTTCGGTTGAGTGCTGTTAGCAGCAAGGCTGGAGGGCAAACTACCAAAACCCTTAAGGCTGGGAAATAGGCAGTCAGTTGGCAAAGGCTCATGAATACGTGCAATTTTCAGCATTGGTTGAATCTGCACTGTTTGGAGGCAGGCCCATCTCATGTGATGGTGAGTAACCCAATATGATTTTACTGGCAAGTGGTGACTTGATGCCAAGCATTATGAATTACCCAGGGCAAAGCAAGGTCAAGTATTTGGGTAACACAGGTGTTCTTAAATAATCCATGGACCATGAGTAGCTTTTGTGATTTCTCACCTGCTTCCCCTCCATCTTATTTTTCTGTTGTTTTCATACTTCACACAAGATCTCCCAGCTTCCAGGCCTAGTTCTGGGAAACTGGAAACAGCCTTCTCTATAATGCACAAGTAGACTTGTCAGTGGAATGTCAAAATGGATCAGCAAGTTGTGTTCTCATCCTTCTTAATCTTAAGAACCTACTGTATTTCACAGCTTTTCATTCTTGAACGTTTGTAGCCATCCTAACAGAAGCTTGAACGTTTGTAGCCATCCTAACAGAAGGTACTTGAATTAGGAAGCAACACATAGGTGGCTTCCTTTTTTTTGATGCAGCAGCAAATAATAAATGCAACCTAGTGTTTAAATCAGTACACCTCCACCAAGAACAGGACACGTGAAAGGAAACCCAGCCCAGTGGCATCATTCCTGAAGCAACCATGTTGCAACAAGTTGTGCCTTACTTAATCTATCCCATTGGGCCAACTCTTTTGTTCTGAGGAGATGGCATGTTCTTGCATTCAGTTGTTGACCTGGCTGACTTTCATCAAACAGCTTCTCTTCAGACTCTGGAATGAACACTATTCAAATCACTTGAAATCAATTTACTGTCAAGATAAATGAAAAATAACTATGTTAATAAACTCATGGGGGATGTGAGGTGATCATCTTAAGGCCTGGATAAAATTCTGTCCACACTTAGTTGCTCAGCTGAAGTTTTGTGGATGTCCTCACTCCTGAAAGGAGGGAAGGCACGTTGACATAGTGCCTGACAGGAGGCGTGTTGGAGGCCACCATTCTGTCCAAAACACACTGTGAAAGTTTATATGGGTTCAGGGCCTAACACTTGATCTGACAAGGTGGACTGAATGTTGAGGCAATGCATGCAAAGAAGAAATCCTTCTTCCGTATCCCCACACTGAATTTCAAGATCAGTTGTAAAGTTAATCCTATGGGCCTTATGTTTTCCTACTGCAAAACCTCTGCTCCGCAGTGGTCTACCTTGGTCTCCAGAGCCCTCCCATATCTTCACATTCTTCTCTCAACATGTGTTTGGGCTAATTCCATCATAAGCAAAAATCAGGATTTGGGCAGAATGAAAGACTGTAAAATCATTTGTGGGAACATGGGGTGAAATGACAGCCAGAGAGATGCTTCCACTGCCTTCATTTTTTTTTTAATAATGTGTTGTTCAGCCTTTATAGAGTTCATCAGACCTAAAAGCAGTTACTGAGTTCTGAGAAGGAAATGTTGGGTTTTGTTGAATTGTAATGGGAAATGGAGCTGCTGTACACCCTAGGAAGAGGAGCTGGGTCAGGTAGAGAAAGAGGGGTAACATCTTGATTTGAATAATTTCTTGGAATCCTTTCTATTCCACAGGAAGAGTGGAAAGTGTGAAACTTTCTTCTGTTCCTTATATGAGTTAAGGACTTACCATGCTTACTCTTCCTGTTTCTCTTCATCTTCTTCCCCTTCCTCTCTCCCTTTCCTTCTGTGCTATCTCATGAGTCAGAGTGGGTGTATCACATGTAATTAGTCCAGATTGTTGTTCATGTTGGAACAGCTACCCTGCAGAACTATATTTCATCAAGAAAAACCTGCCAACTGAATGACCTGCAGCAGATAGCTGGGTGACCTATTCCACTTGAGAGACTACTGTGCAGTTTGATGCTTGTTGGATTAGGAAGTGTGACCACAGTAATTAGCAGGAAGTTTCTGGATCTGGATACAGCACATTAAATGCAGGCTGGCCCTTAGAAAAGTCTGACCTTGGAAAATGAGAGTAGGCAGGCTGGGCTGTGGTGCAGAGATGAGACAGGCAGGAGAGGATGTGAGAGAGATGGATTTGATGTCGCAGAGCTTGTCACAGACTAAGGCTGGGCATGCTTTTTTCAGAGGCTGCAAAAAGAATTGCTTGCAGCTCTATGAGAGAAGGGTATGAGTTAAAACAGATTGACTTTCCTCCTCCAGCACACACGTGCTCCTTAAATACCAGGGGAGTACAAAGGGAGCAAGTCTTTAAAAAAAGATTTGTTCTATAGACTGCAAAGATGTGCGATTACTAGCAGTCACACAATTTATGGGAGGCAAATGTGCATGTGGGGCTTTTATGAAGTGCAAGTAAAGCAAAAAGATAGAGGGAAGGAAAAGGCATGCGCTCCAAATGCCCATCTTTTCTATCAACAAATGTTGCCTTAGAGGCAAAAGCTTGGGTGTTTCTTTTTCCCTTGGTGTTCTGTGTGCTTGTATTAGTCACACCCATTTATTTTTGGCATAATTCATGCACTATTTGAAACTTGGCAAGAGTAGGGATGTTATGGCCAACAGTCAGTCTTGCTTCAGGAGTTTCTATGAATATGAATGCCTGAAGTTCACATAAGCTTACTCTGTTGCTATAGCAACAGATTTGTTGTGAAATCCTTGTATTTTAAAGGCTAGATTCTGTAAATTAACTTCATCTTCAGTAGGATGTGTGATGCTAGTGATTTCTACATGTACTGTTTTCAGTGAAGTTGCAAATGTTAGGAGAATGGATAAACTTGAGGATCTGATGAAATTAGATTTAATCACAAACAATTCTAGCACTTAAGATCAAAGTAAACTAGTTTTGTGTCCCATCAGGAGAGAGGCTGAGTGCCCCCAACTCTAGCAGAGTTCAGAAGGAGTTGAAGGTGCTGAGTAGCAGCTCAAGATGCTGCAGAATGGTGCCTTACACATAAATAGTGCAGACCCTGCAGAGCATCCAGCACCTACAGGGGTGTGTTCAGTTGTAAAACAACAGGATAGGAAGTGTCTCATAGAAACAGAATATTCAAAATCTGCTAGACTTATTTTTTTTTCTTTAAGGGAAATATTAAAATATGTTTTTGTTTTTCTGCTTGCTCAGGGATGTTTGAGTCTCAGTTGACAATGAGCCCTGTCCAGGCAAACCTCTGCACTGAAGTCCATATGTTCTGTATGGAAACAGGGGTCATTGTAGGTTCAGGGTCTTACTGCCTCCTCGTGAAGGGCCATCAAATACACATAATAAACTAACTTGGGAGTGGAGAGGAAGTAGGAGCTATTTTTTTTTCTTCCTGCTGTTTTCTTTCAGTTGGACTAATCATGGTGTAATGTAACTGTAATAGGTTAACACACACCCCCCCCCCAAGATGCAAATGGGCTTTCAGATAGATGAGATCCTTTTTAAAGAGATAGCAGAGCCTGATTTCCAGTTTGTCTCTAAGTCCCTGGGCCTCCCAGTGCTTGCAATTGTTGAAGTAAATGGAACCCCATGCAGTGTGCAAAGCTAAACCTGTGTTTGAGCCTTTGCAGGATCCAGGTCCAGAAACGGCTCACACCAAGCATCTAAAAAGGGAAATGAATGGCAAATTAATGGCTTTTCTTACTCTTTGACTTGGGTGCCTCTGGTATTTCAAGGGCTTAGAGGTTTATGGGATGCTGGGTCATTCCCATTCTGCTAACGGGAGTGTAAGAGAGAAGGGGGCAAGTCCCTGCAGGCCAAATGACCTTTTAGCAGTAGCTTAAGGGGATAGTTCTCTTTATGGAAGTGGGCTGACTTGCAAAAATGTATTTTTATACAAAGCTGTTTTCGGTTAGACCAGTACGTAAAAATATCTGAAACACAAAACTTTGATTTTGTGGTTGCAGTCTTTAAATATTTATAAATGACCAAAATCCTTTTAAGATTTATTTTGCCTTTACTTAAAAACTGCTCCCCCAATTCCTGTCAGGTTTCATTTTTTATGCTGATTTTGCAGTCAGGGATAAAGTAAAGCTGGGATTTTGGGGTGGGAAAAAAGAGGGTGCTGGGGGCAAGAGGATAGGCTTAAGAGTCTCTGAAAACTTTTTTTTTTAAAATGTATCTTTGCTGGAGGTTTTGCAATAACCATGTACAATAAGCAGTGTGCAGTCTTGCAGAAGCAATTATGTGATTTCCCTTTTAGAGTACAAAATAAACCTGTTCACATATTCAACAATAGTCCAAATTACCAATGACATTTTTTTCATTGCTATAGTCTAAAACAGGATGGTGGGTTGGAATAATCTGTCTTTTGTAAGGATCGCTGCTTTTCTTATAGTAAAGGGTGGACATGAACTATATTTTAAGGGCAAACAGAAGGTTTCTAACTACAAGATGGGCATCTGATAATTAAAGAAATACATGAATGAAGCGGAGTGTGTGCATTTCCTAATTCAAACAAAGAAAGGCTCTTGAACAGTTTCACAGGGCATATTTGGAGCTAGAAAGGGAAATTATAGATGAATCAGAGTCACTGCTGGTGGTTTTGCTTGCCATCTCTGAGATCAGTGAATATGTATATCTGTACTGCAGAGCCACAGTGTGGTGCAGAGCTCAGAGCTGGCCTTAGATACTCACAGTTTGCTGGAGCTACCCTAGGACTCTCCTCCTTTCCTTCTGTCTATCTACCGGCGTCTAGTTAAGCTGTGACCCATCAGCTGACATAGGCATACTTCCTGGGCTTAGCAAATATCAGGTTCACTGGCCACTGCCTGTGGGGACAGTTCTTCTGTACTATGTCCATACTGCTTTATTACATCTTTCCCATGGAAAGATGTTTCCCTCCTTTTCCATTCATGTGCAGTGAATCTGTTCAGGAGACTGATCTGTCTGAAACTTAATCACTTCTTTTTTCTCAGTTTGGTGTAGGTTATTTTCAGCTGTGCTGGCTCCTCAAACAGGCCCACATTGTATGACCTCTAATAACAGTGCAAGGAAGGAGACTGGATTATGTGACTTGCGTTACAGAGATGAAGATGGGATCAAAACAGGCTCAAGCTCGAGCTACTGTGGAACCTTACCCTCAGGCTTGGATGCTTGAAAAGGGAGAGGACTTAGAAAAGGAAGGATAGGGTTGCAAATAAAGTTGAGTTCTTCATGTAAAGGCATGGGGAATTTAAGTCATAGGGTAGAGAGGCAACCCACATATTGCTGGGGTCTTGGCTGAAGACAGACAGGTTATATTTTAGAAGCAGGAGGGGGGAGTGAGGGTTTGGGAGGGCAACCTTGTTTCAGGCTAGCTCTGGCAGAGTTACTGACCTGGCTTCTGCTTAAGGTTAGATTAGCTTGCACAGAGACCTGAGCTATCCTAGCAAGTATGCTTTGACACCCAACCTGTCTAAGTCACAGTTCCAAGCCAGAAATGTCCCTCAGAGTGCCAAAGAGATGGATAAAATGAAAGGATTTTGGTGTTGTTCTTTTTTAAGTGGTGTCCAGTTACTGTGTTCTTGGTGCACAAAGTTGGAGGTCAAGATGAGTCTAATATAGAAGGTCTTACACAAGGCTGTCTTTAGTCTGCCTGGTGTGTGGCTACCAGCCTCTGGGTGCAGGTAGAAGACAGGTACTGAAACTTGGAGGGGCATCCCAAGGCATCCTTTTGCAGCACTTACTGCTTGTGTGAGTTGGCTGAGAGCTATACCTCACTGTGCTTCCAGAGCAGAATCATTTGCTGCTTTTAGCCAGTACCAGAGAAGATTAGTAGTTCAGCCTTTGCAGGCTGTTCTGCATTATGTTGTGTCCATTAGGTTTCCGCACAGACAGAGAAACTGTTGGCTTTCCAAGGTGCAGATCTTGGCCTTCCCTTGAAATGTCTTGGTAGGCAGCCTGACCACATACACTCAAAGGTGGGGGGTGGCGTATGAGACTTCTGGCTCCCTTAAAGGAAACAAAAGCAATGAGGCTTCACCATAATGACAAATTACTATCAGGATCAGGAGGTAGCCAATGCTCTGCATATTATAATGTGGTGTAAGTAGCTCTGCTGGCTCTTATCTCTGGCTTATTTTGACATTTTCTGGCAAAGCAACACTGTGATTCCCTCTTCTTCTTCCCCCTCCCCATTATTCGCTTTGTATGTTTAATTGGCAAATTGGAGCAAGTGTGGAAGCTTGGAAGGTTGTTTTGCCCGAAGCTTGGCTTTCTAACAAACAGCTGGCCCCAGCTACACGTCCAGATAGTTTGTTCTGGACACTTGAAGGAAACGCGTACTTTGTGAGTGGTCCATTGAATGTCACTGTGACGCTCTGCAGAACTTCAGCTCTAATGAGGTTTGTCTGGTTGCAAACAAGATGAACAGAAAGCAGTTTGGAATTGTCAATTTTTTTTTGTCTTTCCAGTTTAGGATGCTGAGCTCATCTCTTATTCTAACTTAATTTCTTAAGCACAAAGGTATCTTGTCCTCACTCACTCCTTTGGATGACCAGGGAAATAATATCAGTTTAAGTGGCTTGCTAGATTTAGCTTATTGGTTTCTTTCTTTTTTTCTTTGGACAGAGAAAAATCTGCAGAAAAATCTCCACGGAAAAATACTGCTGGCTCACCTGTTTTAGGATATGCTATGTCTGAAAAGAGTAGTATTGTACAGGACTTGCTGTCTCTGGACTTCTAGTATTATACCTCATTATACCTAATTATCCTCTGGGAGAGAGGTGAAAAGGCTTCACTAAGGTTTTGCAAAAAAAGAATTAGCTGAGCAGTAAGAGGTACTGGATCCCCTTGTGCTGCTGTCCTACTCACTGAGCAAGATGAAGCAGCAGTACAAGGAGTAACTGAAACGAAGTGGTGATCAAGAGCAAATGGACTGCAAACACAATGCCTGTAATTAGTGAGACAAGTATTTTTTTCACATGACTGTTATTGCTAATGAGAAGAGTTATTTTTCTCCACTTCTTGAATTGTAAGTTTTAAGGGGGAGTAGAAGCAGCTAAGAAGTTCTAATCAGTGAGCAAAGGGAGACAGATGTTGTCTCTCTTAGGTGGTACAGGGTTCAGACTTCCTGAATCAAATTCTGGGCTGATACTGCCAGGGCAGAAGAAGCATGAAAACAAAAACAGAGCCAGCAACTGAAGTAGCACAGGGCAGGAACTAGTTACCCATACTTGGCCTCTAAACACTGCAGGGAGGTGGCTGCAGGAGTTGTGGGGCAAGGAGTGTGACCTCTGGAGGTTCCAGGTAGAGCCACTGCTACTCTCAGGCAAGAAAGGTGCTATCCCAGATGTGCCTTTCCAAGGTAGGTAGTTACGCTGGCTGAAGGAGTCTCTCTTCTTAGCTTCCCATCAATTTAATACCTGTGGGCCCAATGATAGGGGTCCAATTCCTTTCCTTCCCTTCCCATCTGCTCTCTGAACTGTATGTGTGGTCACTGTCTGAACTGGTAAGTCCAAACAAGCCCACTTAACTTAAGTAGTCTTCACTGTTCAGTTAAGCAATTGTTAACAAGCCTTGCCCGTTTAACTTGGGTCATTTTTACTAGGACTTGCTGCTGGTTTATTTAGCCTGGCTTGTTTAGACCAGAACTTAACAGTTGCATGACCTGCACACTCTTACTGTCTTCTAGCAGAGGCAGAAGGGTGGGCAGTGGCTGAGGTGGGTCCTCTGTGATCGGAAGAGAATATATGAAAGCAGTAGAAGTTACATTGCTCTCCTTAAAAGTGTCAGCATTAAGGGTGTGTATGGATTTACTTTTGTTAGTTTACAAAATAAATACCACATCTAAAATAATTAAATCAGGAAAAAGAGTGTCAACCAGTTTTGGGAATCATGTTGTCTGACCTGTGGTAAATAGGAATGCACAAGCACTTAGTCCCTGAGCTGGTAATGTACTTTGAACATAGCTAATTTCTGCTGTTGAAAGTTAAGCTAATTCAGATGAGTCAAAACCCTCCCTTAGACCCTGTACTCATGCGTGGGCAATTACTACAGCTCAGTTGATGCTCAGTGTCTTGAAAGTGTGTCTCACTCTCTCATCACATGAAAATTGGGAAAAATCTGTGGCAGGTAAGCTGCCTTTTTGCTGTGCTGAATAGCAGGCCTCAGTCCTAATGGATACTGGTTGGTATCACTGGAGTATGGAGATAGCATGCTACATCCCTTTGAAGTTCCATTTACTGTCCTGGAAGCATGGGGAACCATGGCCATAAATAACATCTAGTCCATGGTGCATTTTGCAGAGCACCTTCATCCTTGTTGAACACTCACTGTGCAAGCAGACAAGAGTTCCTGATGACTACCCTCCCTCAGCCTATCCAATAATGCAGCAATAATGCAGAAGCCTGTTTCTAATGTAAAAAGACTGCTGGAAGATTCTCTGTTACGGGATTTCAATCTTCCCATTTGCCCAAGAGCAGGATCCCTCCAAATTCTTCACTGGTGAAACCTAAGCCACAGTATGAGCAGGGAACTGTATCACTTGGAAATCTGACACTGGAGAAGTCCATCTTGACCAACAGACCTGGTAAGGAGTGGCCTGTGTTGTCATGTTCTGCACACAACTTTATAAAATAGCACTTAAAATTCTTTATAACCTCAAGAGCACTTTGCAAGCATCAACTAATCCTGGTAGTGCCCCCCCTGTTGTGAGATACTAAAATAAGTGGTATTATTCTCAACTTAAAACTAAGAAGATGACCTTAATGTAGTTAAGCGGGTTAACCCCAGGCCACCCAATGCATATACAAACCTTGGCTCCTGCCTCTGTATTTCACCACACCCTTAAAACTGGGATTTTAGCCTGCAGCTTGGAGCATGTAAGTACTGCAGGTGAGAGACCATGACTGCAGGGAAAGTCAAAGCACTGCAGGGGCCATTTTGCAATACAAAAAGAGTCACAGTCCCATTAAATACCATTGTGTCCTGGTTAGGTCACAGAAAGCAAAGGTCTCTAGCCAAGCCTGTGTTCATCACTAACTGCTTTGAAGAAGTAAAAGCCCACTGTATCCTGCTATACAATAAGCCTCCAGCTGGACTCTACGTAGGTAAATGCTACTCCACATCAGCCCAGAAATTTGGGCTCAGTGTGGATTCAGTTCTTTTCCCGTAGAAGCCAGAAGTGAAATCTCTGGCTTCAGGTTGGCTCAAGGTCTGTGTCTTTTGGGGCTGAATCACAGCTTCAGTCTTTAGAAAAACTCTTTTTGATTGAAGTTTTTCAGTGACACCATCTCTTTCTGGAATCAGTGTAAAAATATAAGAGAAAACAAAGCAACTTCGACTCCCGATTCTGGTTGCATTTTTCTCCCCCAGAGAAAGGAGGAATCTGGGCACATCAGCTGTCTGGCCTGGAAGCAACTGGCAATGTTTCAAATACATGGACATCTTTCCAGTTTTCGAAGAAGCTGTGTGTGGGTTGGAAAGAGAGCTGATTGCCTCCAACTGACAGATGAGCTTTGGAAATTCTGCCCTTGTGTTTAGATATTTTCAAATATTTGGAGAACAATATTAAAATAAATGACTGACAAAATGATGATTACACTTTCCAATATTTCCATGGTTGCACAATAAGGACAGCACATGAAGAAAGAGCTGAAAGTTACATTATCATTGTAGGAGCAGCAAAAGTGTCAACATTGATTTAAGAACAAAGTCACACAGACGATTTTATTTGTTCCTGATCCTCCTCTGTGATACTTCAGTCTGTTTACACAGTGTTACCCAGACTGACATTTCCTATGTGTGTCCAAATTAGTTTAATTTAAAATTGCAATGCATATTGAAGACAGAGAATTACAGCTCATATGCAGTAATCTTCCAGAAATTCACCATTGCTACTGATTAGCTTTTATTAATACCACTAACAACTGAATTCAAACAGAATGTTATTTCAGATCACATTAAACTGATGATGAGTGCAACATTTCTATTGTTTGGAGCTGACACAGATCCACTGGAAAAATGATTCCCTGCGAGGTACAGATGGATTTTTCAGCAAATCAGAACACAAAATGCATTTGTTTTAGGCTCTATATTCTAGACCAAGAAAATACCCTGAACTGTGTCACATTGTCTTTTAAAAAGGTATGTTTCCAAAATCAGGGGGGAAAAGTATTCTGGATAATAAATAAATCCTTTCAGCTTCAAAGAGTCCACTGTGGTAAGGATGAATGAAAACACAGAGTTTAGGAATATGAGGAAAGTGGTTTAAGTAACAAGACTGAATAGCAAAGCCCATCAAAGCCATTAAGGCATAAACCAACAGATTTTAAAAAGTGAGAGCTGAAGATTATTTAGCATGGTGTGGAGGCTTTGCAGAACCCATTTCAAATGAGGATGGAACAAAAGAATGAGCAATTGCAGCTTTAGGGGAGATTTATTTCAGTGGAAGGGAAAACACTTGCTCTCTGATACCAATTAACCAACAAGAGGACAGCGTCACAAGCCCCCGATATTAAAAATGTAAATCCCAAGCCCAAGGGTGCCTGAAATGCAGGTCATACAATTTGAGGCGAGAATGCATAAAGAGATAACGAGTCTTGTATTCAGACCACATCGGCTGCCTGATTATCTCCTTGCCTTCTGCCTATTCTGCAAGCTTACAATAGGAGTGTGTCAGGAGAGAGGAGCAGGAGGCTCCACGGGTGAAGAGGATCACCTTGGGAAGTGGGCTGAAGTTGATCAACTGTATGCCACAAAGGTTAGCAAAGCAGAAGATTAAAACCTGATATGGTCCTAGAGGCAAACAGGTGAGGAAGAAGAAACATAAAGGAATTGTGGCACAGTTTTTGTACCCTACGACCCTGGGGCTTTGTGTGGGGCTTCAAATCAGTGGTTCCCAACAGAGGGCATGACAGGAGTCTTTTGGAGCCTCTTGGAGAGTTAGGATACATTTGCTTACTCTCACAAGGGGTCATGACCTCAGCTGAGACCATGATATCCAGAAGGAGGGTTTCAGGGTGTCATGAGCAGCATGGGAATCCCATTGCAGATGTGTGGTTTGCAACTCAAAAGACAGCATGAGCCAGATGGAGCACAAGGATTCTGGCTGGGAAACTTTGGACCAGCTGCTTGCCATGTTCAAGGGGGCTGTGGACTTGAGTGGGACAGCTAAGCTAAGCATCTTTATTAGCACTGATGCAGTTAGGACCCACGTTGTCCCCCTGAGGATCTGCCTGAACTGAAAAGCTGGATCTGGAATCTCTCAGGCCTTGGGCTTGAGTCCAAGTGAGGCAACATGGGCTATTTTGATAATACCAGCTCATTTCCATGCAGTCAGGGCAAGAGGTGAATGGTGATGGGTAGATGAGCTGAGGTTCTAGCACGAGGAGAATCATATCCTTATTGACCACAGGTTAGCTGGGTTTAGTGTTAAAGGTAAAAGGCTTTTAATGTAGTGTCTGTGTAATTGCTGTGGTTGATAGTAACAATCTGATGCTAGAGAAGAAGGGATGATGTTGCAAACTCCAGAATATAGCCTCAAACACATGACTGTATTGCTATAAAAGAACCTTGGATCACGGAAACGCTATTTTTAATGACTGTAGGTGTTTCTTCATTATATTAAGTAGACACGTTGCCACAAGACAGGGCTGCCTTTGATTTATGGTAGAGATTGTGGTTGGAATTAAATGAAAATTCATAGGAAAATGAATCTAAATAAGAATAATTGAAGAGATTCATGGTTCATTTGCGCTTATATTCATCATGCCTATTGTCTGAAGAAATACACCTTTTTAAAGCAAAATGACAGATTATAATTTACTAACTTTGCATTCATGACATCACTGTATTGTCTATTCCATAATCAGAAATGTTAAGCCTGAGCAGTAATTTTTGCAAAATACTATTGTAGAGTTATAAATGTCATTAAACAATAGACTGAGGTAGTGCCTTGTAACTTCAGTCTCTGTATTAAAAATATTACATGGAATAAAAGTATTCTATTTAAAACCAAAGCCTTGGCACTGTCTTTTCCATTGCTGTTATGCAGTAAGTTGTTTAATTTACATCTATTTTCCACTTATTTTAGACTCTCATCTATAACTTTTATTTCTTCTCTACATTTTAAAAGTCTTCTTCTCTACTTCTAGTAGAACATAATTCAAAGTTCCACAGCCCTTCCTTGGGAAATGTTAGAAGTGGATTTACAGTGCTACTGGGCAATCTGAAGTTTGTAAGAGCAGAAGCTGTGGTGGAAGAGGAAGCAGGTACTTTGGTTCAGAAAGCTTGGCTGATAAGACTGTGTTGAGTTGTAATAATTGCATTTACCTTTCAAAAAAGAATTGGATATTTTTGCAGATCCCATAGCAATTTAATTTCTAGGAACATAATTTTTGCTGCTTTTGGACTTTGAGCAGATTCTATTCCATATTGTAACATACCATGTAAAAGCTAACCAGAACTGGGATCTTCACTGTTTAAATCATACCTCTCCCCCATCTGAAGTAATGCTGTGCATTAGCAGTGTGCCTCAAGGACACTTTGACCATGGCAAAAACTGAAGCAGGGATTTCAGCAGCTCAAGGAGGTTTGTTAGAGGAAAATCAGATACTTCAGTCCCGTTTCCTATATTTTCCCCAGAGTGATGGTGAGATGACAAAGCTTTGAGTGGCAGATCAAGTGTTTAATGATCTCCGTTTAAAGCTTGTAGTTTGCCTTTCTGTTCTAAAAGTGCTTCTCCTTTAGAAACTTTTGAAACATTGTACATGGTGTTGAAAGCTTAGGCTATTCTCCATACTGGCCACTAGAGAGAGCAAGTGGTCAAGGTAATGCTTTATTTAAGCACTGTAAAATGTTTCTGCGTTGAAAAGAATACCGCCGCCCCGCTTCTCGCCTCCCCTCCACCCGGCCCAATCTATCAAATGCCGTTAGATGCCCTGTCAATTTTTACATCTTTTCTCTTTCTTAATACAGAGGTGTGGCTTGGAGGCTTGATCCCAAATAATTAAATCTTCCTATCTCACCGATCAAAGCTGAGTAATTGATACGAATACATACTTTTCCTTCTGACAGAACAGTAAATTTCAGTTGTTGCAATGCTCTTAGTACAGCCCATTGTTCCTGTGGGCAGAGCTCACATTAGATCTTAGCAGTCTTGCTGGAGAGATGTGAGGATTTTGCTAGTGGTCTGCAATATTTCCCAAAACATGGTAGAAGGAATGCCTACCTTTCTGCCAGTACTGAGGTAACACGCATAGGTTTTTAAAGATTTCTGTAGTAGTTGCACTTGCTCATGTTATTACATATGTGATAAGCTTCTGTTGTTCACACTCAATACTGGACGAGGGTTAAAGGGGACTCCTTTCAGTAGGGCTAATACACTTCAGAGGCGGACATTCTTGTTCTTACTGACAGGCGGCTAATCAAGAAGCTGAAGAAATGGGGTGAGAAGTTTAAGGGAAACCTTCACTCATTGAAATCTTAACCCAGAGTTTAATATCCAGCTGGGATCTGTTCTTATCACAGAAGCCACATTTTACAAATTATTTACCCTAGCAAATAACCAGGCAGGCATGTTAAGAATGGCTGCAGCACCACACAAGAGTGGGCTGTGAAACAAAGGAACTTGCCAGTGCCTGAGATCCTGTCTCAAAATTGTAATTGCTTAGGGAAAGTGATTCTCTACTTCATAAAATGTTATGTACTGCAAAGTGAGTGACTCATCAATATGGGGATATTACCACTAACTCTTAATGCAACTCTCCCCTCTAAGGGCAGAAAAGCTGGGGCCTGATTCTGTTCCCATTAGAAATTATGGGAGTTTTGTAGATGATTTCAATGGAGACTGGATCAGACCTTGGTTATTTTTATGGGCTAAATGTCCTATGCATTCAGGGCTTATGCCATTACAAAGACTTATGTTTGTAATAAGAGACATATTGCTTTGGATATAAATACAGCCACGAGTATCGAATACAAAAAAATATTTAAGCACATTGAGCCAAATTTGTCCCTGTTGTAACTCCAAAAACTTAATAGAATTACACCAGGGATAGCATAGCAGTAGCATAGCAATATAAGTAATTGGTAACAGAATAAGCTTTTAATTGTCCTAATCTAACCCCTTGTCCCTCACTTCCAAATTTACTGATAGCAAATATGAGTATTCAGAAAACAAGCCACCCCAGTTGCTGTAAAGGGAATACACTGGTATGACTATGACTAATACAATGTGACATGGCAGAAGACTCCTTCCGGGTCCTCATGCATGGGAAACCCCCAAATCAGTTGTTATTAAATACGTGCATATGTTTTAGGAGATTTTCCTGTCATGTGTTTTGCAGTGTCCCACTTTATGACTTCCATTCCTACAGTCTCTGACCAGCCCTGTTTGCCCTCACAAATACCCTTTGAAGTCCTGTGGTTCTTATTGTGCAAGTGAGGAATTTAAGCACAAAGAAAGACGAGGATGAGATTCACAGAGGATCTGACCCTAAAGGTGTAAGTCCAGTGAGGTGAAGTCCCAAAGCTTACATGAGCTGCTGAACGGAAGGTCTCTTAGAGCCCATGTGCAGGAAAAGCAAGGCATGGAGATGTAGTAGAATCCAGGTCAGCTGAATATGGTCTGTGTGAGTCGCAGGCAGAGAGCTGAGGGAGCAGGGGGACTGATTCTACCTGATGTTTTGCAGACTCTAGAGCACCGGTCTCCCCAGTCCAACAGTAAAATGGTCTCAAATCTTTTGTCCTTAAACCTGAGCAGCCCATGGATTTGATAATACAGGTGAGTCTCTGTTCATCTACTTCAATTTTTAACAGACATCAGGATTGTCTGTGTGGAGGAATTGTTTCTAAAGCCAACTGCTTGTGTTGTTTGCTGATCTATAAAGACAGTGTATGCCAAGAATTTAAAGCTATATGTATAGAAATGGTAGAATCCTCACATGGATTAAGGTGTGGAGGGCAGTTCTGAAATTTTAAAAAAGCCAGTCTATCTTATTTTGAGAGCTCAGTGGAGTTGGGTATGACATCAACTTTGTTAAGCTGCTGTCTCCTCTCCCTGGAGGAGAATGTTATGTCTCCATCCAGATACTGGCATATCCCTATTTTTATGTCAGCTATGCCAGAGTTACAAAGTTTTAGTCAAGCATGATGAGACATGACAGGGCACACTTTATTGAATAATAATGCCTGCCTAAGTGCATTTTCCATCTGCGTTTAAATGCAATGCATTTGAAGTAAAGCAGCAATTCCAAAACATGTTTTTGTGTGTCTACAGCAATGGGTACCACATTACTGTTTACGTGTTATGCAGATTAAGGAACAAGAAGCAAAATTATTAATATTAGAAAAACACCTAACTGCTGCAGAAATCAGTCTTCAGCAGAAACTGTGATAACTTTATATTTAGAGGGAATTTTGTTCTTAGTGTTTTCCCTCCCTTCTTTATTTTTGAAGCACTTATATTATTTAAAATGGTTCTTTATATACTAGAGGTCTTTAGGAACCTGCAGGAGACGAAAGCCTGTGGCAGCCCTTCCGATGCTGACAGTTTAAACCTAAGAAGCTCTGACATTACTGGGAATCCTTTTGAAGTGGCTGCAGCTTGAGGAAAATCCAGCTGTTCCAGAAAAGGAGACTTTTCAATTAAACAACATCTTCCTTTCGATCAAAGATAGATTTTTAAAGACTTTTAAATTGGCTTTATACTGTTGGTATTAAGCAAGGACTGGATTTCACCTCTTGCCTTTCAGGGCTGGAGAGCCGAGCCCCACTTGGGCTTTATGCCAGATGGTTAGCAGACTGGAACCAGAGGGATGGGTTATTTCTTTTAATGGAGGAAAAGGAATTGGCAGCAGGAGTGAGCTTATTAAATTGTCTCAGTCTGCTTTTATTAATGCATTTGCAGAGTCGGCAGGTAGACTCACAACTGAGAGAATTTCACCAGCAAAATAGCCTGTTTCTAGCATGGACTCTCTCCTGGTGTTTCCAAGCTCCTGGCTGAGCTTAATTCTCCCTTCTTCCTGCCAGGTACAGAGGCCCTTTTATTTTCTGACCCCAAATTTGGTTTCTGTCTTCCAACTTACTTTCAGCTCCGTGTGTTTTACTATGTTGCAAAACCATTAACATTTCTACTGTAGACAGCTGAGCCAACTCCTCTCTTACACATCCACTGTCTATTAATGAACCATTTAAAAAGAGGTAGCGCACCTCTGAGCCACCTTTTTGTTGATATTTCTGTATCTGCCTTGAAGGTATCTACATAAATGTTACCATAGAGGAGCATTTAAATTGAGCTGCTTCTTCCTTGTAACCAAAGGACAGAAAAATTTTTCCTTACATTTTCTCCCTACTCCTTACCCCCTATTTGCTTATACCCATTTGTCTCCTTCCTTCTCTGCTGTGATACTCTGTATTATTCCCACCAAGCCTCTGAAGGAGACAATACCAACAGTCCTTTTCTTTAGCCTCTGTTCCAAAAAACAGAGTTAATGTGCAATATATAGCCAGAAAGGGAGGGCACATGAGAAAGATGGGTTCCCCCTACAGCTTAGGACACTGGAATTAATAAACATCTTTTTTCTTTACTGTTGTTCCTCTCTGTGGTAGCTTGAGGGTATTTGACTTTGGATGTGCTATGCAATGGTTTAGCGGTTAGTTGTTGAATTGGATGTAGTGAGATTTAATAGTGACTAAGTGAGTAGTAGTAGTAGTGACTAAATGATTCATTGAGCTTGAGTACTGACACAGGGTACCAAAAAGGTCAGCTCTTTGTCTGAAGTGTTTTCTAACAGCAATGCATAACAGGATTTTCTGGGAAGATCAGATTCTGTTTCTCCCATGCTTGGTGCTTGGCTTCTTATCTCTGTGTCTCCTCAGGGAGAGCTGATCCCACAAATGCTCTACAGCTACCCTACAGCTAAAGAATTGCTCCTGAAATGAATATGGAAGGCTGTTTCCTGCCATGTAACAGAGGAACAGGGTCCTCCCTCCCTTCTGCCTTGCAGACCTCTAAACCCAACAAAAGAGAAGCTATCACTTTACAAGCAGATACAGCATCTTCCTTTTCAGACAGTGGCACAACCCATTGCGTCCATTTTATAGCTGAATCTGGGCTTCTGGCCCTTTTAATTTGCAATGAAGTTTACTGAACAGTTTGCCTAGGTACTGAGTTCCATCTCTTAAACTGAGACTTCAGCCTTGTTAGTCTTTCACTTAGGTTTTGGCAAGGAAGTTTGTCAGAAGACTGGGCGTCTCAGAGAAGTTTGTTATATGACATGCATTTTAGATTTTTTGGTAGCTCCAATTTACTACAGAGTCTGGAGTGTGGAAAGCCAATCTGAATTTGCCTGGATCCACAGGAGTGCTCAGGGGGATGCTTCTCTGCTGTGGTCCAAGACAGTACAAGCAGTTCCCTCAACATTATGGATAGTTTTATAGTCTTATGGATAGTTTTGTGATCCTTCTATGACAGCCATCAATAAATCATCTGAGCTGCAGGGTTCTTGGGGGCCTGACATTAGCATGTATCCACCATAGTTTCCCAATTGTCTTTTGTGTTTTGCCTTCCTTCCTATTGAATGACCATTTTCCTAGCCCTTGCCTATGATGATCTTGTCTTCATAAGCTTTGGTNAAGAATGTGCTGAATTAAGAAGGTATTTTAATCCCTGTTTTGCCTTAGCTGCAGACCTTGGCAAGATGGTTTGTCAGTGCACAGTTGCTGATGATATTTATTGCATCTGACTGCACTTCAATGAGCAGAGAACTTCCTGCTGTCCCCCTACCCCCCCCCAATTCTCCCCATACTCTGCCTTGATGATCCCATGGGTTTGAAGCTCATCTGTGGAAGTAATTTTTTTCTAGTGGGATGCTTGTCAGATCCTGTCAGCTACAAATTGCTCTACTGAAGGTGCAGAAATAGAAATCCTTACCTGTTACTTGTGGTAGTGGGCTTTTTTCCTCTCTGAATCTCAGGACAATCATTTGCAGCAATTCTCCCAACAACTCTCAGTGTGATTTAACATACTGGGTGTTTTTTAGGTCTTTTATCTGCACCATCAGTTGGCACCAGCTGATTTAGAAGGTGTGTTATACTGCCCAGTGCATTGGTAGCAATGAAGTGTGCTGTTTAAGGTGGAAGACATCAGAGTGAAGTGAGGAGAAAGACACAGAAGCTTCATTACCATGGTAAGAGAGTTAATATATTAAACAGGTTTCCACTCAATTTTTCTGCTTATTCTGTGTCCCAAATGTATCTGGTCTTAGAAAAAAAGAACAGAAAGTACTGTGATACCTACTTACTTATTTTTCCTTGGGGTGACTTTCAGCAGAGATACAACCTGGTGCAGCACATGCCTGAAAGCCCGTTTGATTAGCTCATATAGCAAAGTGAGTGGCAGAAGATCTCCGTGAGCATGGAGGAATCCAGAAGAAATGTGTTTGCTTATGGCCAATATACACAAATTCAAAGCCTTCAGTGGGGGTTTGCAGCACTCCATGAAGTATCTGACACATCAAATGCATGTGCTAGAAATCTCCACGCTTGTTCTTGCACACAATCCTGGCAGCATAGCTGGCAATGCAGCTGATATTTGTCTTACACTTGCAGAAGTGTGAGGAGGTAGAGAAAGAAGACTCCACTGAGGGCAAAAAAAAGGCTTTGGAAAAAAGTTAGGATTATCCTTGTGTTAGATATTAAAAAAGACAGGCAAAAAGTGTCTTCAGTTAGACTTATTCACAAGGGCATATTCCTTTTTGTAGGCTCATATGATAAGTGGGAAATATAAAAAAAAAGATTGGAAAACCACCCTAAAGCCTTATATTGCTTTCAGGTAGGTCTTCCTCCGAACAGGTCTGCTCTGGATTTGGCTTTGCTTCTTTTCAGTTCTCAGGTAACAAAGGCACATCTGATTCAGATGTTAAGGCCTGGAAACCCATTCATAGGTAAAAATGCATGCTTATTGCAAAGGGACCAACTCCAGCCCTTGTACTGAGAGTGTTGCTCACTTAATACTGCTGCTGTGGTGTTGCTCACTTAATACTGCTGCTGTTGTATCCAAGGCTTTGCAAGCAGCTGCGAGAGCTGAAAACAATCGGGATGTTTTTTCCCAGTGTTATAACTGCCTGCAAAAGGGATCATGTGCATTGTCCCTAATGCATTAAAGGTAAAGCCAGATGGGTTGGTTTAAACCAGGATTGTTAATCAATGACCAGTTTATTGATTATTGGGTTAGCAAATGATAGTTGAAAATTAATCAAGCTTCTCTAGAACTGTGTGAGGGAGCCACTTTCAGGCAAGGTGATATCATCCCTTGAGGACACACAGAAAATACCTTGGGGAATGAGTTTGCAGTTAATGTCTTTTGTCCTTTCCTGTGCAGGAGAGATTCATGGCTGTTTGTACCCAGGAACTCCTTGGATGGCAAAGGGCTAGTGAGGTCAATGTTTGAAGCTTGCCTCGCCAAGGTGTTTTCAGGCTTGGAGTGCTGCTGAATTGTGATAGCTGACGAGTAGGGTAGGCTGAATGTATATGTGTTTATGTGCTAACGCTGGGGGTGGGGTTTGGAGGCAAGGTGGGTTTAGTAGCAGATATGAGAAATTGCACATTATGTTAGGGAAAGAGAGAAGGAGAGTAGAGATGGATCTAGTTGTTTCAAGCTCACAATGGAACAGGAAGGCAAGGCTCAAACACAGCCACTGGTAGTTACTGGAAGACAAAATGAACAACGCTAGCTTAAACAGATGATTTGAGCTAAGCAATTTGACTTTGATGGATGCAGATGTGGGGAGAGCTTTTATGATGAGCCTTTTTGCCAGTGGATGTATACAAGTGAGACTCACTTCAGACAAGTGAGTAACAGACACTGTGTGATGAGAATGTCCCCAGATGGCAGAGCCGGCTCTGGAAGAGGGTGCTTGGTGCAAACAGGTAGAGTTTGTGCTGGATTGTGCTGTCATGAAAAACCTGCTGATCCCTGTGCTCCCCACCCCCAGCAATCTGAAGTGAGGCATGTTGGAAGAATATAGCAATGTGTACCTGACCCTAACAGACAGAGACCCAGGTCACAGAGAGATCAAATGCCTGGCCCAACATAACAATGGCATGTTGCATTTTGTTCCCATTTCCAAGCGAGTTTAAGTGTAGCCTGGGATTGGTGCATGTTCCATACACATAAAGCAAGTTTATAGTGACATGACAGAGGCAGGAATAAAGGCAGTGAGGCTCACAGGTGGTGAAACACTTAAAATTTTTCAGCCATACATAATGAGGGAAAAAAGGGAATCCTTGTTACCAGTCTTGGAATAGCTGAAGAACCATCACAGCCCCAATCTGCAAAGTATGAAGTACAGGAAAGATGAAGATACAGCCCTTGCTGTATTTCTTAGTTTGCTTTGCTTCAGCTAACCATATGGTCTGTGTGCTGGAAGAGTTATTCACCCTGAATAAGTGGGAGGGATGGGTGGGTTTTTAGAGACCTAAGAACTAAGAATGGGGAGGAGGGATTTGCTCTCTATACCCCAGCCAGCCTGAGGGGCTGACCTAGGGCTCTGTCCTAGAGGTAGGCATTATCTGTACAAGTGGAAGTGCCCTCAGAGGGTTGGACCAGAGATTTCTTGGAAGATGGTCCTTTCCCCTTGATTTCTTACTACACTTTTGTGCTTGTGGAAGTGCAGAACTATACTGGAGGGCCTCTGAGAAGCTGAAAATGTTTCCCTATCCACGAACTTGATCTACAATCCATCTGTATATCCTTACCAATGGATATCAGGTGGGTCAGGTGTCCAAGGCCCACCTCTGAACTGAATTCCTTTAGATTTGATCTGTACTACTCAGGTAAATATGGAAATGCTAAGAGGGATGGATGAAGCACAATACCCTTAAATGCACTAGTAATGGAGTAAAATAATGTGTGTGTGTACGAAATATTTTTAGAAGGCATAATATGATCACTTTTGTCCTTTCCCTTGTTATATAATGGTGTTTGTGGTTACTTTTTCAGCCATCACTGCAGTTTTTGCTTTGGGAATATAATCACCTACTAATGCAATTTATTGCCTCATATATTTCTCTGCCAAGAACATTATCCCTTAAATAGAGGCTTTGTAATAATAACCTCTAATTTCCACAACTTCATTGTTAATTTCCACAATTTCTACTTCACAAGTATTAAAACTCTAAGCTTTCCATAAGTCCTGAGATTGTTTCAGCTTAATGACAGTAAATCCAGTATTTTCTTCCTGGAGCTTTTAGTCCTTCAAAGGACATGAGTCCTTGTGTCTCTGCTCAGTACCATTTGACGTGCACTGCTGGGAACACTGGAGTCTGCTGTGGAGTCTTGCTGATGATTACACTGTATTACTGGGACCAAATCCTTTCCACAATACCCAGTCACTGGGATCTCTGTGAGCTCAAGTCTTCATTAGGTGTCCCATAGCAGAACAGGAGCGAGACAACTCAGCGTGTGTTTATGTAGAGACCAGAGGGCTGAAGCAACTTGAGTGGCACTGGTATCTGTATGTGCTGGGGGGCTGTCGTGGTTTAACCCCAGCCAGCAACTAAGCACCACGCAGCCGCTCACTCACTTCCCCCCCACACCCAGTGGGATGGGGGAGAAAAATCGGGAAAAGAACTAAAACTCGTGGGTTGAGATAAGAATGGTTTAATAGAACAGAAAATAAGAAACTAATAATGATGATAATAACACTGATGAAATGACAACAGTAACAATAAAAGGATTGGAATATACAAGTGATGCACAATGCAATTGCTCACCACCCGCTGACCGATGCACCCGGAAGCCCCCGAGCTGCGATGCCCCCCCCCCCCAGTTCCTAAAACGTCACATGGTATGGAATACTCCGTTGGCCACTTTGGGTCAGCTGCCCTGACTGTGTTCCCTCCCAGCTTCTTGTGCCCCTGCAGCTTTCTTGCTGGCTGGGCATGAAAGGCTGAAAAACCTTGACTTTAGACTAAACATTACTTAGCAACAACTGAAAACATCAGTGTGTTATCAACATTCTTCTCATACCTAGCTCAAAAACATAGCACTATACCAGCTACTAGGAAGACAATTAACTCTATCCCGGCTGAAACCAGGACAGGGCTGACCCTGTGCAGTGGCAGATCCTCTGCCTTTTTCTAGTTTATTTCCTCAATTTATTTCTTCATCAGTCTTTGAGGATAAAGGTAAATAGGGAGACTTTGCAGAGCTGGTTTTTATGTCCCAGAGGAAATGCAACACTTCATGTGGCTTTTTCACATCTTGTCTCTACGATTGTTTTACCCTAGAATCCATTTATTTATTATCACTTTTCATGCCAGAACCAGAAAGGATGCCAGCCCAACACTGTCATCAGCTGTACAGCCAGCCTTGTTTTCCTGAATCACTCGTAGGATGTTGTTCTGTCCATCTCTAAATATTGCCAAGATAGTGTCTGTCTTGTTTGTTCTGAGAAACCCCAGGAGGTTCTGAGGTACGTGAAATGCCTGCAGGATCCCCCAAACTTCCAGTGATTTTCTGCAATATTTTGACATTTCAGTTACTGCACATGTTTTGCTCTTTGTCACAGCAGGCAGCTTGCATAAACAGGTTGGGATGCAGTCACACCCTCTGTGGTAGAAAAGCCATGTGGCAGGGATGTATGCCTCTCTCTTTGAGTCAGTGTCTCACACAGACCTGCTGAAGGCGTATTATTGTGAAGATTAGAAAATGGAGACATCTTTTCCGCTTCATTGCAGGTCTTGCTATTTCCAGAGAGAGAAGAACAGGTGTTTGGTCTCCCGAAGAAATTCCAGCATGGATTATTGCATCCTGCCTGACTACTGAAACCACAAAACTTTATGACCGGGGGGAGAAAATATGCCAGTCCCGTCCTGAGAAACCCTAGACATGAGTGATATCTCTCATGATTTTAAGCCCTTCTGATTCCTGGGACAGGTCCCAGGTCCCAGGTCCCCGCTCCTGCTGCCTTTTCTCTGCTTTATACACCTGACTCCTGTGAGTGAGACATTAACTCCTTGCTTTCTGAAAGGGAAATTGGTCCACTGGATATTGTCATACCTCCCAATACTATGTGGGCAAATGGGCAGAAACAGCCGGTACTGGCAGAATATGGGACTAATGTGCTTTCTTTTTTCTGCTTAATTATCTTATTTAGTTTTACAGATGTCATTTGACAGCCTCATTCTGTCCTGAACTGGCCTAGTTTCAGTGGGTGGGCTTCTGACCTGTCTACAGTGTGTGCAGCTTGTAAACCATTTGGAGATCCTTCTCTATGAAAGGGACTTTATGATACAAGCCAGGGTTTTCCTAGCTGTGGCATGCATATCACAAGCCACTTCAAAGTAATTTGTGCAGAGCAGCGGCTGCCAATACTGAATTTGTTACTTGCCACCACTGATGGTCATGGTATGCAGCAACGCCTGTACCACTCCCCAGAAAAGAGCTCCCTAAAAAGAACAAAAATCCCACATCCGAATCTTTTTGTAAGCCACTGATGTTTTCCCTAGATTATAGTTCAGTTAAATATAGTATGAAATGAAAAACACAGTATAATAATTTGTTTCTTCAGTGCATCTCTCCAGGATCTGTGTTCTTTGTGACTGCTCCAAAAATTTGATTTTGTCCTAGTTTTATATATTGGTTATAATGGTCAAAGTTCTGTCTTTCTTTTAAAGTAGCACAATCTACTGATTCAGGGTGACTGCATGGATGAAGATGAGGTTAGTTTGGCTCATTTTTCCCCAGTGAGATTATAATTTGTTTCTCTAAGTCATGAGTTATTAATTGTCCTAAAAATTATTCCTTCTACTGTGCAAAAGGAAAAATAAAATGGAGATGAAATATGCTGGATCATAGCAAAATTCATTGGAAATAATTTTCTTTTAAATAAGTTGCATATGTGCTTCCCTGTTTAGTATTCACAATGTACAGCAGAGACGCTTTCAGAAATGAACTCATTTTAAAAAGAGATAGATTTACACACACTACAATGAAAGCAGTCACTGGCAGTATTGTATACCATATCAAATCAGTGACTGTTGTTACATATTTGAAGTTAATTTGACACTGAAGTAAACAAATCAAAGTGTGTTTATAGAATAATTAGACCATATTCTTAGTATTGTGGCTGCGAAACTTTGTCACCGCTGTTGAAGTACTCTGTGGTTTTATTTGGTTTGTTTACAGAATTCCCTAGCAACACAAAGAAAACTGTCAGAATTACATAATTGTAATGGTAAAACCTGTCTTTGCATAATAGTCACAGACCAGCTATATAAATGATAACCAGTGGTGTTGCTTGGATTCATATTTATGATTCTGGAAGCATAAGCAGATACATTTGTGAGTTAAAAAGAGTTTGAAAAAATTTGCAAAGATTTATTTTATCCAGCTGAAAATAAAAAAACCAGCAATAGGCTCAAACTTTTTGTCAATATTCTATGTATTTTTCTACAACATAGAAGCACAATACTTTTGTATCAATAACCATTAATACATGGACATATTACCACATACATTTTCTCACCTGATGTTTTCCAGTCATATTATTGTGTTTTTGCATTCTTCAAGAACAAGTGACTGTAAAGACAGACTAAACTGACAGCAATGTAAAGTTCTTTTTGCATCCAACCTCTTCCTGAAAATGTGCATATAACTGTGCTTGGAGAAATGATAAAGAGTCTAGACTGTCCCAAAGCTGAGAATATACCTTTTTTAGATTTCTAAGTCAGGTGAAGAGACCATCCGTTATTTTCATTCTTCTCTTTTATGGTTCATGCTATCATGTGTCACTTTTGCTGCCTCTCTTGAATGCAAGGCAGCTGCTCTTGGTTAATTTGGGCCTAACCCTGCAAAATGTATGGGTTAGTTCAGTTCAACTTGGGAGTGCTTGACTATTCTCAGAAGAAGTCCTCAGAATTATAAAGCTTTCTTCTTCTTCTTATGCATGCACAATAAAAAAACAGTGCGTGCAAATCTGGATCTGAAAGTAGGTGTTCCTTACCTGTATGGAAAGAGCAACTGTTAAGAGAAACAGGAGTAACAAAGAGGCAGAAGAGTAAAGAATTAGAGGTAAGGACCCAGCCTTTTTGAAACCAGTGGGAAGTTTGCCACTAGCCTTAGTGGATTCATCCCCCCACCACAGAGTCTGCTTTGTGAATGGCTGCCTACATTTACTGTATCCTTTGATCTCTTCAGGATACGTTTTTCCCCTTTATTTTAGTGAAAGGATGCTTGCGGTAAATATTTACTGATGGGAGTTACTCCCCTAAAAAGACATAATTCTCCAGTAAATTACTTCAGAATCACATTCTTGAGTGCCTCAAGTGAAAAAAAATGTTCAGATGTTTTGTGTGCATGAATGGGGAAGCTTTATTTGGAATACAAATTCACTACAGGTGAGTTTTCCCTGTTCTGTGCCTGCCTTCTGCAGATCTGGGATCCCTATGTCCTGAGAGTCTTTTTTTTTTTTTTTTCAACACTGGACTTTCTACTCCAGAAATTATATGCCCAGCTGTTTGCTTAGATTGCAGGGCTTCATAAATTGACAGTCCATGGTGCAACTTGGTATCAGCCTGGGACTGGACTTTGATCTGCTCAAGGGTAGGAAGGCTCTACAGAGGGATCTGGACAGGCTGGATCATTGGGCCGAGGTCAATTGTATGAGGTTCAATAAGGCCAAGTACCGGGTCCTGCAATTGGGTCACAACAACCCCATGTAACGCTACAGGCTTGGGGAAGAGTGGCTGGAAAGCTTCCTGGCAGAAAAGGACCTGGGGGTGCTGGTTGACAGTCAGCTAAATATGAGCCAGCAGTGTGCCCAGGTGGCCAAGAAGGCCAAGGACATCCTGGCCTGNACAAGTCTTATGAGGAGCAGCTGAGGGAACTGGGGTTGTTCAGCCTGGAGAAGAGGAGGCTGAGGGGAGACCTTATTGCTCTCTACAACTATCTGAAAGGAGGTTGTAGTGAGGTGGGTGCTGGTCTCTTCTGTCAGGTGGCTGGTGATAGGATGAGAGGAAATGGCCTCAAGTTGCGGCAGGGGAGGCTTAGATTGGATATTAGGAAAAATTTCTTTCCTGAAAGGGTTGTCAGGCATTGGAACAGGCTGCCCAAGGAAGTGGTTGTGTCACCATCCCTGGAGGTATTCAAAAAGCATGTAGACAAGGCACTTCATGACATGGTTTAGTGGGCATGGTTGACGGTTGGACTTGATCTTAAAGGTCTTTTCCAACCTAAATGATTCTATGATTCTATTATTCTATTTCTGCAAGTAGCCAGAAGCTTTCCCATTCCTTCATAGAGTATCCTTCTGACAATGGGTCTGAACTCCAGGAGGTATCCGAGCACACAGCAAGGGACACAATGCCACTGTTTAAACATTATAGGTCTGATTCTCATTTACCCCAAAGCCCTTTCCCAGTTGTAGTCAGATGAGGATCCAGGTATCCAGGTGGCTAGTGTTGTTTTAGGGTTTCTCCCATCTGGATACCTAGTAATGTAGCATCTGCAGCCTAGCTTTGCTTCACCTCCTCCCTTGCTAGGAGTTTTGGACAGCGTATGTCATGTAGTCTTCTCCTAGAGGTGGCAAGTTGCTAGGGTTACAGAGTGATAGACGAAGACAGTAATTAACAAGTGACTTAACTCTCTCTTAACCCTTTCCCTTTTTTGGAGAAGAGATGCTATAAAAACAGAACTGGAATCTCCTGTGTTGCTTACTTTGTTTATCAAGATTATATAAAAAAATCAATATCTAATTTTTCTATTACACTTTAGCACTACATCTTCCTAGTCCTTCAGAATCATATCCTATTGATTCTACCTTTAATGACTTTGAAATTTTCAGTGATTTGTTTGTGGAGAATACTGTGCCTGATATAGATTTCCCCATGTTAGTTTAAACGCTGATAGTATACTCGGTGAATTAATGAAATAAAAATAGCTTTGTCAATAAGCAAAAGTGAAGCCACTTCCAACGTTTGTTCTGTAACCACTGCTTTCTGCAACTGCTGCCTACACAAAATTAGTTGGTGGGATTAAAGAATATATTCCTCTTTTATCCCATGTTTGAGTACTTGATCACAGAGGCATAGTTTAATCCAAACATCAATAGCACCTCATCAATTCAGTCAGATGCAGCTGTCAAAGTGGACTTTTGGTTTGTTTAGAGCTTTGCAATTTATCCTTTTTTAAGGTCATAGAATATTTTCTTTGATTTTTGATGCTGAAATCTTTCTTAATCTTCTAAACTTGAGAAACATCTGTTAAGATTTAATGGGGTGACTTTTGTCTTAAAATTGGAGTTCATCTTGCAAATCTTTGGTTTTGAAAAATAGGAGAAAAGTACAAACACATATTCCTTAACAGTTATAAGCCCTGCTTGGTCAGCAAGCGATTAAACTAGTTAAAATGGAGCAGCAGGCAGTGCAGTTGTATTCAAACAGTGTTTCTGTGGACTGTGATTTCAAATTTGTTTTGTTTCATGTTGGCATTAGCCATTTCCCTTTACCATAGCACTTAGCTGAGGATCTGAGTGGCAGATTTATAAGAGCTTTCAAATAATGAGACAGAGTGATGTAACTGAGTGATGCCGAAGCAGAAAGAAATTTAACCTGCATTCTTAAGCTTTGGAGGTTTGGAGCACTTTGGAAGAATGTAGTAGTTAATATGTTTGGAGGTAAATGGCATCTAAAAATACATGCCCCTGAAAACATACAGACAGCTGTCACGTCTACTGCCTGAATATATTAGTCATTATCCTCATTAACAGATGCAAAATCATCCCTGTTTTCATAATGTAAGCATTTCATATCAGGTAATTTGTAGTAATTTTTAATGGGGCTGGATTCTTCAGCTCCTGTGTGAGCTGGTGTTTTGAAGCAGGATTCAACTGAGAACTGCGGATCAGGTCCAGACATCTTCCTTGTGCCCTCTTTCACTTTCTTACCTACTACAGCCTAAGATCATCTTTTCCAGGAATCTAGCCATTGATTTTTTTTTTCAAAGAGTTACATTGCCTCATCAGCTTTTTCTGTAGCTGATAGCCATGCATGTCTAATATGTTTGAGGTGAGGTCTTGTCTTCTGTCTTCTTCATTTTCACTTCAGTGGCAGTATTACCTGGATGAAAAACACAGGATGTGGCTTTCTGGATATAAGTGCTCTTTTCTTTTTTTTTCAGCTTATAGAGAAGAACATGTTGTTCTATAATTGCAGAGACAGCACTGGCACAACTTGTAAACCTCTGCAAAGTACTGCAGAGCTGCCATTCATAAGTACCCAGAGCTAAGTACAGCATGAAAAGCATCAGGGCCTGCCAAGTTTCTTGCCACTTCCTCCTACTTCTGACAAGGTTTTCAATTAGCAGCTTGTAGAGGCCCAGCCTGTGGTCCTATTTTCATGCAGTATGCATAACTTAATTCCCCAGAAGAGGCTGGAACTGCAGAGGAAAGGAAAATACCCATAGGTTTGTAATGTTATATATCGGAAGAAAACAGTTTACCAACAGTGTGATTCTGGGAAGCGGAAAGAAAGGCGGGCACTGGGAATAAGGAAGAAACAGCTAGAGTGGGTCTTGAAAGTGACAAAATATCACTGAATCTTAATTCTGTTAAAAAGCATAGGAGCCCAACACTTTTTCTCCCTGCAGTCCTTGTGTAGTCCTTGTGTAAGGTTAACCTTAAACAGCAGTACCTTGAGGAAGATAGATGCACATTCCAAATTAAGCCCCATGCCTGCCTAAGTGCTCCACACAGCAGATATGCTAAATTAACACTGCTTTATTCCATTTGGCAATGTTTCCCAGTGTCTCCATTTAATGCAGTCACTGCAAACAGAAGAATCCTAACCTATCAGGCCAAATAATTCATTGGCATAAGTCTTTGTTGTACAGTCCTGTCTCCAGGTAGTAACCAGTGCCTCACAGCAGAGGATGTCAGATGAAAGAAATTGCATAAGTACCAAATACAGCCCTTGAAAAGTGGTGCAGCTGTACTCTTTTTTTGGATTTTGGTTCTAGTAATCCAGGATGTGTCTGTGCACGGAGTACACTGTGGCACATCAGCAATCTGATAAAAGCACAGGTAATGTTAGGGAGGTCCCCAATAGACAGCAGAAGTCTCATGGCCAGGCAAAGAGGGAAAAAGTCCTCCTGACTCCTTGAGGTCATAAGAATGTCTTAAAACAGATGTCTATCTGTGAGTTCTCATAAAAACTGAGTGAGGGAGCATGGACACAGTATGCTGTCCTTTGGGAGCTGCTACTTAGCATGACTAGAGTGGGTTGTTTCCTCAAAGCCCAGGGTAGAATCACAAGTGGGTTCCTCTGTGTTACGCCAGGATGATCCTGGTGCTTTACTAGCCAGCGTACATAGAAGTACAAAGGCTTGTGGAAGATGCATTTACCTTTCCCTCCCTGTCTCTTTTCCCCTGCTAAGAGCTCCAGTGGGAACAGATAAGCTGATTTATGGCAAATGTATACACAGCTGCAGTGGAAGCCTTGAAGCAAAACTAGAATAACACAGCTACAGCACTGAAAGTGCCAAGAAAGATATGAGCTGTGTGGACAAGAAGTTACATCTGTGACATGTAGGTGTGGCTGCTGCTGTGAAAATTGGCCTAATCCTCAGTGATGGAGCAACCAAAGCTAGGCCTTCACCTATTGGACTGGCATGAGACCCACTAGACAGCTTCACTCATGCTGAACCACCTGTATCACTGCATATATTCTATTAAAAAAAGTGCAGCCCTGAAGGGAAGGAGTAGGATTCCCATTGACTGATTTTAAGGACCCGACCATAGCCAGTTTCCTTGCACCCTGTATAAATGTTGGAGAGGGAGAACGGATTCTCCACAGGGCAATTCAGAGCATGTCCCCTTGTCTCTGTCCTGAAGCTCGTCTCTGGAGGAGAATGCTTCACACAGATAGCTCAGTGAGGTGCTGAGCATGTTTTCTTTCTGACTTGTGGAAACTGGACTCGGCATACTGGGCTCACTCTGTGTACTGGGTAAACATGCCCACTTCACTTATGGAGGGAGAGTTTTGGAGAGGTGCTGCTACAGGGAACAGTACGGCTTGGCAATAAGTTTGTCAGCACTTTCCCTGTAGTCTTCTAGTAAAAGGACGAGATGTTGTGAATTTCATACATAAAAGGAAAAGTATCACATTTTCCCCAAATTCTTCAGGAAATTACTCTCATATACAACCCCAGAATTTGGCTGCCTTACAGAGACAGAGTGTCATTTGCATGCCATTACCAGGCTGTAAAAGTCTCATGGTGACTGCCTACTATACATTTGCAATCTTTAGGGATCCTGTGAGGGTCACCCCTGAGGTCAGGTTTGTTTAGTCTGTTCCATAACGGTGTAAAGTGGACTTGAATGTGTACTCTGCTCAAATAATACACAATCTGATTGATACTTAAACATCAGTAAGTGTTGTATATATGTTGCAGTTTCTAATGTTCTGGGCAGAGGAGAGCCATGTATTTGCTAACAAATTGTTTCTACAAACAACCTGATGTGGCTTTGAAAAGTGAGTCAAAATAGGGAATGAAATGTACCCTCAAAATTATGATAAGAAAATCTTCATTTTTATCTTTCCTTGAGAAAATGTTCTTTTTTTTTTTCCCTAAGTCCCCTCTGAGCCCTCCCTGTATTTAGAATTCTTCCTCCTGTTTACTTTTAATTCACTCACCATCCATTCACTGATTGCCTTGCAGTTCAAAAGCCAGGTTCCTTATGTTGCATTGTTCAAAGATGGCTTAATTAAAAATAGATCACGTCTACTGTGTTGTGCTTAATAAGCATTGTGCTGATTGGCTTTATAGAGGCCTGGATGATATTTCAGCCCTTTACAGATCTTTCAAAAGGAATAATAAAAAGAAAGGGAGGGGAAAAAAAACAATGTGAAGTCTTTTTCATCCTTAATATGTCATGATTTAGAAGGCAAGAATTATTACTCAACACAGGCTTAGGAGAATAAAGAGAAAGTAGAGAAGAGCTGATATATGAGTGACTTTGCTCTCTCTTTTCATTTTTAAAATACTGTAAAAGTACTGTTGTGAAGACTAGCCTCACCATATTTTTCTAGTGCTTCTCTTTCAACAAAACTTCCACGATGAAAATATAAATAAAAAGTGACATAAAATTATACAGCTCAGCACAAAACTGGTTGAGGCAAAATGTTCTTATTGCCATTTTTATCGCTACACCATAAAGTTATAACCAATTAGTTATTAAATTTTCTCCTTTTTCAATTCTGTGTCATGCACATGGGCTCAGAGAGGTATTCCCTCTCTTTCATCGTTTGCTCATTTCTGGATCGATAATAAGTCTGTGATGCAATTTTTCATTTGATTTTCTCTTGCATTAAGAAGTTTAATTGTTTTGCTTTACTTAGTGAAGAAATTGTTATTAGAGAACAAATACAAGAGCATGACTCTTCAGAAGTAAATTGTAGTTCTGGGTTAAACCTGGCAGCTGCTGAGGTGGGAATACAAAAAAAAAAAAAAAAAAAAAAGAAAACAGAGAGTATTTTTCCTTCTATTCCAGCAGCCCACAAGGACTCAGAACTTCTCTGCTTACTCACTGTGATAGAGAAGCTCACAGATACTAGCTCACAGATGCCTAGGGACAGGGTTTGTCAGCTCAGAGGCAGGGTCAGCATCCACCAACCCGTCTGGCTTTTGCTTGCTTGTTTGTTAGTTTGAGCCGCAGTAATGCAAAATTAGCTGTGTTGTAGTCTAGCAGAGCTGCCTGCTGTGCTTTCAGAAGTGCTAGGCACAGGTGCACCAGAAGAAGTGATGACGCTTCCTCTACTGTGAGCAGTATGACTAGCTCTGCCTGATAGGAGCTAGCTGAATACCTTCCTTTATGGTGCAAAAAGAAGCCCAATGCTCTGCTGTTAATTGGCTGCTCCTGGCCAGTTCCAGCTGGCCAGAGTCCACCCTGCAGGGGATAAAAACCCTCAGGAGGAGCAGCCTTATTTCTGAAAGAAGGTTTGGGATTGTTGTGGGGGTTTGTGTCTCTGATCCAGGCTCACTTTGCTATTGATGGATGCTTCCTGAGATTGGTGCTCTGTGATTTGTTCTCAATAATGAAGCTGCTTTCTGTAAAGGTAGCTCAGGTGTCTTCTGGGCTGTGCATTGTCCTGCAGCGTAGACATGTTCCCTGGGAGAGGCTCTAATGGGTTAGAAGGTGAGCAGAATTATGGTCTAGACCTGCTTTGAGAAAATCTAAGACAGCATGATATTTTTCTTGTCCCCTGTGCCTCCTTGTTGTCCTCTCCACCACCTAAAAATTTTGTCATCCAAACAGGCAGAGCCCCCTTTCATCAACCCTAGCTAGGTTTAGCTCTGGTTAGCATAGCCTTTGCTTGGGGCTCTTGGTGTCTTTTTTGCCTTTCTGTCTGTTTCTGGACACAGGCCTTTGTAGCCTTTATTCCTCCTAGGATCTGGTTCAGGAGGAGAAGGTTGGATTTGACTCTGAGCTGGCAAATTCTGACTTTTCAGTAACTTTCAAAGCATTCCCGCAGAGAGAGATGACATAGGGAGTCCCCCTGCCAAAATGTAATCACGCAGAAAATGCAAAATTGAGATCACCACATAGATTATTTTATAATGTGGTCACATGAGAGCAGATGGCATAGAAGCCAGAAACTGAACAGTCAGTGCAATGAACTCTGGATTGTTGCAATATGATTCACATAAGGGAATTGTGTTAGCTTTTTGGCTGTGGTCTTGATGTTCTATTTGAAAATGTATGATGTCATTGTACCAAGCAAATCACAGCAAAAGGCGGCTTGTATTTATGTTGGCTAAAGGTTTAACCAAGTGTACATGGCAGGCTTAATTTATTGCTACTTTAACTTTGTTTAGTCACTGAAGGGCTTTATTTATGCTGGTAAATTCAATTAGTGGCTAACAGTGACCACACAGCTAAAGAAATAGCAAGAGTCATTATCACTAAATCACTTTGTTGCTGAGTTCCCTTAATTAAGCAGGGGAAAAAAAAAATTGAATCCCTGGACATTCAATAGAGAATAGGGTGGTAAGAGAGTGATTAATTGAGATATCAGTTGCTTTACTTAGAAAGCTAGATTTCTGTAACCTACTATGGCAAAGCAAGAATGAAAATAAAACTCAAGCGTCATCTAAACTGCTGAATTAATTGAAGGCATATTAAAAAGTTTTATAGATTCTCTATAAAGTAAAATAAATAGCAAGAAAGTTATATTCTTTATGCAAACATTTTTCATTACAGTACGTGTCGGTCCCTTAGTGAGAGCTCATTAACTTTTTAAAAATTACCTTTAATGGGCTACTCATTATCATCACCATCAAATGCTTCACTTGTCCGACATTCTAGCATTTAGAGCAGATTAAAGCCAAAATTACCCTCTAGATACAGGGCATATTCAACTACACAGGAAAAAAAAAAGTAATTCCGTTAAGTCATGGCTTATAAACAGTGAAAATTAGGAATGTTGAAAGCAGCCTTTTTTTAAAGCTCAGAAATGTGTCTCAGTGTGGTAGCTGTGGTTTTGAGCAATAAAAAAAAATGAAAAGTTTCCTCATTTTCAAGTACCTCATTGAAAAGATATTTGGTTAAACATAATTGTGAAACATGCACCCTGAAACCTGGTCTCCAGGGCTTGGGCATATCCTTGTTTGGCCGTCATTTAGCTAAGAGACTTGGACAAGTCACTTCTTCCTTTGCCTGAACTAGAACTTGTGGGTAATGAGATCTCCTCTGTCAAGGACTGCAAACCTTTGCATGAAAGCTGCTTTAGAAGATAACTGTTTCATTGTTACTCATCCTGCAAGAACTCTGTGGGATCTAAAAACCACTCTAAGCAGGAGCAGAAACAGCACCAGATCCAAATTTTTTAGCTTGTTTAAATTGGCTGAAGATTCTCAATTTCAGTGGAAGTATACTCATTTATACCAGCAAGGAAATTGGCATCT